>UESW01003976.1:0-83129 GCA_900491605.1 Calamus simplicifolius | reverse complement strand
GCTCTTCTGGCAATGGTTCAATAGCTCCCTCCATCTGCAACACAAGATGATAACAAATTAATATTAACTGAACATATTGACGCATTAAGTTGAAAAAATGGTCACAGCAATGGAGCAATGGAGTAGATTACCAAGTCCTGAGGCTGCAAGTCGGCAACCCGAACCGATTGGTTCTTCGTTTGGTGGTCATACCACTTCAACAGCCGGGGCCGTTTATCAGGGTATGCTGGCTCTCGCATTGATGTATGCTCGAGGAACCACGCCTGAAAATTATATTTTTTTGGATATTAAATAAAGTAATATTACGAAAAAATTTTGTCTCAACACTAATAATTTGTCTCAATAAATCTTACCACCAGTGCTGCCGAGCATCCGAACAAGGTAGGCTGCCTCCTAATCTTTTTTGCATTTTTTGAGTGCACCGGCTCCTCGGAACGCAGGCAAGCAGCTATTTCTGGGAGAGCCAGAACAATCAATTCCTTCAGTGCCGAAGCCCAGTCGATGCTACTCAGTTGACTTAAGTCATCCAAGTGCTGGATGAGATACCGTGGACACCTCTGATTAGACTTTGGAGCCAAAAACATGGCCAACATGTATGCGATCCAAAGTCGGACGGTGTCCTCGACATCCTCCTGCACTTTAGATGGCCGGAGTTGAAATATCAACTTCTCCAAACCTGATTGGCGAAGATCTAAACCCTGGCCAAACCGTCTGAACAACCTTCCGTTGAACATTTGGCTGGACGTGTCGATCTTCTTCCCATGACATGGAAGACCCAAAATGAGTGCGACTTCTTCGGCACTGAATTTAATTGCTTTTTCACCAAACATGAACTCGTCGCCACCATTGTGACATCTAATGATGTCTGCTAGCAGTCGCCCGTCGACTGTGAACGTCTGCATGTCGACGAAGGCACCAAATGGGGTCCTTCGAATCAGTCTTGTATGGCGTCTAGAGAACCCCATCCTCCAAACCTTCTGAACATATACTGCCGGCCTGCAGCTATTCTTAAACAGCTGGGAAGCCTTCACTGGGGGGACTGGAACAATTTTATTGTCAACGAAAACAGGGGGTAAGACAGAAGACATACATGTCAATAAATTTTAAGATAGAATATCGTAATATTTAATATAGTGATAAACATACCTGAAGGAGCCGCATCCTCAGTCGAACGAAGAACCAGGTCCTTGCATTGTTCCGCCATTTTCTCTGTCTGCTTCTTCTTTGTTCGCGGTCTTCGTGCACAAACGAAAGCGCTCATCTCCATGACTGAAGAATTCGGAAGAATAAACTATGGAACAGTTTAGGAGAGAAAAAGAGACCAGTGGCTTCTCGAGCAAGAGAAGAAGAATGTCTTCTTGAGCAAAAGGATGGCTTCTCGAGCAACAGACGATTGAGGGGTTTTTCTAGGGTTTTTGCCGACCTAAGAGAAATACGAAAGGACACCCGGATCGCCACGATCACATCAATGAGACCCGCGAAGCCATAGGAACCGCCCACGTTTACAAACTTTTCTCGGAAATTTGCAATGGCTCAGTTACTAGGGTGTCGTCGAATGAGTACTACGCTGACGTCAAATTACCGCCTTTTTCAAGCATGGGTGTCGTCTCGTTAGAGCTAGGGTGTCGTGAGATCTCAACTGGGGTGTCGCGAATGATTTCTGCCGAATTCAATTAGGGTGTCGCCGAGTTCTCTCTATGTGCACATTTATAAGACGGGTGTCGTCGCCCTAAAGCTAGGGTGTCGGGGGATTTCGTCTGGGGTGTCGCGAAGGACTAACGGCCGACTTCGACCTAGGGTGTCGCTGGGATTATCTCCGTTGTCTCTTGTTCAATCACGGGTGTCGTCGCCCTAGAGCTAGGGTGTCGTGAGATCTCAACTGGGGTGTCGCGAATGATTTTCTGCCGAATTCAATTATAGTGTCGCCGGGTTCTCTCTATGTGGACATTCATAAGACGGGTGTCGTCGCCCTAGAGCTAGGATGTCGTGGCATTTCAACTGGGGTGTCGCGAATGATTTTCTGCCGAATTCAATTGGGGTGTCGCCGGGTTCTCTCTATGTAGACATTCATAAGACGGGTGTCGTGAGATCTCAACTGGGGTGTCGCGAATGATTTTCTGCCGAATTCAATTATAGTGTCGCCGGGTTCTCTCTATGTGGACATTCATAAGACGGGTGTCGTCGCCCTAGAGCTAGGATGTCGTGGCATTTCAACTGGGTGTCGCGAATGATTTTCTGCCGAATTCAATTGGGGTGTCGCCGGGTTCTCTCTATGTAGACATTCATAAGACGGGTGTCGTGAGATCTCAACTGGGGTGTCGCGAATGATTTTCTGCCGAATTCAATTATAGTGTCGCCGGGTTCTCTCTATGTGGACATTCATAAGACGGGTGTCGTCGCCCTAGAGCTAGGATGTCGTGGCATTTCAACTGGGGTGTCGCGAATGATTTTCTGCCGAATTCGAACTAGGGTGTCGCTGGGATTATCTCCGTGGTCTCTTGTTCAATCACGGGTGTCGTCTCGTTAGAGCTAGGGTGTCGTGATCTCAACTGGGGTGTCGCGAATGATTTTCTGCCGAATTCAATAGGGGTCTCGCCGGTTTCTCTCGTATGTTCCGTCCTTCGGGTGTCGCCGCGCAAGGCTTGGGTGTCGTTTGCCAGAACTAGGATGTCTCGTATGTTTCCGTCCTTCGGGTGTCGCCGCGCAAGGGTGTCGTTTGCCAGAACTAGGATGTCTCGTATGTTTCCGTCCTTCGGTGTCGCCGCGCAAGGGGTCGTTTGCCAGAACTAGGATGTCTCGTATGTTTCCGTCCTTCGGGTGTCGCCGCGCAAGGCTTGGGTGTCGTTTGCCAGAACTAGGATGTCTCGTATGTTTCCGTCCTTCGGGTGTCGCCGCGCAAGCTTGGGTGTCGTTTGCCAGAACTAGGATGTCTCGTATGTTTCCGTCCTTCGGGTGTCGCCGCGCAAGCTTGGTGTCGTTTGCAGAACTAGGATGTCTCGTATGTTTCCGTCTTCGGGTGTCGCCGCGCAAGCTTGGTGTCGTTTGCCAGAACTAGGATGTCTCGTATGTTTCCGTCCTTCGGGTGTCGCCGCGCAAGGCTTGGGTGTCGTTTGCCAGAACTAGGATGTCTCGTATGTTTCCGTCCTTCGGGTGTCGCCGCGCAAGCTTGGGTCGTTTGCCAGAACTAGGATGTCTCGTATGTTTCCGTCTTCGGGTGTCGCCGCGCAAGCTTGGTGTCGTTTGCCAGAACTAGGATGTCTCGTATGTTTCCGTCCTTCGGGTGTCGCCGCGCAAGCTTGGGTGTCGTTTGCCAGAACTAGGATGTCTCGTATGTTTCCGTCCTTCGGGTGTCGCCGCGCAAGCTTGGGTGTCGTTTGCCAGAACTAGGATGTCTCGTATGTTTCCGTCCTTCGGGTGTCGCCGCGCAAGCTTGGGTGTCGTTTGCCAGAACTAGGATGTCTCGTATGTTTCCGTCCTTCGGGTGTCGCCGCGCAAGCTTGGTGTCGTTTGCCAGAACTAGGATGTCTCGTATGTTTCCGTCTTCGGGTGTCGCCGCGCAAGGCTTGGGTGTCGTTTGCCAGAACTAGGATGTCTCGTATGTTTCCGTCCTTCGGGTGTCGCCGCGCAAGCTTGGGTGTCGTTTCCAGAACTAGGATGTCTCGTATGTTTCCGTCTTCGGGTGTCGCCGCGCAAGCTTGGGTGTCGTTTGCCAGAACTAGGATGTCTCGTATGTTTCCGTCCTTCGGGTGTCGCCGCGCAAGCTTGGTGTCGTTTGCCAGAACTAGGATGTCTCGTATGTTTCCGTCCTTCGGGTGTCGCCGCGCAAGCTTGGGTGTCGTTTGCCAGAACTAGGATGTCTCGTATGTTTCCGTCTTCGGGTGTCGCCGCGCAAGGCTTGGGTGTCGTTTCAGAACTAGGATGTCTCGTATGTTCCGTCCTTCGGGTGTCGCCGCGCAAGGCTTGGATGTCGTTTGCAGAACTAGGATGTCTCGTATGTTTCCGTCCTTCGGGTGTCGCCGCGCAAGCTTGGTGTCGTTTGCCAGAACTAGGATGTCTCGTATGTTTCCGTCCTTCGGGTGTCGCCGCGCAAGGCTTGGGTGTCGTTTCAGAACTAGGATGTCTCGTATGTTTCCGTCCTTCGGGTGTCGCCGCGCAAGGCTTGGATGTCGTTTGCAGAACTAGGATGTCTCGTATGTTTCCGTCCTTCGGGTGTCGCCGCGCAAGACTAGGGTGTCGTTTCCAGAACTAGGATGTCTCGTATGTTTCCGTTCTTCGGGTGTCGCCGCGCAAGACTTGGGTGTCGTTTGCCAGAACTAGGATGTCGCGTATGTTTCCGTCCTTCGGGTGTCGCCGCGCAAGTCTTGGTGTCGTTTGCCAGAACTAGGATGTCTCGTATGTTTCCGTCCTTCGGGTGTCGCCGCGCAAGCTTGGTGTCGTTTCCAGAACTAGGATGTCTCGTATGTTTCCGTCTTCGGGTGTCGCCGCGCAAGGCTTGGGTGTCGTTTGCAGAACTAGGATGTCTCGTATGTTCCGTCCTTCGGGTGTCGCCGCGCAAGGCTTGGTGTCGTTTGCCAGAACTAGGATGTCTCGTATGTTTCCGTCCTTCGGGTGTCGCCGCGCAAGGCTTGGATGTCGTTTGCAGAACTAGGATGTCTCGTATGTTTCCGTCCTTCGGGTGTCGCCGCGCAAGTGTCGTTTGCCAGAACTAGGATGTCTCGTATGTTTCCGTCTTCGGGTGTCGCCGCGAGACTAGGGTGTCGTTTGCCAGAACTAGGATGTCTCGTATGTTTCCGTTCTTCGGGTGTCGCCGCGAGAGACTAGGGTGTCGTTTGCCAGAGCTAGGATGTCATAAAACGTATCAAGGTTTTCCAGTCCAGTTGCTGAAGTATTTTCAGCCTCTAAGCTGGAAGAAACAGGGGAAGAAAAGAGTGTTTACTTTGTGCTGCGGCTGACATTTCCTCCAGAAGGTTTTTTACACAGACTACTGACTCCTGTATCCAGGTATCGGCTAGCCTCGAAGCTGAAGTATTTTCTTTCTACCCGGGAAGAGAAACAGAGTTCTTCTTCTTGCACAGATGCCATAAAACGTAAAATGGCGCCATGAAGGAGCGAAAGGGCATTTTCGTCCGCACGAAAAATTCAAAAAAAAGCGAACAGCAATAAATGTCCGTCACGTTCAGAACGTTACGTCAAACCCCTGGCATGCCGCCTGTCATGTCATCCACGTCGGATCCACGTGGACCAATAGGAAGACGCGGTGCAGCCCACGTCATCGTTGCTGCACCGGGGCCGGTGTACAAAGTGTTTTCCATTCAACATACAGCTTAGAAAGGTTTGTCAAAGGGACAGGTTTCAGCCATCACAACCAGTTTGTTAAAGCCACTGGCCAAGATGTGCATGCATGCACATTGATTTGATATCAACAAATTTATTTTGGAATGAGGCTTGGTCTAACTAATGTTCAGCCAAATTATTCCAAAGATGATGGTTTAGTCCGAACTGATTTGCAATTAGGATGCTTCGATCTCTTATATCAATACAAAGAGTAAACTATCTGTACTATCTCTATATATACCAGCTTATACAATTGTACTAAATTGAATCACTTGTTTTGATCCAGTATAGTGGCAGACATGAGAGGAATATTCTCGGTCCATCTAAATGGTACATCATCGGTTTAGCACAACATGCATCGAATCGTATTATACCGCTCCGATACCAGTATGGTACTGATATATAATACAACAGGTCTTAGTCTACTTAAATCTACGAAGAAATTAAAATATATCTAGCCTAGCTTATCCTTAAATGAAGCAAGTTTGTGGGGGCCAATCTTGTTGATGGAAGAAACTTTATGCTTATCTTGGTTCTTTTCTTAGAAGTAAAAAAATGAAGTGTATGTGCAACAAAAGCTTTGTTTGGTACAGTCATTGGGGATCAGCTAACCACTGTTAAATGTAATAGCCAGCTATATATGGTAGCTGATTCCCATCAATTACTATTAAGAGGGAGGGAGGGAGAGTGGGCAATAGCCACTGGCTACCTCCAACAGCCATATCAAACTCACCCTAAATCAGTCATGCTTTTCTATCATTTTATAGATATGTTGTTGTTTGTCTTGTACAAAACTTAAACAGGTTTTTCACTTGAGGAGAAGGGTGTTGGGCAGTTGACTCAAAGGCTATTTGACAAATCTTTAAAGAACAATGATTGCTGTTTTTGAGGCTACCTATGGTCCAAAACTTTGTGAAGTAAAATAATATTTATTTTGATCAAGCGATAAATATGGAGCGCTGTGGCTCCTATCGTGCTTTGTTGTGCGAGAAGCTCTTTTCTTGAATGAAATCAGTAATTAATGTAGCTGGACTCAGCCCCTTGCACCTCATATTTGCAGTGTGTTGTGAGTAATATCTCAAGCTGGGGAACACAGAGAAAAGAGAGAGAGAGAGAGAGAGGGGGGCATTGGTTTCCTTGAATCTCTCTCCTTAGGGATGCATTTTACGCATCAGATTAAAAGTGGAATATAATTTTTTATTCTTTCTCATATTTATTTTTTTCAAAGATAGAATAAAATTTTGTTCCATAGGATAGTTAATTCGATTAAAATGAAATAACTTATCCTATAAAAAGAAATATTTTTATTATTTTTTTATTGGATTACTACTTATTTTTTTATTTTTATCCTTAGCAATAACTGTCCTATAAATCATGTCTTCGATCAAATATGAGATAAGAATAATTTTTATTATATTTTGTTCTTTATCCTAACCTATCTTCTTTTTATCCTATCTTATCTTATACACCAATTGCAGCCTGAGAGCTTTCTTTAAGGAGTCACTTATTAATTAGCTGCGATCAGTAGGATGCATTTGAGAAAATTAAATCCTAAAATGCTTCTTTGTCATGTGCTCCAATTGAAGATTTTCACTCTGCTTGTGCAAAACTATCTTATTTTTCTTCCTATTCTCTTAATTATTTTGAGTTTTTTTGTTTCTTATTTTTTATGTATGTGCAACCAATAAGATGGTGCCCTCAATTGTGAATATTTGTTCCGGGATTCTAAGGGAAAATGTAGCAACGGCTAGCTAAATTATTTTAGATAGGGACACGGAGTGGTGGAAATAATTTAGGGAGGCGCGGAGTGGTGGAAATCAAAGGGAGAATTGGCGCCCCAACCCACCAAAAAAAAAAAATTCGAATATATGTTTTCTTAATCTCCGCTTCATTAGGTTGGGTATTTGAGCGTCCAAGAGCCTGATAGCAAACTTTATTTAGAAATAAACTATATGTTCAGCCGGGCAATCATATCACTCAGGTACGAGTCAAACTCATGATGTCAGAAAGCAATATCAAACATAAAATAGGAGGCTCCACTGGTCCAAAACTAGATACCCATATGATGGGCAATGAAGGAAGCCACCTAGTCAGCAGCAGAGTTGGCTTTCCTATAAACATGATGACAATAAGCCTCATTAACCAAATGGAGGGCTGATCTAATGTCGTAGATAAGAGGATTGATTGAAGATCGCTCCTTAGCATCCGATCTGATCCAGTCAATGATGGTAGCAGAATCACCCTTAATACACAGTTGTCAAACGCTAAGGATGCGAGTAGCATATGTAATGCCCGCTCAAGCAGCATGAAGCTCTGCCCGCGGAACAGAGGTATCAATAAGGCTCCATCCAGCAGCAGCCGCCATCAATCCATCATGATTCCGAATAATAAAACCCGTACCAACCATTTTCTCTCTGACACTCCCATCAAAGTTTACCTCGATAAAACTCGGGAATCAATAAGGTTGTTTTTCAGAAAAGTTGTCACAACATTATACTACAATGATGAGGTTATTTGGAGGCTTACCTTAGATGACATTGAAAAGAAGCCATGGAAGACGTGAAAATAACATTGAAACCAAATGAAATAATGCAATTTCGAGTGATGCAGGGCTGTTGATTAATCTTTCTCCTAGAAAGCTACATACCCACTGGACACAGTTGTAGCTGATGAACACTATCAATTATTCTTTGATCTTTAGGTAGTGTTTGATAGCCTAAAAGCTATCCCTGGATAAATATACATGATAGCATTTATCTAGGGGATAGCTGAAGGAATAAGCATCTTTTTAAAATTACAAGTCTGCCATCAAGGGATAACTTTAGTTATTCCTGGGTTTCCTAGGAAATAATTCAGGGGATAATCCGTAGTTAAACATGAGTTATCTCTTCCAGTTAAATTTTTTCAGACGTATTTCCTCTAGCTATAGCATTTAATAATAAGAAGGATATCCAGGGGATATCCTCCCTTATCTTCCATATTAAACACTGCCTTAGGGTGGTAGTTCTTGTTCTCTTCGTCACTTCTCTTCGTCAGGAGTGAGAACTATTCTCTTCTTTAAAGGAGTACAGCTTTCCATGAACGCAGACATTCCAAATCTCCAACTTAGATAGGACAACTAAATGATTATCAAGATGTACATTTGAGTCCGCAAAGGTCATCATGGTTATCTCCAAAACCTATATTATTCTTCTCTAGAGTAATTATATTACCATTGAAGCCTTCCATTTTCCTAAATCACTCAACGAAGACACCGAGGACTGGTTGCACGCTCATGGCTGAATGAACTAGAAAATTAAGATTTTTTTTTTTTTTTTTTTTTTTTGCAAAATATGGGGTGTTGCCATTCGAAGTCAAACTCAACTATTCTTCTTCAGGGAAAGGGATGCCAATCAGCTGACTTATATATTTATTCTCAAAAAAAAAAGGAGAGAGATTAAGCTGAGACAAATTGACTTTGTAAAAGCATATTTTAGAGACTTCCTTATTTTCATCAATTTTGATTCATGTATAATATTCCTTAAAATTTATAGAAGTGCTCGAGATAAAAAAAAAAAAAAAAAGAATGCAACCATTCGATGCTTGTCCTTTGAAAACGTAATGATGCATTTCTCTGATAATACAAAAATTCGCTATAGAATATATAATTATTTTTGTTGGGACATATTTGGGGGGAAAAAAATTAGAGAGATGGAGGAGTTTTAGAGTTTCTTGTTGTTCTACCCATCCTCTCAAAGTAATATTTTCTAACAAATATTAATCCTCATTATTATATCGCAGTCTATTATTGAAGCTTCCTCACTTTCGCTATCTCAACACCATGCAAAAGACTCCTCCAACTTAAGGTGAAACATGGGATGGACCATGCATGCCAATGAGAAAAGCCTACGCTTGAGCGAGAGCAAGATTTACATGACGTGCAATGCAAATTTTCTATGATGTTCTTAGAGCAGTGTGGCCAAAAAGATGGGTTGCAGGAATTGATAGCATCAATTAATGCATGATGTCTTTATTAAAAAAAAAAAGAAGCTAGAGTTGGTATAGTTTGTGATATGATTCTGAACTCATAGGCATTACTCTCTTGACCGGATAAGATTAGAAATTTGGTTTTATCGCTAACATTTTATGATAGTTCATATATAATTTTTTTTAATATATATTTTTTACTTGAGTAATATTAATTATAATTATTTAAGTTTTAAAAATATTTATTTATTTGAATGTGATACTCAGGCTAAACAATTAAATTTTAATATAGCTATAAGTTTTAAAAACATTTTGTTCTTTAACACAACACATCAAAACAAAGATTCGGTTCCTTGAAAGCAATCGACATTGAATCATGATAGTTGATCGTTATGCCCCTTATTGACATTAGATTAATTCATGATTATAAATGCCAATAATCTTTACTAACATGGATCATAATATAGTAGTGTTGCAAAAAAAAAAAAGCACACCGCATATGATTACAGAAGTGCTATTTCCTATCAATCCTTTTAATGATTTCTCATCAAATTATATGCTTAAAAAAGAAGTAAAAGGAATATTGAATTACATCGACAAAATACTTGTTTGTCCTAAACAAAATACCTTGAGGTTTGCATATGGTGTCCACAATGAGACATACAAAATGATTATTGAAGATGAACACTAAGTCTTAAAATTTTTAATAGTATGACATATCATAAATCTAAAATGTGTATATACAAATATCAAAGCAACATGATATCAATAAAACCAATGATGATCATCATTTATCAAATAAATATACCCAAAAAAATATAATAGGCTAGACTAAGTACATATACAGTAAATCAAAATATAAGAGTTTATTATGTAGAGCTAACTCCCACTAATCAAGTATATCAAGAGATTTTAAAACATCCATATTATCATAACCAAATGGACCTTTATCCTTTGGTAAATGGATCGACAACCATGCTCTCTGTATCAATATACTTAATAATAATGCCTCATTTCATTGTTAGTTTTCTAGCCGTAAGATATTGAATTTCTATAAGTTTAGACCCCAAAAACTTTTATTATTCTTTGAGAAGAACACAATAGAATTTTATCACAGCAAAACTTTAGTGGTCTAAAGATGGAATCAACAACAGTAAACTCTAAAATCAAATTCTGAATTAAATTATATAGCCTATTTTTGCAGCTTCATAGCATCCCACAAATTCAATCTGCATAGTACAAGAAGCCATGAGTATTTTTTCTGTACTCTTACAAGATATAGCTCCTCTAGCTATCATAAAAAAAAAAGCCTGAATTAAATTTTATATTATCAAAATAACTAGTAAAATCTGAATCTCAATAGCTAGTTATTTTAAAATTATTCATATTTCTATGAACAAGTATAAAATCCTTTATTCTTTATAAATACTTCATCACTTTGTTGGTAGAGCCTTCCAATATTCAAAACTAGGATTTTACAAATATCTATCAAGAACACTTACTGGATAAGCAATGCTTAGTCTAGCTAGTTCTACAACTCTATTTATGCAACATAGGATATATACCTACCTCTGCTAACCTGCATGTGGCACCATCCATTGCCGGACACGTTACAGAGATGGCCAATGATGTCCTTGTCATCCATCTATAAGAAATGTCCATAATTAAAAGTCTAAGGTAGTATTTGATAGAAAAAATATTATCGATGGATAAGCGTACGGAATAGAGTTTACCCCCTGGCTATTCCTAGGGATATCCCTTGGCTACCCATTGATCATATTAAATGCAAAAAGGTAAATCCATAGGATAACTTTTTTTTACTCTTATTTGGAGGGATAACAAGCTATTCCTACATTTTCTAAGGAATAAATTGAGGAGATAATCCATGGTTAACCATGGATTATCCTTTTGATTTCTTTATTTCCAACTATCCCTTAGGTAGTGTTTGATAGAAAAAATATTATCCATGGATAAGTGTACGAAATAGAGTTTATCCCTTGGCTATCCCTAGGAATATCCCTTGGCTATTCCATTGATTATATCAAATGCAAAAAGGTAAATCTATAGAATAACTTTTTTTTACTCATATTTGAAGGGATGACCAGCTATTCCTGCATTTTAGGGAATAAATTGAGGAGATAACCCATGGTTAACCATGGTTAACCATAAATTATCCATTTGGTTAACTTTATTCCCAGATATCCCTTAGGTAGTGTTTGAAATAGGGGATAAGAGGGGATATCCCTTGGATATCCCCTCTTATTCCCAAAAGCCATAACTATAAGGGATAGCAGAGAATAAAGTTAACCAAAGGGATAATCCATGGTTAACCATGGTTAACCATGGGATATCCCCTCAATTTATTCCCTAGAAAATGTAGGAATAGTTGGTTATCCCTCCAAATAAGAGTAAAAAAGGTTATCCTATGAATTTACCTTTTTGCATTTGATATGATCAATGGGATAGCCAAGGGATATCCCTAGGGATAGCTAGGGGATAAACTCTATCCCGTACACTTATCCATGGATAATATTTTTCCTATCAAACACTACCTTATAGTTATGGCTTTTGGAAATAAGAAGGGATATCCCCTCTTATTCCCTATTTCAAACACTACCTTATAGTTATGGCTTTTGGGAATAAGAGGGGATATCCCTTGAATATTCCCTCTTATTCCCTATTTCAAACACTACCTAAAGAAAATTTTTATTGTCTAAAATAAAGCAATTCTTAGGTAGTGTTTGAAATAGGGGATAAGAGGGGATATCCCCTGGATATCCCCTCTTATCCCCAAAAGCCATAACTATAAGGGATAGCTGGGAATAAAGTTAACCAAAGGGATAATCCATGGTTAACCATGGTTAACCAAGGGATATCCCCTCAATTTATTCCCTAGAGAATGCAGAAATAGCTGGTTATCCATCCAAATAAGAGTAAAAAAAAGTTATCCTATGGATTTACCTTTTTGCATTTGATATGATCAATGGAATAGCCAAGGGATATCCCTAGGGATAGCTAGGGGACAAACTCTATCCCGTACACTTATCCATGAATAATATTTTTCTATCAAACACTACCTTAGGTTGTTAAATCTCATGCATTAGTTGCGCCTCTCACTATAGGTGCCACTGCCACATGTGTTGCGCTGCTGAATGATAAATGGTTAACTTTGTATCATATATCCAACATAGACTTTTCTGTTGCAATATAGTAGTGCAGGACCCATTAATTAATTAAGAATGGAACTCGCCACCCTGGACCAATCATCAGCTGCCATGTAGCTAAGAGTGGATGTGGAAGTCCCAGAAGATAATAGCAACATATATGTTGTTGGCACACGATCATGCATGAGTAGTATTGCCTTGTTAATTACGGCTATATATGTATATCCTCCTTCCTCCCGATCTAATAAGGCTATAACAGGCTTGCTTTTGTTAACCATAGTAACAAGAAAAAGGCCCTAGTATTGAACAACTCGCCCAACAGCATTAGCCTGGAAGTCTTCGGCTTGATTACTCGCTCATCAACGTAACAACTTGATCATCAGCATCCCGGTCAAATTAAAAGCGGGGTGGGGGAGTCATAATCAGCACGGAGATGGGGAGCGAGGGGGTTGATCACGCATTGACAACCAGCTTCAAAGCGTTGATTAATGGCCAAATGGCGTTAAAAGGTGTCGCTGAGGCAAGCCAACCCAAACGAGAGTCCAGGTCCTCGATCCGTGGAGTTATCTTTGGAAATGGAGGGCTCTTACCCGTCTTGGAAAATTTGAACGCTAGCTGTTTAGAAACACGTACATGAGAAACATATATATATAAATATTAGGCGGCGAGATCGTGCCAGAGGGAGCCTAGACGGGCTACGTGGCAGTGATCCAAGCATGCATGCATGCATGCATGCACGACGCCTAGCAGTGCAAAACTACAGTATGTCCGCACCTGCGCGCGAGGACAAGAGAGAGACGGCGGTTGCCGGGGGTTGTACGGGCGTGGTCAGATTTGGAGCCAGGGTTCAAAATCTGGAGTCTTGCTAAATTCTGGCAAGAATAAGGCTTGAAACTTTAGGTAACACTCCCTAGCTAGGTTTAATTTGAGCTTGCAAGGACCCAACAAGAAAGCCGTACAAGCTAGGCTATGTTCAGGGTTAAAATGGTCCTTTTATTTTTCTAGCTAGTCAGTATTTTTTTCGAAAGATATCCCTATGGGATTGTGTTTTTTCAAAAGGATATTTTTATTCCAAGCTATCCTTTTAGAGGTACCAAATGTAAAATTTTAAATTTAAAGGATAATTTTTTGCTATTCATTATTGTTATATTTGATTAGAGAAATAAGAGAGGATATCCTTAAAATTTTTTTGATTAAACTCCAAACTACCCCCCGAACCTCCAGCCCTTGTCCTTGTCATCACTATCAGGCTGATCGTTCGGCCCTTCTCGTTCTATTGTCATCGAATCGGCCGAACTCGAAGCAGCTTCGCTGGCGGATGATGAACGATCGTTGCCGAGGTGGTCGGCGAGGTTGCCCAGCTTTTGGGAGGAGGGCCAGAAAGTGGTGGCGGAGGGGCGGAGCTTGCGGTGGGAGATGGATGGATGGATGTGGTGCTCGGTATGTGAGTGTAAAATGTGAACATGTTTATTTAATGGCGAGAAGGCCCGCTGCCGGGACCCCAGCCGCTTCAACTACTCTGGCACCGCCTGCCCCGAGTTTCGAAAGACCGGCCATTGCAAACGCGGATACAGTTGCGACCTCGCCCACGGGGTATTCGAGAACTGGCTTCACCGGGCGCGGTATCGCACCCAGCCCTCCAAGGATGGCACCGCCTGCCATCGTCGCGTCTGCTTCTTTGCCCAGACCCCAACCAGCTGCGCGTTCTCTCGTAGAGCCCCCATTCGCCCTCGGAGTCGGCATCGGAGTCGTATGACTGATAATCTTGTTTCCTGTGCAGAAATTGTAGTTGTATGTCAATGCCCCAAATTCTCTCAACGCTGGATTCGCATACAATCTAAGTGGATAGAACCAGACCTAGTAGAAACTGGCTTTGTTTCTTTTGTTTGAGCTGTCAGTGTTGGTCCTATGGTTCATTTTGTATGGTGTCAGTTTGTCAAATCTTAATTTTTGTATCAGCCAGCCAGATTCTGATGGCATGTAACATTCTCCTTCATTTTAGGTTTCTGTTGCTGTGTAAAAAAGCAGATGAAGCTGATATCGGACTTGGCTTAATATTTTGTATGGGCTTTGTTGTTTCATCAAAAGAACGAGGTTTATTTCGGAGAATGTATAACATACAACTCATGATTACAAGAAGGCCATGGACGAGGCACGTTCCAAATGCTTGGGCTCAACCCGCATGAGTTTGATAAGAGCTTATCTGAAGGGCATTAACATCAGAATGACACCATGAAATTTCTGTCTAGTTGTTCAAACGGTCAACTGTATATAAAGAGAGATTTCTTTTACTTGAAACTAAGTCCAACAAGAAATAGAAGAAACCTTTTTTCTTTCCTTGAGAGCTCTACATCTACAAAGCCTTATGTGACTTTACATCAGAAGATAAAATCAAAAAGAAAAAACAAACAGAAAAAAAAAATACAGCATTGCTATTCCCAAGGGATTATTCTTCATTTCTCTTGGTTTTCTCTAGCCGTGCTCTTCCTCATCCATTATGAAGCCTGCCCCTGATAGAGCACAAGCAAAAATCAGAAGCCAATCCTATGGAATCCCATACCGTGAAGGCATACCAAGCATCCTGCAAAGTAAATCAGGAAAAAAATAAAGGTTAAAAATATGTTAATTTGGGCAACATGCAAGGATTAATTGGGCACAAAATAATAAGACAACGAAGCTGCTCATCTGAACATATATCACAGCATCTCTATGCAATGGATTTGAAGTCCTGTTTCAGAGAACCCCACATAGATCCCTGCCGCTATCTCAGAGAGCCCAATGGAGGCTCATTGAGAACTCATGGAAGTTGATTTCAGCCATGCAACAGATCTGGAACAGCTTTAAGAAATGGTGTTATCATTGATGTTCCAGAAAGCCCAGAGTATTGCAACATACCATGAGTAGTTAGCATGAAGAACAAGCAGCTGTAGGAAAGCTTTCACCACAATATCAACATAAACACACAAATTTTGGCAGCACTGCAAATGGACATAGTTAATTTGACAAGAAAAATATTATCTGATCACATCAGTAAGCTCAATTTGAAACAGGTTGGTATCTGGGGGGCCCATGATACATGAAAATAGGTTGGTATCTGGGGGGCCCATGATAAATGCCAACAGCAAATTATCTCAAGCTGAGACATAGCAGAAAATAAAACTAGAAATAGAAACATCAGTCAGATCAACCCGTTTTTGAAAGCACAACGGGCACAATGACCTGTTTGGTGGCATGGAATAGTTATTGATTTAGACTAAGATGGCAAGGCAGAGACCACAATGCGAGGCTAGATGAAGGATAAAAACTCTCCTTTAAATAAATTTTTATGAGCTTCAATATAAGATTCCCATCGATCAATTATAATTTTACGAACAGGCAAAAGATATATGAATCAAAAAATGATTTCTTCTTCCACAGATGGCACAAAAATTTGATCCATTAATGCTCACAAAAGTTAAACTCGTAGTAAGACAGGTGTAGGGGCATACTCGGCGGCCATTTAGTCCAAGATTACAACACCATCAGCATATTGAATTATGACTTTAAATATTTTGGGTATGCCCGTGTTCCCATTTGATGAGGAAGAGAGAAGCAAAATGACGATCAGAGAAGGAAAATAAGTGCTAAGAGATAAGACAAATGCACTCTAAAATACTAGGAGATGAGAATCCAAGTATCTTCTTAGAAACAACACTAGACTTCAACAAATACAAGAGCTCAATAGTTGAAAGCACCGACATACTAAATAGTCTGTGGAAAGAATTGACTATAAACAAAAACAGCAGCAATAATTATTGATATCGGAATCTAACCTTTTATATATTAGGAAATTGGCACCATATGTAAGAAAGCTAAACAAGAATGCTTAAACATGTTACCAAAATAACAGGATCAAGTGACAAGTGATCACCAAACAAACCTGAGCTCCCAACATTTTTGAGAGGATGAAAAAGAAAAAGAATAATAAAAAATAATTCTCATTATGGTAGGCATCAAAGATCAAACATGAAATTGCTCTATTTTTGAAGAAAGTGAATGATCATAAATTATCTTTATAAATAAATCAGATAGAAATAAAGAAAGTGTGAACCAGAAGAACAGAACAACAAAAGCATATGGACACTTGAAATCAAAAGCACAAATTTCTAACAAAAAAGAAGCAATCTTTGAAAATATTTCATTGGCTCTATTTTTGAAATAATGTATAGAGAGAAGAAGCAATCTTTAAAATATTTCACCTCAATCAGAGCTCCTTTGCGGAAGTTGAGAGAGAGCTTCAGCTCAGATCGAAAGGCAAAAGGGAGCGATGAGAAGGGAGATCAGGGCGATTGGGAGACGGGAGTAGAAGATCAGGAGACGAAAGCTGGAGATCGGGAGCGGGAGTAGGAGACAGGAGCACGATATCGAAAAAGGGAGATCAGGATGATGGCTACTCGTATGGGAGGGGAAAGAACGAAATGACACGAAAAGAAATTCTAGGCAAAATAACTTTTTTTTAAATTAACAAATCTGCCCTCAGGGGATAACTGGAGGGATAACCCATTATTCCTAGGTTCCCTAGGGAATAAGTTCAAAGGATAACCCATGGTTAAACATGGGTTATCCCCTTTGGTTAAACTTTTTCAGAATAATCCTCTGCAATTATAGCATTTTGGGATAAGATGGGATATTCTCGGATATTCCCCCTTATCTCCTGTTTCAAATACAACCTTAAGATAGTGTTTGACTCCCCAAAGCTATCCCTGGATAAATATACAGGATAGCATTTATCCAAGGGATAGCTGAGGGAATAAGTACCTTTTTAAAATTACAAGTCTGCCATCAAGGGATAACTTTAGTTATTCCTGGGTTCCCTAGGGAATAAGTTCAGGGGATAACCCATGGTTAAACATGGGTTATCCTCTCTGGTTAAACTTTTTCAGAACTATCCCCTTTAACTATAGCATTTGGAGATAAGGGAGGATATCCAGGGAATATCCTCCCTTATCCTCCATATCAAACACAGCCTAAAGCTCAATGAATGGAGCAGTCCATATATAGCTTGAGCTATGAATGCGAATCGCTTCATTTGTCTGGAGAGATGCATATGAATTATTCATTATTAAGACTTCATGTCAGCTGCATGAGATATGCAACTCAAATTATAGTTAGGTTGGTTTATGATCAAACTAACCACAAAATTGAGTTATAAACCACTTAAGATATATACACATACAAAGACTTGGCTACATTTGAATGTATCCAAATCTAGATTTAATTACCTCTTTTATTCTTAGATGCACATAGTTTATTGATCTTAAAGATTAAAAACATGAAAAAAAGGGGTGGCTACAGGATCTATATGGATTCAAAGATATGGAAAGTGATCAAATCATAAACTTGGCTATATTTGAATTTAGCCAACTCTCACTTTCCTCACCTTGGATCCACATAGTTCATGAATTATAAAGATAAAAAATGAAAAAGATAAGGCAGCTCCAAGATCTATGTATATCTAAGGATAAAAAGATAATTGGATCCTAAACTTGGCTATATTCAATAAAACCAATCTATCCTAGCTCCTTTATAAATATGTGTATGTATGTATATGTATGTATGTATATTATATACGAGAGTATGTGTGTATGCATGCATGTATGTATATGTATATAAATTTTAAATCAAATCCTTTTTTTTTTTTTGGCTGAAGTCTGTTCCTAGATCTTATTTTTGTATGCAATATAATATGGTGCAGCCTTATAGACCTAGGATTTAAATTGAAAGAATATATCATGACCTAAAAATTTGTGTGAACATCATCTATATGCTATATATTTTTCCTTGATATTCATTCTTAGGAGCATGGTGAATCAAAAGTAAGGATGTTGCAACTCATGATGCCGTTCAAAAAAATTAGTGAAAAAAAGATTATTTGATTCCTTGATCCTTTAGAGTAGTAGACGATCCTTCTAATATAATCGATGTAAAATTAAACACTTTATGTTAATTTACCCATCCTTTCACGGATAAGTTAAGGATTTTACTTAGGATTTTTTCCCAAATAAAAGGGAGGAGGAAAAGCCACCTGATTTAATCAAGAGAATTTATTGGCACTATGCTGCTGTGACCAAAACGCAGAAAAAGAGTTCTTTCAATCAAACACATCCTCTTGACATCATCTACTTTATTAATTGGTATTCACTAATATTCAATAGAAGTTACGTACCTTTGTCTTGTTGCAGTTGGGCATGATTGGGTGCAAGTAGTACTTGGAAGTCCTCATCAAATTACATTGGTCCCATGAGTGTCATCGTGATCAGGGAGATCGGAAGAGGGGTGTGCTCTCTATCGCCCTCTCCAGCTCCCAATGGAAGCCTTCGAGGGTGATAGAGAACAAACACCCGAGCGAACAGACCACGAGACAACATTGGACAACAATCTTTTCCCAGCCCCCTCTCTCAGAATTTGAGTCAGTCCGGTCGGTCGTGCAATGAGTGCACAAGCCTCTGTTAACTGCAATGCTGAACCATCCATTACCATGGATTTATATAGAAGTGTTCTTGGCATGGATCAATGTGAAACTTCATATTGGTGAATATTTATTTCACATCAATCATGTACCAAAAAGATTATGAAACATGTACAGAATAAAAAAAACTTAAATAATAACTTCTTAGTTAGTCTTTTTATATAAAATTTTAGGTTATGACCAAATGGTGTCAAACGAATCTTGCTTATGGCCCATGTAGAATAAAAGATATTGTTGATAGACCCATGTATTTATAATTAAATTTAATTAGATTAAATTTGAATTTAAATATAAATTCTTAACCTATCGAGAACATTAAGATCTTTAACAAAAAATATATATATAAAAGCTCATACTAGCGAGTATTTAGCTTCACATTAATTATGTATCGAGAAAAGATCGTAGTTATATAGAATAAACAAATTACCTAAATAATAACTTTTTAACTGACCTTTTATTCTTTTTTTTTTTTTTTGTTGAAGTTCTGCATTATGATATCAACAGTATAGTGTTGATAGAATCTTGAAAAAAATTTAGTTGACAGAATTATGGCGTATCTTAGTTGACAAAATCTTAGATATATCTTGGTTCTATTCTATCATGTATCGGCTTGTGTCAAATGCTTGATGTGCCTCAGGGGTCCAGGGAATACGTCTGTTAATTTATTTTATCATGTAAATTCTGCCAAACAGTTTGTTTGAGTGAGTTTACTTTCTTGCCAAAACGCTTAAGAATAAAGTGCAAGCATAAAAGTTGGCTATTAACCCAGCTGAAGAGCCATGAGAATTTCTACGTACTAATATTCTTCTGAGAATCGATGCTTTAAGCCCATATTAAAATGGACCTTGAGCCTAACCATGACACCTCATTTTGAAAGGCTTGCAGGAAGAAAGTCAATGACCACTTGGCATCATTACTAATGGGGGGAGCCCATGGCATCATCCAGTAATCACATTCTACACAATCCAATTCACTAATATAAGCTTTAAATTTGGAACTGGTATCAGTTGATTATTAGCAGTTGCTTGAACCGGATTGTTTAGATAAAGATAAATAATTATATGAAACAATAATCATGCAGGTCCCGCCATAGCTGCAACAGAGTAGTTAATTTCTCCAGTATAGGGCCAGTGACCATGCATGACAGAGAAAACAAAAATTATGCTATCTTCCGCTATATATTGATCTTATCTAACATGGGCTGATTTGAGCTAGCTTATCCGATAATACAATACATAGTGAATTAGAAGAAGGTACGATGTAGTCAACTAGATTCCACAGGTTAGTTTGAGTTCATGAAGTTCACATTATTTATAAAGGCCAGCGGCTATTTATAAACCCATTACTCGAAATCAAACACCTTGAATTAATAGAATGCACAGATGCAAGTCTCTTGATCACACATACCAAAAGATCTATTGTTGATAGGTGATTGCCATCTATACTTATTAGGAGACTTGGATGTTCGTGGCGATAGGAAGGTCATAATGCTGAGCTCAACTCAATTCATCACTTTGGAGGATACAAAATGAGCACTACAACTAAGTGGCTGCCTAGTCATTGGCACGATATTCCTCACATTGAGATGCAGAGAGGGAAGAATACTGAGCATCTGTGAATTCTCTTTATCGGATTTGAGGTTGACCTCCATTTCTTTTTCTAGTGAGCAAAAGTTGGAAGGACTTCACCAGGTTTCTAATGGATTCTGATTCTCGCGTCGTAGCTTCGAGAGGTCCTCTCAGTGGATTATCACCATTTAGTAGTTGATTTGACGGCCCATTTAAACACTTAAGAGGTGTTGTACCGGGTCCCACCCGGATTGGCACTTCGTCTTAGCTAGGTCGGTGATCGATATCTTAGTGAATACATTATAAGATAGATGTGATCCCACGGTTTTAGGCTTTCGAAGGCTCTTTGTACATGGTTACCTAATAACCAATTAAATTCACCTTTTCTCTTAAAAACAAATCCAGAAGCCTGTGATTTTACATTGAAATTCAACATACAGCTTAGCAAGATTTGTCAAAGGTAGGGGTGCAACTTGGGTCGGGTTCAATTCGAACCTAGCCCGTCGAACTTGATTTACAGTAGTGTTTAAACTCATGCTTGCCCAATCCGAACCCGAAAGATCCGAGTTTAACCCGGTCTGATTGGCAATTGATCCGAATTTGGATTGACCACAACCCAAATCTGAGATAACTCAAACCCGAGATTACCCGAACGGGGATAGCTTATCGGCACCAGATTTTTGGAGGCGTTGAGGGTGCCAGTTGGGTCGGACGAGATGGCCAACTTGAGAACGAGGAAGGCAAAGGTCGTCGGTCGCAGGTGAGAAAAAGAAGGACAAATATAAAGGCGAACCATCCGCATATTTCATTTCACTTTCTGCCTCCTCTTCTTTGTTTCAGGTAAGACTTTTTTTTAATACAATGTTAAAGCCTCGAGTCCATCTTATGCGTTCGGTAAGGGATTTTATTTTCTCATCTCTAGGATCCATAATTCAGTATTTATTTACTTTAAAAAAAGTATTTTTTTTTTTTTCATCAACCAAAACTCAATCCGAACTTGATTTTTAAAAATAGGGTTAGGGTTGAGACTTTACAAATAGAGTTAGGGTTAGGGTTAGAGTTGATAATTTATAAATAGGATTAGGATTAAAATTGAGAAAAACCCGAGTTTTGAGCCCGAGTTGCACCCCTAGTCAGAGGGATGGGTTTGCGCCATCACAGTCATGTTTGTTAGGGTTACAACTGGCCAAGGCGTATAGCTAGTATGCACTGAACCGAACCATATCGGCTCGATATCAATACAGTACCAATATACGGTGCAATGAATCTTAGCCTAATTTAAATCTACGAAGAAATTAATATATCCAACTTCTATACTTACATGAAATCTTGTCCAAGAAAGAAATTTTATATTTATCTTAATTTTTTTCTTAGAAGTAAATGAGGATGATCGTAACCCATGTTTTGTTTAGTGCATGCAGCTACTGGGGGTAGCTGATAACTATTAGATGGCCAACAGCTAGATGTGATATTTGATTCTTATCAACTATTATTTATTATGAGGGAGAGGGAGGAGACGTGATAGTTACTGCTGGTTATACCAAGCGCACCCTAAATCAGTAACGCTGTATGTGATATTCTTTATAAAGAGTACGTAGTAATTAAAACGACAAACAAGAAAGATTTAGTGGACCACTTTAATGCTTTATGGATCGGCTTCGTTCCTTTTGGTTCAGCATGGTATCAATGGCCAGGAAGGCTATCTAAGAGCTAGCGTGTGGGTTTAGATCCTCTCCATATATATTCACTCACTAGTGGAGGTTGTTTGCATTTGCCCGCCGTCATGATACAAGTAAAGCTATTAATTCATATATATAAAGGCCTACTATTGAACATGTAATCACGTACGCTACGCAAATCTAGAATTTCATCGTGCACCTCGCATGGCCCAGTGGAAAGACATTAATTCCACCGTGCAGCAAAGTAGCTAGAATATGTCCTCAGAGCTAGAAATATTTTTCTCTGCGGACCCAGTTGATATTATTCTGATAAACAAAGTTAAAATAAATATAGAAAGTGAAATGGATCGCAGATTCGCAGCACGAGGCTACGAGTGCACTGCTCCATGAAGTAGCAGATCTCTGGCCTTTCGAGGTATGGAGAGAGAAGTCAGTGCTTGTACCAAACGTTGATCAGTTTGGATTAAACAACGAACAAAATGCTGTTCATGGGAACCCTTTCAAGGGAGCAAGGGGTCATGGCCCTTCAAAAATTTTAAAAGTCCTCTTAGTCTGTGGTGATCTTTTTCATATGATATTTGATGATAATTAAATACCTCGTCCACCAATGCAGCCAACTGGGGACTTTGTAAGCTTAATTTAGATATTTTACATTGGAGAGTACGTTAAGACAGGTTGATTTTCATTACAAGAAAATATCAAAATAGTGACAAAAATTAGTGATAAAAATTTTCATCACTAAATTATGACGGTTTAGTAACAAAATAGTGATAAAAATTAAAATTAGTAACATATTAGTCTATTCGTCACTAAACCGTCACTAAATTAGTGACAGATGGGGCAATCCGTCACTAATTTAGTGACTGATTGTCCTTCCATCACTAAATTAGTGACGAATTGTATTCCGTCATTAATCCGTCATAAATTAGTGACGGATGAGGCAATCCATTACTAATTTAGTAATGGATTGCTTTTCTGTCACTAATTCGTCACAAATTAGTGACGGAAGGCGATTCGTCACTAAATTAGTGAGAATTAGTAACGGATTGCCTATCTAAATTTATACTTTAAATTTTTTTTAAACAAAATTGTGAAAAAAAGCCGCGTTCGCATATGCCATTTATGTGTGCCGCCTCCCATATGCATCCCAGCCACATGTCTGCCTCTCGGTGCGTGCCATGCGCATTTGCTACTCGGTCTGCATGCGCGCCTATTATGGCCCGCACGCGTTTGCACTGATCGGCCTGTCTCTTCAGCCGCACAATCTCGCCTGTGTCCGATGCCCCTTGCATCGTATCTGCGCGTGCCCAGTGCCGTGTCTGCGCCTATGCGTGATTGTAATTGGCTGTGCGCGCATCCCTAATTTAGTGACGGATTGCCCTTTCGTCATAAATCCGTCACTAAATTAGTGATGAATGGGGGCAATCGTTACTAAATTAGCGACGGATTGTTCCTCCATCACTAATCCATCATTAATTTAGTGATGGAAGAGCAATTCGTCACTAAATTAGTGACGGATTGCCTTCCATCACTAATTTAGTAACGAATGGTGCAGTCCATCACTAAATTTAGTGACAGATTGCTCTTTCATCACTAATTCATCACTAATTTAGTAACAGACTGCTCAATCAGTCACTAATTTAGTGACGAATAACTTTTTCGTCACTAATCCATCACTAAATTGGTGACGGAAGAGTACCATCACTAAATTAGTGACGGATAAGGATTCTGTCACTAAATTAGTGATGGATTAGTGATGGATTGATGCAATCTGTCACTAATTTAGTGACGGATAATTCTTTCGTTATAAATTTAATGATGAATTAGTAATAAAAAAATTATCCGTCACTAATCCATCACTAAATTTAGTGATGGACCATCGTGACTATTTTTAGTGACGGATTGAGTCCATCACTAAATTTAGTGATGGACCACCATCCTTCACTAAAATAGTCCACATGCGTTAGCGGTGGTGCAGTTGTTGGTTTCGCTAGACATCTCTGGACTGGAACGTGGGCCGTCCGTTGGAAGAAGAACGGACCGTATTGTTGGGACGATTGACGATTGAATCGCTTTTAGTCCCACATCGGTTGTAGGGAAAGCAACGTAGAGGCGGTTCAATAGATAAAATGAACTCGTTGGGAAAGATGACGACATCTTTGCACTTGGGGCAATGACGCAGCTAGTGAGATTATAACCAAGGCGTGTCAATTGCTGGTTGAAAACTAATTCCAAACCTCAGCCCGGTTGCCGTGAGATTTTCTGGAAGTGCTCCCTCTAATCCAGGGTCAAGCCCTACAATTCTAAATTAACTATATGCGGTTACAGTGCTAGAAAAATGCCTAGAGTTAGTGGCTTGAACCTGGTGTTACTGCTCGTCAGGTGTTTAAAGAAAAATGCTTGAAGTTAGTGGCTTGAACCTAGTGTTACCGCTCGTCAGGTGTTTGAAGAAAAATGCCTGGAGTTAGTGCCATGGAAACATTGATCGATGGCTATGTGAACCGCGGCCCCAAGAAACTTACATGGACAAACAATCATCCAAGCTGTTCCTATAGCAATCTAGAGGAGACTGGAGGTGTTTTGATGTCTAATGTATAAAACATTAGTATTATTGATGTATACATATATTTATTTTATTTTATGAAATACATTTTTTTATTTTTAAATTTAAACTTTCATCTATAAATTTTATTAGAATGCATTAAATATATTGTAATTTAAAAATAATTTTAAATTTATAAAAATAAAAATTTGATGAAGTTTTATTAGGTTAATGATGGATTAGTGATGGATTTCTGATAGAAATAATAGTGACGAATTAGTGATGAAAATATTAGTGATTGATTAGTGATGGAATAATAATGGATGATAGATGATAAATATTCGTGACGGACTAGTGACGGAAGTTTTAGTGACTAAATTTTTGTTAATAATCCGTCACTAAATTGTGATGGAATAGTGATGGAAAAATTTGTGATAAAATAGTGACAGAATAATGAGTGATGGATAGTTCATCACTAATCCGTCACAATTTAGTGACAGATAGTTTGTCACTAATCCGTCACAATTTAGTGACGAAAAATATGTTCCATCACAAATTTTTGATAAAATATTTCATCACAAATCTGTCGTTATTATTTTGTGACGGACCTCTTTCCGTCACTAAATTTAGTGATGGCAAAAATTGTGACGATAAGATTTTCATCACTAATCCATCACTAAACCCAATTTGTGACGGAATAGTGATGAAAATTTTTATCACTATTATTCTATTTTCTTGTAGTATTTGTTGTATGCATGGTATACTGAATGTCTACTTTAAACATGACACGTAGGTTTTGTCAGCAGCCTTATACTCCCAATGACTTTGGTTTTGCTAGGAAATTTTGATTAGTTTCTAATGACTCCTCTTCTAGGTATCATCTGATAAGTTAAGCCTTGTGATCTCCTATTTTGGACGTCATGGCATGCTACTATGACATTATTCCCGGCGAGCTTAGCTTCGGTTCTATTTACGGATGATAGACAAAATTATTGATTACTTTGCATGTTTATCAAACTATATAACATGCATATCAAATATGAAAAAATTATAGGACCAATATATGTATCATGATAATGAAAATATAAATAAATACATAAATACCTTCAGCCATCGATCCATGCAAATGAATTATTTTCTTCAGATCAGGGTAAGGCTCTTCCACTTTTTTCAATCTCTCTCAGCAATGGTGTAAAACATTAGGAGAGACGATGACGCAAGGACCTTCCCGTTTTATTTTTTTATGCCTTATCTATTCATCACAGAGGGCGCTACAAACGGAATATGATTGAGAAACGTCTATCTTAATCATGGATTCAAATTTTTAATCCACGTAATCCCTCGATATCGAATATAGGACTATCTTAATCGTGTCTAACCAATACGCTTAATGAGAGAACAACCAATATTCTCTCACTTGGTCCGTATATTCTATTACTATAGTAAGAAATAAAATACATGGATAGTAGAAATAGATTCTTTTAATTTGAGTATTATTTACCATGTATCACAATATATTATATTTCTCAAATATAAGCCCATATAACTTAATGAATAAACCCCATGTTTATTCTAGGTCCAACTTAATGATGCTTATCACAAGATAAATGTGTACACTAAATAACTGAATGTGAAAAAATATCACAACCATAAAAGAGTTTCATTAATTATAAAATTCATCTATACAACGAATTAAACAAAATAACCAAGACCCATACGGTCTACATGATCCCTAAACTTTTATGGTGGTATGCCTTTAGTCAAGGGATCAGCTATCATCAACTCAGTGCTCACGTGTTCAATAACCACTGTCTTTTCTTTAACATGTTCTCTTATGGCTAAATATTTGATATTGATATGCTTACTTCGACTACCATTCTTGTTGTTTTTAGTCATAAATACTATAGTTGAATTGCCACAATAAATCTTCAATGGCCTAAATATAGAATCCACAATTCTAAGCCCAAAAATAAAACTATTCAATCATACACCATGCGAAGTAGCCTCGAAACATAACACGAACTCGGCTTCCATGGTGGAAGTAGCAGTCAAAGTCTGCTTGGCGCTCCTTCAATATACAGCTCCACCAGCAAACATAAATATGTATCCAGATGTTGAGTTTGAAGAATCAACACAGCCAGCAAAGTCGAAATCAGAGTAGCCAATCACTTTCAAATTTTTAGTTCGTCAGAACATAAGCATGTAGCCCTTGGTATCCTAAAGATACCTCATCACCTTCTTAGCAGCTCGCCAGTGGTACAAATCTGGATTACTTTGATATCTTCCCAACATCCCAATTGCAAATGCTATGTTAGGCCTTGTACAGACCTGAGCATATATCAAACTACCAACAGCTGAGGCATATGGAATGTTTTCCATTTTCTCCCTTTCAAAGTTATTCCTTGGGCACTGACTCAAATTGAATCTGTCACCCTTGACTATGGAAGCTATACTCGGTGAACAATCTTTCATCCAAAATCTCTCTAAGATTTTGTTGATATAGGTTTCTTGAGACAAACCTAAAACACCTCGAAGTTTGTCTCTCTGAATCTTAATGCCAATGACATAAGAGGCATCACCCATATCTTTCATATTAACATTCTTAGAGAGAAATTGTTTCACCTCATGTAATATATTTTTTTATCATTTATTACAAGTAAAATATCGTCCATATATAGGATTAGAAAATAAATTTTGCTCCCACTGACCTTCTAGTATATACATTGATCCATGATGTTCTCTACAAATCCAAATGAAGAAATCACATTATGAAAATTTAAGTACAATTATCGAGAGGCTTGTT
Source organism: Calamus simplicifolius (assembly GCA_900491605.1). Classification (NCBI taxonomy): domain Eukaryota; kingdom Viridiplantae; phylum Streptophyta; class Magnoliopsida; order Arecales; family Arecaceae; genus Calamus; species Calamus simplicifolius. Next base: position 55,565 of record UESW01003976.1, on the reverse strand, counting down.
TTAACCTATATATAGATCTCTTAAGCTTGCATACCAATTGCTCATTATCACTAAAGAAAAATCCTTCAGGTATCTTTCATACAAACCTCTTCCTCTAGATCTCCATTGAGAAATGCAGTTATCACATCCATTAATTGCAGCTCTAAGTCAAAATGCACAATAAGTTCCATGATAATACGGAAGGAATCTTTCTTGTATACAGAAGAAAATGTCTCATTGTAATAAATTCCCTTCCTTTGAGTGAATCCCTTAGCAACGAGTCTTGTCTTATATCGCTCAATATTGCCTAATGAGTCTTTCTTGGTCTTAAAGACCCATTTACAACCAATGGCCTTTGTGATCCCAAACTCCATTAAATGTCATAGAATTCATTTCATCTTTTATAGCATCATACCATAAATTGGATTCCTTACAACTCATGGCTGTGAAAATATTTCAGGATCATTTTCAGCTCCAATATTATAGTTCGACTCTTGAAGATACACAATATAGTCGCTAGAAATTATTGATTTCTTTTCTCTTGTAGATCTTCTTAATATTGTAACAACCTCCTCTCGTGAAGTTGATTGTTCAACTATCTCTGATAACTCATGAGAGACTGAATCCACTAGATCATTATCAGCAAATTATGAAATTTCAACAATTGATTGTCTAATGCCCGTTTGATCTTGAGGGGCACTATGAACGATAATCAGTTTGTCACTTGAAGTGGAAGGTTGAGCATCAGAATGTTCCCTTTCAGGAATCATGCTCTGCAATTGATCACTCCCACTAATTAAGTCATTCTCAAGAAATTTTACATTTCTTGATTCCATAATCCTAGTTATGTGAGATGAATAGTAAAATCTATATCCCTTGAACTTCTCGGCATATCCAACAAAATACCCACTAATGGTCCTAAGGTCCCCATATGCATATATGTCGCAAACTTGGTTTTCAACCTTTCCATAACTCAAAGGATGTTTTTAGGTATAGCCTTGGTTGGAATCCGATTCAATATGTACACTACCGTCTTCAGAGCTTCTATCCACAAAGACTTAGGCAGTTTGGAGCTGCTAATCATGCTCCTCATCATGTCCATCAATGTTCGATTTCTTCTCTCTGCTACACCATTCTGATCAGGTGAGCTAGATAAACTGTATTGGGCAACAATCCCATGTTCTTGAAGGAACTTCACAAATGGATCAGGCATTTGTTTATCTTCAGTGTATCTCCCATAATACTCACCTTCTCTATCAATCTCATAATTTTGATTTATTTTCCACATTGTGTCTCTACTTCTATCTTAAAAACCTTAAAGACATCCAATGCTTTATTTTTTCTGAAGCAAGTACATATACATAAATCATGAGTAGTATCAATGAAGGAGATGAAGTATTTTAAACCATGAAAGTCCACATTCGGACAATAAATGTCCGTGTGTATGATCAATCTCTAATAGGTCTGAACTCCTCTTGGCATCTTTCTTTAACTTGTTGGTCTGCTTGCCCTTAATGCAATCCACACAAGTGTTAAAGTCAGTGAAGTCCAAAGTATTGAGTACTCCTTCATTCACTAACATCTTGATTCTATCTATGGAGATATATCCCAATCTTCGATGCCACAACATGAAAGAGTTATCATTTACAACACATCTTTTCATACCAGCCCTAATATGCATCATATCATGAGTGGTATTATTTTGTAAATTAATATAGAAAAAACCATCATACAAAGTATAATTTCTAACAAGTTTAGATTTATAATATAAACTGGAAGAAGTATCTAAAAAGTTAAAGGAATAACCCAAAGGTACAAATCTTGAAACTAAAATTAAATTCCTAAAAAAACTAGGTACATAAAAAGTTCTTTTCAAATATAAAATAAAACTACTACTAAGAACTAAAGTGCATGTCCCTATAACTTTCACATGTGAGCGCATCTTGTTTCCTGAAGAAATACTGCTCACTTCTCACTGGCTTCCTTATGTTTTGTATACCCTACAAAGTATTACAAATGTGAATTATCGAATCAGAATCAATCCATCATGTGTTATAAATAATATCAGTCATATTAGATTCACAACAGACAAGTGAGATTATTTTACCTTTCTTTTCAAGCTAAGTCTTGAACTTAATGCAATCCTTCTTCATGTGTCCCTTCTTCTTACAGAAGAAACACTTGGATTCTTTCTTAATGTCAGATTGGGATGGTATTTTACTTTTATCCTTCTTCTTGGCCTGTGCCCGATCCTTTCCATTTGTAGTCAGCATTGCAGTCTCACCTAATTTCATCACCAGTCTATCCTCTTCTTGAACATACATGGCCAAAAGTTTATTGATTGATCATTTTTCCTTATGTATGTTATAGGATATCTTAAATGGTCAATACTACTGTGGAAGGGTGTCTAAAATGTAGTGCACTAGAAAGAACTCATACATTTCAACCTCAAGAGTCTTCAGTTGAGCTGCAATGTCCCTTATTTGCATATTGTGCTCACGCACACCTCTCACTCCAGTGAGCCTTAGGGATGAGAACTTCAAAATTAGGGTGCTGGCAAGAACTTTATCTCAAATACTGAATTGCTCATCAATGACCTTTAATAGCTCCCTGACATTTTTATGCTGATCGACTGAACCACATATACCAGCAGAGATTTTTATCTTTATGAACATTACACTCAAGCGATTAGATCGCTCTTAACGTTCATAAATCGCAATCTCACCAGGAGTACTGATCTGAGTTACTAAAGGTGGTTCATTCTTCCTTAGAGCATAATCAATGTCCATTCATGCCAGATGAAGAAGAATTCTCTCCTTCCAAACTTTATAGTTATCATCCCTCAATTCAGGTATATCACATTTTATATCAGAGAAATTTATAGGTTGCATAATTGCAAAATTAAACATACATGCTTATTGCCAAAAATTGAGGCTAATAAATAAATATGCTTTACCAATGTAAATTATGCATTTAGAAATAGTGATTGACATAAAATTTGCTTGTGGGCTAAAGCTCTAATTCAATTAGATTCACTTAAGTATGTATAATAAAACCATTAAATTATGTTTCCTTTTTCTAATTCCTATGGGTAGATTAGAAAAATATAATTTGATTTTTATCTAATTAATTATACAAATATAACAAAATATTCCCATGGAATAATTTTTTTTATATCCATATAATTAATTACAATAATATCTATTATTTATGTGATTCATTAACTTTATTATATAATTTTATAATTAAGGATGTTGTGGCTACTCCTTAATTATTTAAATTATATTTATCACTTAGACATTAGGTGTGAAATAATCCTCGCAGGTTGGCCTAACTGATTTGCTTGCCAACCACCTAATGGATAAGATAAGGTGTTTGATTAATCTATCCGTATGGTTCAAATTACCTTACAAACCCTTATTTTTTTTATTTTTAGATAGGCTCACCACGTTTTCCACTTAAATTCATCGGGAGTTTGACTTCATCAAAAAAAACTCCCATGAGGGGAGAAAAAAAAAACACGTCCGTCAAACTCCCTAGAAGGGAGAAAAAAGCACATGGGTTTGAAGTATCCCTCCACCATGAAAAGTGATCGTAGTCCAGTTCACATGATCTGGTTAAAATCTCACTAGCTGTAGGCTTGGTAAATATTCACCAATTTAACTAATTAATGGTGCAAGGCGCCATCTTGGGCCAATAAAGATCAAGCCCAAGCTGTGAGTGAGAATTGGCTCCATTCTAAGACTAGCGCATCAATACATTTTGGAAGGGATGGACGGCTTGGGAAAATGAACCGCCCGATGTGGGCCCTAGCCAAATAAGAGATGGAGCCCACTGTCGCTAATCGGGATTGATGTTCCGTTAATCACACTATGTGAAGCTTCCCAGGTTGACCCGATGTTGCTTGGCATGTGCCCTGAGACAACGGCCGTGAAAGGAGAATTCCAAGGTCTCATACTTTTATGATTTATCTTTTACTTTAAATCATATATGAGAGGGATAAAGCATGTTTCATGGCATAAATCATCTCGCTATTTTCTTAAATAAAACTAAATATTAAAATATAACTAATCTTATGCCTTTTCTGATGATTTTTGATGACCTATTAACTCTTCTCGATTAGGTCAAACGCACCAAGGTACTACCAGTAGCCTTCCTTATTGGTATGTCTCTAATATCCCTACTATACGCTCATTGGATTAAATAATTTAGGGTACTACCAATAGTCTCCCCTTTGGACTATCCCTATATGAGAAATAGAGACCAAGAACGCTTTGCCCTCTTTATCAAATAAATGAGACAATGATTGTTTCTCTAGGGATTTTATCAGATCCCAAAATAATTAACAAACAAGGCAGATGTATTGATATTAGCTCTGATACCAAATGATAGACAAAATTATATTGATCCCTTTGCATGTTTGTCAAACTAAATAATATGCATATCAAATATGCAAAAATTATGAGACCAATATATGTATCATGATAATGAAAATGTAAATAAAAAATAAATACCTTCAGCCATCGATCCATACAAATTGATTCTTTTGTTCAGATCAGGTAAGTCTCTTCCACACCTTTCAATCTCTCCTAGCGATGATGTAAAACTTCAAGAGAGATGAAGATGCAGGGACCTCCTTGTTTTATTTTTTTATGCTTTTTCTGTCCATTATAGATGGCAGTTAAAACAGAATATGATTGAAAAATGTTTATCTTAATCATGAATTCAAATTTTTAATCTATGTAATCCCTCAATATTGAATGTCTATCTTAATCGTATCTAATTGATATGCTTAATAAGGGAAAAACCAACGAAGGCATAATATTTGGTTATATGACTGCAAAATCATCAGCAACATTTAATCATAGAGATAAAATTAATTTGTTCTCAGAATTTTATATGAAAAAAAATGTTCTCAGGTGATTTGAAATTTTATATGCACACGGAAAGAGGAAAGTCAAGAGCTACTCAAAATAGCATGCTCACACATTTTCCATTATATTGAATCATAATATGGTGTGATTATTAAATTAATTATTGATAATTTTAATTTTTATAATAATAAATATGCATGTGTATACATGTTAGTGATAATCTACAAATATCTAATAAATATGTTATTGTTCCCCCATCCAAATTCAAACAGGATTTATACGTGAGGACAAGGGTGTCAGCCAGTTGACTTAAGATTTTGAAACAATATTTCGCTAGCGATAAATACGGAGATGATGGAGGTGACGAGACATCCGACTTGCAGGAGGAGCGGTGTGGGAAATATTCGTTTTCCTGAATGGAAACAGTAATAGCTTTGTTGTGCGAGAAGCTCAATGAGACAAGGAGACAAATATTCGTTTTCTTCAATGGATTCAGTAATTTCTTCAGAGCCATGAGTATATATATATATATATATATATATATATATATAGCTCAGCTCCTTGCACCTCATATTTTGCAATGTGTTGTGGGAAACATCTCAAAGTGGGGAAAACTCTTTGAGAGAGAGAGAGAGGTATGATTTTCCTGCATCCCTATGATTTTCTTGGATCCCTCTCCCTTAAAGGCTTCCTTTTGAGTCGCTTAACCACAATCAGTAGGACGTCTTTGAGGGAGTTGGACCCAGAATGCTTCCATGTCATATGTGTTGAAGTTAATTATTTATAATTAATGAGAGTGAAAGTCTAAGGTTATGTTTGGTGCATTGATCATGTGAATTACTTACAAGATAAATTACTAGTTGATAGTTTACTAGTAATATTGATTACTGTGTTTGGTATACATAGGTAATGCTACATTAATATTGATTACTATGTTTGATATGACAGAGATTATCAGTCAAATAACATTAAATTCTTAAAATATCCCTAAATTAAATTTATTAATAATTTATATATTATATATTTGATTTTAAAAAATTATATTTATAAATGATAATATTTATAAATATTTATATTTATAAATGATATTCGAAGCGGCCGATGAGGATGCCGGAGGCCACCGATCGAAAGAAGTTTCACGGTATTTGGAGACGATCGTGGGGCCGCTAGGCGGCGGAGATCCTAGGCCTGACTCCGTGAAAGAGAGTGAAGCTCGGGACCTTCAACACAAAGGTTCTAGTGAAGTCAGTAAAGGAGGATGAGCGATCAAAGAAAAAAAATGATAATTTTGTTAAAAAGTAATTTATTAGATTACCACATCTTTGGTAATGTCGATAACCATTCCTTCCTGAGGTAATCTGGAGAGATAATCCAGATTGCCACTACAAGATAGATTACTATTCAAACTATGTACCAAACATAGTTATCTGATGGGTCTCTTTTAAATTATCGATAATTTGGATATATTACCGGCTACAAAACACAACCTAAAAGTTCGAACCCATGTAGTTGGGAAATGGTTTAGATGAGTTGAGTTAAGTTGAGTTAGAAATCTAAGAGTTATTATATTTTCTATGTGAGTTAAATGAGTCAAGAATTCTAAGAGTTATTTAAAAAAATAAGAATCAATTAGAAATCTAAGCAGTATGGAGAGTTTTATGAAATGATAATATAAATAATATTTATTTCACTTCAAGCATTTTTCCTTGAGCATTATCAGAGTGCTACCAAAAATTTTTTAACAAAGTGATATCAGAGCCAAAGAGCCTGATCAATCATAAAGCAAGAAAGAGAGTCAGAGAGCAATTTTAGAGCTAGAGAAAACTCCCAGTACATAAGGTGTTCATAAAGGAGTTACTCGTGAAGCCGTGAAATATATCCTTCATCAAGGTGTTAAGTCTTCTGGTCAAAAGAACCTATTCAGAAATATACAAGTCTAAGATAAAGAGACTTTGTAAAAGAAAAAAAGACAAGAGCAATCTTCAGAGGTTAAAGATAAGAGACTTGATTAACAATATTAATTAAGCAAATGAAGGATGAAAAGGTAATAGTTGTGCTTATACCATACAAGGTAATGCTCAAAGGAATGCTTGAGAAACTAAATTTTTCTCCAGCAAGATATACAAGTAAAAAGTTTGGACCAAATCGTTCTTCAAATTTCATGGCAATAGCTATTTTTGAAGATATAAGTAAAAGTTTTATTATTGATGGTCATGTAACTATTACAAATTTCGTGGCAATAATCATTTTGTGCATTAGGTGTGGTGCAAGTCGTGCATACCACGCCCAGCAATTGATGCGTGGTGCATGCACACACGTGTAATAAGAGCAAAAATATCTTTCAATTTTTGTTATGTGCGCATGCATCAAATACGATGGAGCAAGAGCTGCACTGCATCTAGTGCAGCTTTTTCTTCATCAGAATGCACTAGTAATTGCTGGCCTATAGGATAGATTTTGTTGCGGAAAAGTCTTTGTGCACCACCTTCGGTGCACAAAGATGCTTACCGAGCGCGGGTATTGGTTTTGTGCCCATGCAGCGCCCATACTACGGCTCATTGGACTGCAGTGGGCTTCACATGCTCGCTTATATAGGCGGTGACTAATGCGCACGTTTAATGCATGTCTTTATGCATTGAAGGCAGTGCACAAAGACTTTTCCTTTTGTTGCATGCTGTGCCATTGGGCCATCATATCAAACTGCCAGGAAGGAGTATCAGGGCCACCAATCATTACATATTGATAGTTTTTTTCCAATCATCTAGATGAATATTTTTTAGGAGGTGTGTTTTATAAGGTGATCTACATAAGATCACCTATGATTTGGGTAAGAAGCAATAGGAATAATCCTATATGGCAATGATATAAAACTATTATTATCTTTAAAACCACTCTCAATCTAGATCATCAAATAAGTAAAACGCCTTAGTATTATTTTCACATCAATATTATTAAATATTATAATAAATAATACAAGATAACAATAAAGTATTATAGTAATCAAAAAATATATTAGGGATACTTTTAGCACTATATAGCAATAATCTTATATTCACATAACATATCAAATGATTAATCATTAATATTCAAAGATCTTGAATCACTAGAATATAATATATTAAATTTAGTGATTTTAAATCTTGAGACTAAAAAAATTACCAAATGCCCTTTACTTTTATCCTTGGAGCTTCTTGATTTTATCATCCAACATTAATTATCTGGCTGCCAACAATCCTGCCAAACTACATCATCCAAATGAATTGCCAAAAGAATGGACTTTTCTGGAAACTTAGGGCTAGCCATTCATGATGCATCGGCAATCTCATTATTTGTCATTCCTTACGACTCCCAGCCGCTGTCAAACTTTCAAATATTTTTTGTTAGCCAGTTATATTTGATAAAACTATTCAATAACAACTGTTGAGGGGTAAAATCACCATTGCATTGATAACCGTACAAAGGGTTAGGATCAACCCTGGCTCCCACTCGCTGCACGGTACCCTCGAGAAATGAACCGACCGTTATACCTCGGTGGATCGAGGCACCTTAGCCCCTCGGCGAACCAAGGATCCCCCAAGTACGGATTACATCTCTACGCCTCGCTAGCTGAGCTATCCCTATCTCTCGGCCCTAGCCCAAGCGATCTCTACGCCTCGCTAGCCGAGCTATCCCTATCTCTCGGCCCCAGCCCGAGCTATCTCTACGCCTCGCTAGCCGAGCTATCCCTATCTCTCAGCCCCAGCCCGGGCTATCTCTACGCCTCCCTAGCTGAGCTATCCCTATCTCTCGGCCCCAGCCCGAGCGATCTCTATGCCTATCCATAACTCGGCCTGCCCGAGTGATATCTATACCTCTGCGAAATCAAATCATCCTCACGCCCAGCCTACTCCTTTGTCATACCTCGGCAAACCGAGCCTTTCCATACTTTAGCGGATCAGCTGTTCTCCGTGCCTCGGCTCAACCGAAGCATTTAGGCACCTACCTCTGCGGAACCAGAATAACCAAACAAGGATCCACATAGGCAATCATACCTATGCTACTAGGAGTGGCCTAGAGCCTATACGATCGCCGAATCTCAAAGCACCGGATAGCCCTCTCGACTGTTGATCTTTTAACTAACAAGATACGGATCTCACCGGCCTCTCAACAGTCTGATTCAAATCAGCCTTGAATCCCAACAACTTTCAGATCTCAACACCCTCAAAGAATCAGGTAACCGCCTATAAATAGCGCAGTTCCAGATTCTCTCTGGTAAGGGCATTCTCAACGTACTCTCAGCAATACTCTCATGCTATTACTGCTCACCTTTCCGCCATTAGAACTCTGCTCAGGGCTCCCAAAAGGGTCACCATAGAGAGACTCTTCAGCGAGAGCCTTCTCCCCATATTTTGTTCGTTGTTGATCTCCACTGACTTGAGCGTCGAAGGGTCTTCCGCAAAGGGCTACCCCCAATGCCTCTTGCGTGAGGACTGTTTTGCAGGTCCACCCAAGAGGGAGCACAATCCGAAGCTTGACCGCGCCCGAGTCGGAGGACGGATTTCAGCAACAATAGAATGGCGCTAGAAGGAGGGTCCTCAAGTCTCTTAAACTTGAAAAAAAGAAGATAAGGATCTCGATCTTAAAGAGGACCTCTCCAGTGGCAAATCGAAGAAAGGCTACCTCTAAAGCCTGGGACCAAGTCGCCTCCCAGAGACCTGACCCGGTGAGCAGTATGGCACCACCGTCACCACCGGTTGAAACTCCATCACCACCAGCGGCTCCTGTGACCCAGGACCAGTTTGCCATATTGGTCCAGCAAGTCCAAGCTCTGACCCATCTGATTCAAGGACGCCATGAAGCTCCCCATCCAGCTGCTCCTGCTCTACACCTTCCTGAGGAGGCTATAGCCCCCATTTCCCCAGCAATCTCTTCTTCCATTTGCATGGAGTTGCAGACCCCCCTCATCGCCCTAAGGGAGCTGGGCCAGCCCCGCAAGGGGTCTGTGGCCAGGATCTTCCTAGATCTCACCAGGCCCAATCTCTCTCCCCGGTGTCTTCTCACCACGGCTCGACACCATTTTCGCATTCTCCTCGCCCAGCCCCTCCTACTCTGCCCGAAGAGATCCACCAACAGATCCGAGAGATGCGCCAGGAGTTGGACGCTGCCAAGCAGGCCCGTCCGCTTCAGTATAAGACGGAGTAGGGCATTCCCTTCTCCAAGAAGATCATAGGGGAAGTGATCCCCTCCCATGTCAAGCTGCCCGCCATCGAGCCTTATCACGGATCCACTGATCCCGATGATCACCTCAGCAGCTTCAGGTCCATCATGATGTTCCATGGAGCGTCGGATGCGGTCCTTTGTCGTTCCTTCCCCTCCACTCTAAGGGGATCTGCTCGAACCTGGTTCAACGGCTTGAAACCAGGTTTTGTTGATTCGTTTGACAAGCTGAGTCACCTCTTCATCAGCTAGTTCGTCAGCAGCCGCCGTCACCGGCGGAGATCTGATTCCCTCTCCGAGGTTAAGCAGAGAGAGGGGGAATCGTTGAAGAGTTATCTCGGCCACTTTAACACGGCCCTCTTAGAAGTTGACCACCTCAATCATGAGGTGGCCATGTCTGCCTTGGCCGAAGGAGTGTCCAAGGAGGGAGGCTTCTACCTAGCTCTAGAAGTTAACTACCCGAAGAGCCTGTCGGACATGATGTCCCTGGGACAAATATGCCAGGATAAAAGAATCGAGGAGGTCGGCCCGGGCCGAACAAATAAAGAAGAAAGAGGCAAAGGGCTTAGACAGGCAGCGAGCCCACCGCCGCGCTAGCCCGCCTCGCCACCGCAGAACTCCTCCGCCGCTACCTCGAGACCAAACTCGGAGTCCGGCCCGAAGGTTCGACCGCTATACTCTCCTCACCGCGCCGAGAGCTCAGATCCTCATGGAGATAGAGCGCCAACTCCCTCGACCACCTCCTCTTCGAGGGAATGCAACCCGAGAGACCCCACCAAGTACTACTACTACCACCGGGACCATGGCCACGATACCAAAGAATGCTGGCAGCTGAAGAATGAAATTGAGAGGCTCATCCAGAGGGGCAGACTGAACCAATTCAGGAGAGCACCCAAACCAAGAAATGGGGTGACCGCCAGCCGAGCCTCAGCAGCCTCATCCTCCAAATCCTTCGGCTGTTGGCCACATCAATGTGGTCAGGCAGTCGGTAGCCCGTCGGGCCGGTGGGATGATAAAGAAGATTTGGCACCAAAGAGAGCACGGACTGGTGAGCTCTCCTTCTCCGATGATGACCTCCGGAAGATACAGTTCTCACATGATGTTGCGCTGGTTGTATCTCTCAATCTAAACAACTATGATGTAAGCCGAATTCTTATTGATAGTGGAAGCTCTGTCAATGTTCTGTACCTCGATGTGTTTACGAAGATGAAGCTGCTCATAGAGAGCCTCCGAGCCGCGGACTCCACCCTAATGGGGTTCACCGGCGATGTTATTACCCCAGAGGGGGTCGTGACCTTGACGGTCCGGGTAGGAACTTGGCCTCGCGTTGCCACTATTCACATAGATTTCCTGGTGACCAAGCTTCGGTCGCCCTACAATGCAATCTTTGGGAGACCTGGCCTAATGTCTCTTGGGGCTGCCGTCTCTATCCCGCATCTAGTCATGAAGTTTCCTACCGAAGGGGGAGTTGGTGAAGTTCGAGGAAGCCAAGCTGTGGCTCGGCAATGTTTCATCACTAGCCTTCAGTCCCAACTGCCCAAAGTTGATGGGCTGGACACTCAGAAGGATTTTGTTGAGCAACGAGAGGAGCCGGCCGAAGAGCTGGAGAGGTGCCGCTGAACGAAGCCCGACCCGACCGAACTGTAAAGATCGGGTCGCTACTGAAAGGAAAACCTCGGCTAGAGCTGATCTTTCTTTGAAAAAATGTTGATGTCTTCGCCTGGTCCGCTTCTGATATGCCGGGATCAGCCCAGACCTCCTCGTTCACCGTCTTAATGTGGACGAGATGTTCGGTCCATCAAACAGAAGAAAAGAAGCTTTGCCCCTGAGCGACAGAAGGCTATTGAGAAAGAAGTCGACAAGCTTATCAAGGCGAATTTCATTCGGGAGGTAAACTACCCTAGCTGGCTGTCAAATGTTGTTATGGTGAAGAAGTCGAACGACAAGTGGCGGATCTGCATCGACTTCACCGACCTCAACAAAGCATGCCCGAAGGACATCTTTCCTCCCCCGAATTGACCAGCTTGTGGACACTACTTCGGGTCACCAGATGCTGGCCTTTATGGATGCCTATTCGGGCTACAATCAAATCCGAATGGCACCCGAGGATGAAGAGAAAACCGCCTTCATAACCGACCGAGTACTTATTATTACCGTGTCATGCCTTTCGGTCTGAAGAATGCAGTGCTACTTACCAAAGGCTGGTGAACAAGGTCTTTAAGGAGCAGATTGGTCGTAACATGGAGGTGTACGTCGACGACATGTTGGTCAAAAGCAAAGAAGCATCCCAGCACATTGAGGATCTCTCGGAGAGCTTTGCGACACTCAAAAATATCGAATGAAGCTCAACCCCACTAAGTGCGCCTTCGGCGTCAATTCTGGAAAGTTTTTGGGCATCATGGTTTCCCAGCGAGGCATTGAGGCCAATCCGCAAAGATCCAGGCCCTTCAGTAAATGGCACCTCCAACGTCCATCAAGGAGGTCCAGCGCCTGACCGGGAGGATCGCGGCCCTCAACCACTTCGTGGCTCGGTCAGCCGAGAGATGCCTCCCTTTCTTCAAAGCTCTTCGATCAGCTAAGAATTTTCAATGGTCTCCTGAGTATCAGAAATCGTTCGAGGACCTCAAAAGGTATCTTGGCTCTCCACCCCTCCTCAGTAGTCCGAATTCGGGGGAAATGTTGTTCTTATACTTGGCAGTCTCAAAAGGCGCAATTGGCTCAGTATTGGTCAGAGAAGAGAATAGGACCCAAAAGCCGATCTATTATGTCAGCAAACTGCTCCAAAACGCCGAGAAGGTACACCCGGATCGAGAAGTTGGTTTTGGCCCTGATAACGTCGGTCTGGAAGCTGCGACCATATTTCAGGCACATTCTGTGACGGTCCTGACCGACCAACCCATCAAAGCGGTTGTCCATCGTCTGGAGACATCAGGGAGAATGACCAAATGGGTCATCGAGCTAAGCGAGCATGACATCTGATACCAACCTCGCCCGGCCATCAAAGCCCAAGTTCTAGCCGATTTACTCCTCGAATGCACTATCCCTGAGGATGGCTCTGCTCCGGACTCCTCTGAACATTCGAGGTCCGATCCCCTATGGCTGCTCCACGTTGACGGATCATCCAATGCCAACGGCTCCGATGCTGGCTTAATCCTCACCAGCCCAGAGGGGGCGACCTTCGAATATGGCATCCGCTTCTCCTTCTCAGCCTCCAATAATGAAGCCGAGTATGAAGCTCTGCTAGCTGGACTCTGAATTGCCCGAGACCTTAAAGTGAAGAAGCTGAATGCCTTTACCGACTCTCAGTTGGTGGCCGGTCATGTGCGGGACAAGTTCGAGGCCCAGAAGCCGAACATGATTCGGTATCTTCAAGAGGTGCAGGACTTACTTTCCCATTTCTTCGAATTTGAAGTCATTCAGATCCCTAGATCCGAGAATGCATGCGCCGACCTATTGTCTCGGCTGGCAACCACGGGATCGATGGATTCTGAGCGAAAGTTTCCCCTAGAGATTCTGAAAAAGCCCAGCATCACGGAGGCTGACCGAGTGATGCAGGTCGAGGTCGAACCATTCTGGTTCGATCCCATATTTAAGTATCTTAAAGAAGGGTCGCTCCCAGTCGACCGAAAAGAAGAAAGAAAGCTGAAGTTGCAGGCCACTCATTATGTGCTGATCGATGACCAACTGCATAAGCGGTCCTTCTCCATCGCTGCTTAAGTGCCTTCGCCCATCTGAGGCCGATTATGCCCTTCGGAAGGTACATGAGGGAATTTGCGGCAACCATCTAGGGAGCCGATCCTTATGCCACAAGGTGCTGTGCCAAAGGTATTATTGGCCCACCATGCAAAGGAATGCTGACGATCTCGTCCGAGCCTGCGACCCTTGTCAGAGACATTCTAACATTCAGAGGCTCCCCTCCGCCAGCTTGGTCCCTATTTCCTCTGCTTGGCCCTTTGCTAAGTGGGGGATGGATATTCTTGGTCCGTTTCCCCTCGCCACATGATAGAGAAAGTTTTATTTGTCGCCATTGACTACTTCACCAAGTGGGTCGAGGCCGAAGCAGTTTCCCAGATAACCGAAGCTCAGGCTAAGGACTTTGTGTGGAGATCCATTATTTGTCGTTTCGGCCTCCCACACACCATCATCACCGACAATGGCAAGCAGTTTGATAACCCTAAGTTCCGGGAGTTCTATGAGGAGCATGAAATCTGTCATCGCCTCACATCAGTCGAGCATCCGCAAGCCAATGGAGAAGCCGAAGTAACCAATCGGACCCTACTCTAAGGGATCAAGGCTTGGCTTGCCAGAGCCCGAGGCAGATGGGGGACGAGCTTCACCATGTCCTAGGGGCCTACTGCACCACCCAGAGAGTTTCCACAGGTGAGACCCCGTTCCGGATGGCCTTTGGCACAGAAGCCGTCATTCCCGTGGAGATAGGACTCCCCTCTCCGCGGGTGGAAAACTACTCGGAGGAAGCTAACGATGAGTAGCTCCGCACTAACCTCGACCTGGTGGAGGAGATCAGAGAGAAAGCTCGGATCAGAGTAGCTGCCTATCAGCAAAGAGTGGCTCGTTATCACGCCTCCAGAGTCAAAGGGAAATCTTTCTCGCCCGGCGATCTTGTCCTCCGGAAGCATCCGTCTCCAAACCGCTAGAATAAGGAAAGCTGTCTCCAAACTGGGAATGCCCCTATCAAGTGGCGAAAGTCATCGGGCCCGGTACCTACAAGCTCCAGGATCTAAACGAAAAATCTATTCTCGGACATGGATTTAGACAATCTCCACATATACCATCAGTATGGTATGCTTCCTATAGACTTGCCCCTTTTATGGTATTGATATCTTGTTTCTGTGATCCACGGCATGATCGCTGCAGTCATTTTCTCGAAAAGTCATAAAGAAAAAGATGCTGCTTACCAATTCTCGGCACGACCGAGCCCCCTCCTTGAGCAAGAAATCTCCATACCTCGGCTGGGCCAAGTCCTGTTCCACAAAGACTCGGTATGGTCGAGCACTCCCAGTACGGCTGGAGCCAAGTGATCTGCGAGCCTTTGGCTGGATTCGGGCAGCTCACAAGCCCCGGCCGAGCCAAACGACGTAAAAGCCTTTGGCCGGATTCGGGCAACTCACAAGCCCGCCGAGCCAAACGACGTAAAAGCCTTTGGCCGGATTCGAGCAGCTCACAAGCCTCGGCCGAGCCAAACGACGTAAAAGCCTTTGGCAGGATTCGGGCAGCTCACAAGCCCCGGCCGAGCCAAACGACGTAAAAGCCTTTGGCCGGATTCGGGCAGCTCACAAGCCCCGGCCGAGCCAAGCGACGTAAAAGCCTTTGGCCGATTCGGGCAGCTCATAAGCCCCGGCCGAGCCAAACGGTGTAAAAGTCTCAGTCGGATTCGGGTAGCTTACAAGCCCCGGCCGAACTGAGAGATCTCCAAACTTCGGCAGGGAGAGCAATGTTCCTCGCACCATGGTGCCCCCAGGTATACGCTCTATGGTTCTTAAAGCCTTGTCACACTCAAGTAGCTTCCCGAAGCCTCATCATGCCCGAATGGCTCCCAAAAGCCTCGATAAAAGCCGAAGTGCATCTCTTATTAACAGAAACCTCGGCCAAGACCGAGTGACATATCAGAACCCTCGGCCAAAGCCGAATGGAATTTCTTATTAATCTTCAAAGCCTTGGACGAAGCCGAACGGCCCCGGCGATTCTGCAATAACAGCAAGGCCGGTTGATTTCTTAGACATTTTAACGCAACCAATACGTCTCATCATACTTCGGCACAAGTAAGCGATCCCTTTCTCTGCCCATCAGCAGAGTTGTGCAAGTCTCTCCTCCTTAAGGAAGGACCTACTTAGCCCCTTTTTTATCGGGCACTGCCTATTTGGTGGATTGGTAAGGTCGCCCAGGCTTCCCTCTGACTTGAACAGAGACCAGTGCCTCCTCTGAAGGGGGTCAAACACTATGAAAATGCCTGACGAAGGCGGTGCCACCCAAGCACAGTCAAAGGTTTATGAGCCGAGCATGACTCGGTAAACCTAAAATGGACAAGACTACATAGTTATGTCAACAGGGAAAAGCAGGCAGTTAAAAAAGAAAGGAACAAAAAACTTTCTTTATTCCGTTAATCGATGAGAAATACAACCTATGAAGAGGTATTACAAGCGCACTACAATGCAGGAAGTATAAGCAAATGAATTAAAAAGCAGCTTCGGCCTTTGGTGTCGCTGCAGCATCCGAGAAATCAGAGAAATCATACGACTCCAACTGAGCCGCTGATCCCTCGGACGAACAAGCCAAAAGACCCAAATTGGGCTGAAGACCTGTGGATGCCGATGCTGAGGAAGCATCCCCCAAGCGGAGTGCTGGACTGCCAACCATTGCCCAAGCGCATGACAGGGAACCAACAGACCCACACATCCCTCCTCCCTCCTCACATGGCAAAATATTCCTCAGTCGAGTGAACCGAGGAATTCGGGCCGAGGAGGAGGCGAAATTCATGTAAACCATGGGGGGCACACATGTCATGCATTTCCTGTGATCCCCGTGACCGGCAACAAAGAACACACAGAAAGCTCATACGTGCGCTCCCCATATGACTTCTGCGGGCCTCCCGTGCGCTCTCCATATGACCTCGAGAATTCCTTCCTTGAGGACTACTCACTCTTCAGTAGCTTCTCGTTCACCCCAACTATCTGGGACAAACCAACCCTCAAAAAGAAGGCTCAGACTCTTCGCTCTCAACTTCAATGAAACAGACGCCATGGAAACTCTTGCAACTTTCAGAAAAGAAAGTCTTGGGAGATAGCCTAACATGCCCGCTCCTCCCATTTTATAGGCAGACGGACCGGGAGAAGCTATTAAAGCAGAAAGCCCCGGGATTCAAAATGCACTGGCCACACCGCCGCGTGGCATCTCAGGTGAAAAGAGTGATTTTCAATGCGCACCAAATGCATTTTCCAGGCCATGACGCATGGCAAAAGATTTTCCTCTGATCTCGAATCAAGAGTCTTAAATGCAGAAATCGTCCGCCAGTCCTTGAGATATGGTCAGATCTGGGAAATGCCTTATGAAAACGATGCCCTTCAATGGCGATTGAGTGCTTATCTCGTACGTTAAAAAGATCTGCGTTGGAAAAGGCCAACAGGATAAATGCCCTGCGCAAAAAACAAAGCGTCCTTTGGAAAATTACAAACCCACCCGGGCAAAAAATAAAATGGTTTCTCATGGACCGAACCATCTTATGCCTCGGCCAAACAAGCCGATCCCTTGCTTTGAGTTGGCAGAACTATCTGCCTAGTCTCAGCCCCGGCCGAGACATCTACCATGGATCTAGCTGAACTATCTATTATACTTCGGCCTAAACCGAGGCATCGCTTTTTGCTTCGACTCAAAGCCGGGATAGTCTCCTTATGTCAGAAAAACCGAGGTGTCTCTTTTTAACTCGGTAAAAACCGAATGTTCCCTTATTCCCCGGTCCAAACTGAGATAGCTACACTCACCCCCAACGTTAGCGGGATGCTCCTTATGCTTCAGCAATACCGAGCGATATACTACGCTCCGACTGGAATTATGAGTTCCCCTTACCTCGGCTAAATGGGGCACCATACTTTAGTCTCGCCAAGATCACCTGAGATCCCCCAAGGGGGTGGTCCGTTCGTAAGGCTCACATGATGAGAATGAACATTTCGAAGATGGCAGTGAACACGAAAGTTGCGGAAATCCTTTTTTATTCATCATAAAAAGAAAAAGGAAAAACAAAAAGAAAGAAAAAAGACACACGAGCCCTCATTGGGGCTTCTTGTCTCCATCAGGCGCTGTCGAGCTCTCCCCACGCTGCAAGCTTAGCTCGGCGGTGAGAATAGCAACCTGTTGCTGGAGTATCGTCATCTGCCCCTTCAGCCGACTGTTGATCCAACGAAGGAGCTCGTGCTCCCTCGTGGAGATGGCCAAGTACTCTTTGACCATCCTCTGGAGTTGTTCGTGGCCCGCAAGCATGACAATAGGTCCTCCCTGTCGATAGTCATCGGAGTGCAGCTCCAATGGAAGCCCCCTCACGGAGGAACCTGCCCCCCGCAGCCATTATCGTCATCACCTGGCGCTCCAGTAGACCCCCCTTCATTTTCAGAAGCCATCTTATTATCCTAAATTTCGGGAGGTCAACAAGAGAAGTGGTAACAAGGGCGTCCCCCGTCCGTATTTAAACTACCTCTCGTGGGTATTTCGATCGCCTGGGCCATCAACTCCAATGTCACTATTGCGGAAGCTCACCATGCGTCACCACCTCAGTGGGTGCTCGCAGGAAATGAAGAGTTGCACTCCCTCGCCGAAGAAGGTCAATAAATAGCAATGAGGTGCTCGAGAGGCGCCCCTTCTTGGGACCAGACTCCCTCCGATCTGCCGGATTCCTTTGAATTGAATATCCTTGAAATAACACGGAAAAGAGGAAAAAGGCACAGAATGGAGACAAAGGAAATTTTTATAGGCGATCAAAAAAGAGGAAAATGATAATACAAAATCCGAACCGGTCCTCGGTTATCAAGGCACGGGCCCGATCTCAGGAGCATCAACGGCCGACACTGGAGAAACATGGCTCGGACTGCCCACTTCGAAGGTGGCCAATCGATGAACCTTGGGCGCCCCTGCATCGCTCGGATGGCTCTCCCCCTTTTGACCATCCACATCCAGGTCTACAGTTGTATCAGTCCCCAGGAGGGCATCTACGTCAACATCCGAGACCTTCTCATATTCGGTCTCTACTGATAGCTCGGTCCTTGGGGTCTGCACGTCATGACCCTCCACCTCAAGGAAAGAGAGGTTCCATTCCGGGTGCTCCCGAGATATCTTGGCTCAAACCTCCTCCATGCCGAGCTGGAACGCCTCGGCACATGTCACATCCTGTTCACCCCGAAGCAGGGCAAGTTGCCTTTCATCCTCAGCAACCTGACTCCGAAGTGAGGCAACTTGCTTCTCGGTCTCAGTGACCTGGCCTTCGAGCTCCAAGCTCCTCCGGTAACTCGACACCAGCTCTCCTTACAGGGTCTCTAATTGACTTTGGCCCTCGAGTTTCACTTTCTCCATCTGTGAGCATAAGATTAGTCGGTGCAACAGTAACAAAATAGGGGAAGTAGAAGAGACGATATCATACCTCCCCCTCCTGCCGGGCTATTTTCTTAGTCAAATCCACTACTTCGTCGAGGGCCCTCAGCTTATCGGCCTTGACCTGCTCGATCCTATCCTTGAGGTCGTTAATTCTCGACTGCTTATTGTTGACTTCCTCCCTGGACTAAGAGAGCTTATCGTCGAGCTTGGCAATTTTCTCCTGATGCCATTTGATCCGATCATCCCTGGCAATAATGCAATGCTGCAGCTGCCAGATCTTATCCTCTGTCTCACCGAGCATTTTATTAAGGCGACTCCTCTCCTCGACGGCGTCTATTCTTAGCCTGTCCCAACTCTCATCAAACTGTTTCTTAACAGTTTCCATCTCTCCAACATGCTTAGACCTAATCCGCAATAGCTCCAAACATGCCTCATCATACCTCGTCCGGAGCCCATGTAGCTCCCTGACTTCGAGCCTCAGCCTGGACGCTTCATCGAGGGCAGCCTGATTTAACCCCCTCGCCCTCGCCAAGTTCTCGTTGGCGACGTCCAAAACTCGCTCGAGTTTATCAGATGCCTCTGCTCACAACCGGAGCTCGGCACTGGCTCTCCTGGCCTGGATGCTGGCCCCTGTTGCCAGGTTCAAGCGCCAGTATAGCGCCCTGGTGATTAAAGCACTCTGTGAAATAAAACACAAGTAAGAAAGCGCAATCAAGTCGACCAAAAGGCACCCATTGCTCTGGAACAGCAACTCACCCGGGAGGCGTAAGACCTAGCGAGTTCCATAAGGGTGGGGTTATCGATTTCAGGAAGGAGGTGGATATCCTTCGCCACATTCCGGTGACCAAATGCGGCGTCAATGAGATCCAGGTCCGCGAACTCATTCACCGAGGGACCCACGCTTAGGTATAACGCCGACTTCATCAGGGCAACGAATGCCACCTCGATAGCTAGGTCCAAACCACTAGGCCGCCCATCCGAGGGACCAGTTCGGACAACCCCGGGCTGAGAAGCCTTCAGCCGCCTGGCCTCCTTCAGCAAAATCTTGGCCTGGGATTCCTCGGACACTTCTGCTAACCCAGACGCTAATATCCTCTCACCAGCCCCTCCAACCTCTTCAGGAGGAAGCTCTTCAGCAGAAGACTTCTCTCGGGCCTCTGCCACGGTCAGCCCAACATCACCGCTCCTTACTCCCTCCGAAGGAGGCCCTTGATGGTAGGCTCACCCTGAGCCTCGGAGACTACGACCGCCCCCTCTATTTCTTCTGTCGAAGCTAGAGACATCTTCTCGCTCGAGGAGGGAACCTCCGGAATACTGACCTCCGCCGAACCTAACGGTAACTCATCTCCAGAAGAGGGGACTGCCAGACAAGCCAATGGGGCCTCATCCGAGCTGTCCATTATCTCCACCACCGAAGGACAAGGGATCTCAGTGATCCTCCCTGAACCCTCCTCCGTTCTCTGCTCCTCCATCGCGATTATCGCTTATTTCTCCAACTAAGAAAATCCCTCTCTCACCGCCGATTCTCCCACCTTCTCTTCTTTCGATGACAAGGAGTGCGGGCTAACTTTGACTTGCCCAGTCTCCGATGAGTGCTCTTCAGAAAGGCGAACCTTCTTCTCAGACTTGCATCTTTCCCCGCTACCGGTCCCTCTTGAGCGCTTGCCCAACTCCTTCTTTATACGACCCGCCAGTGCATATCTCTTGGCTGCAGGCACAGGGGGTGAATGATCAAACTGGGATATGCTTGCTCAAGCGAAATCAACAGAAAAGGGAAAAAGGAAGGGACTTACCCTTTGTGTCGATGGGGCTAAGCCCGGTGGCGAAAAGAGCCTCCTCCGACAGTAGGTCATTAGCTGAAAACACTCGGTCATCACAGAGGACCTCTAGGTCCTCCTTCTCCTATTCGGACAGAGCCGGATGCGCTTCCATGTCCCTGACAAAGTTTCCCCATACCCGTGGAAAGTCAGAACCGATATTCCCCTCGGCAATGAAAAATCAGACCTTCCACTCCTTTATAGACGATGGCTTATCCCTTATCATCTTGAACGACCTTCAAGGTCCGATATAGGACCACTCCGAGTTCCTCCCAAATGTTAGGTGGTTACAGGCACAGAACAGGAGGAGAGTTGCTGTTACCTGAACCTGGCTGCATATCGAAATAAACCCAATGATGCTGCGCTAGCTGTTAGGAGCTACCATTGTCGAGCAGATGTTGTAAAATTTCATAATCTCCTTCACCAGGGGATGGAGGGGGAACTGAAAGCCTACCTTCAGGCTATCTTCATAAATAAAAGTCCCGTGCTCCAGTTCCTATGAAACACTATGCTCGGGTTCCGGTAATCGTAAAAGAACATCCGAAGGAACGCCATACTTCTGGCGTATTCTCCCCAAGTCTTCGACAACAATCTTTGAAACCATGTCGCTGGGACTCACCATGCTGCTAGGCCAAAAGGGACACCGAACGGGGTTACAGAAGAAGTAGGAGAACGAAATTCTCCAAGAAGGAGCGAGGAAGCGCTGCAAACAGGAATGGCGCTGCTTCGACCTTGCTTTCCCCAAAAGAAACTGCTTCAAAAGGAAGATAAGGCGTCTCAACCAAGGTACTCAAAACCGCCATCACAGGCACCATAGAAATCGGGATTTGCTACATGGCGCTCCCCCAACCATTGTCCCTAAGAAACGATGGATTCATCCTGTAAAGGCAGGATGGCCGCGCGACATTAAATAGGGCATCATTATGCAGGCTGTCAAATTCAGATCCCTCCTTCTGGATCGTGCCACTTGGAACTATACTCCCTACGCCTGAACCTACGCTTCGAACTAGGGAGTGGGGGGCATATGTTGAGGAGTAAAATCATCATTGCATTGATGACCGTGCAAAGGATTAGGATCAACCCTGGCTCCCACTCGCTGCGCGATGCCCTCGAGAAATGAACCGACCATTATACCTCAGTGGATCGAGGCACCTTAGCCCCTCGGCGAACCAAGGATCCTCCAAGTACGGATTACATCTCTACGCCTCACTAGCCGAGCTATCCCTATCTTTCGGCCCTAGCCAGAGCGATCTCTATGCCTCGCTAGCCGAGCTATCCCTATCTCTCAGCCCCAGCCCGAGCGATCTCTACGTCTCGCTAGCCGAGCTACCCCTATCTCTCGGCTCCAGCCCGAGCGATCTCTATGCCTATCCATAACTCGGCCTGCCCAAGTGATATCTATACCTCTACGAAATCAAATCATCCTCACGCCCAGCCTACTCCTTTGTCATACCTCGGCAAACCGAGCCTTTCCATACTTCAGCGGATCAGGTTGTTCTCTGTGCCTCGGCTCGACTAAAGCATTTAGGCACCTACCTCTGCGGAACCAGAATAACCAAATAAGGATCCACATAGGCAATCATACCTATGCTACTGGGAGCGGCCTAAAGCCTATACGATCGCTGAATCTCAAAGCGCCGGATAGCCCTCTCGACCATTGATCTTTTAACTAACAAGATACGGATCCCACCAGCCTCACAACAGCCTGATTCGAATCAGCCTTGAATCCCAACAACTTTCAGATCTCAACACCCTCAAAGAATCAGGTAACCGCCTATAAATAGCGCAGTTCTAGATTCTCTCGGGTAAGGGCATTCTCAACGTACTCTCAGCAATACTCTCATGCTATCATTGCTCACCGCTTTCCACCATTAGAACTCTGCTCAGAGCTTCCAAAAGGGTTACCCTAGATGGACTCTTCAGCGAGAGCCTTTCTCCATATTTTGTTCGTTGTTGATCTCCACTGACTTGAGCATCGGATGGTCTTCCGCAGAGGGCCACCCCCAACGCCTCTCGCATGAGGACTGTTTTGCAGGTCCGTCCAGGAAGGAGCCCAATCCGAAGCTTGACCGTGCTCGAGTCGGAGGATGTATTTCAGCAACAACAACAACTTACTCATGAAATTTTCTATTCTTCATCTTCTTGCATCGCTTTTGTTCTCATTTCTCATATGCATTCTTGCAAAGCTAAGATCAATATTTTCTTATAATATAATTTATAAAGCAAAAAACAAAACAAAACTTGTTGCTGGCACAAGATTGTTCATATAAAGAGATATTTCTTAACTGTGAAATGGCCCATTTGTTAGTCAACACAGGTCCAGCTGGAAACAAGGACTCATTACAGAAGATACAGTTCAAGTTCGTGATGGACCGAATTTATTGAACTCCATTCACATTCAGACTGGAATTTCCAAAGATGCACATCTTGGATCATAGAACAGGATTCCATGTACACCATGCATGTGACCATGTGTGGTGTAGGACACGTGCATTGCCTGTGATGATTGACCACGCATGCTTGATGATAAAAACATTCATTTTCACACTGCTAGCGTGGTCGCACTCATGCACAGTAATTGTGTACGCTCCTGCACTGCATGGTGCAAAAGGACTTTTCCTTCCATAATGTTGCTCTGGATCCAGAGCTATCTGTAAAGAAAACAGATTAAGGCCCAGGCTGTCTTACACTGCAGGACAATAAGCAAAGGATAAGGACAACCGTAATGCAGGGGAAAAAAATCCAGACTTCTTGTTTGTTCATAATGTAACACCAACAATTCTGCAAGCTTTACCTGATCTGATGATATGACAGAGAATTGGAAAATCTATGAAGTTTATCGAAAGCAAATCATACTGAGCACAATGCGAGTGGAGGCAGGAGATACAGCGGCAAACTCAAAGCTGACTACATTACTCCATTAAAAGATAAGGTCATTGACCTAGCTAATCTGTTAGGTAGTTTTTGGATGTTAAAAAGTTGTTTTTGAAATAGAAATATAAATTCCTCATGAATAGCTTATTCCTATTGTTATTCCAGATTTTGGATAAAAATATGATATTCCATATTATTCCAGTGCAATTAATGTCCAAATGGTATTTGGATGACATAAAAATAAGCATGTATTCCACTAGGAATAGATGAAGAATTTTTTAAAAAATTTAAACATATCCCTTGAATAACAATGGTTTATCAATTCAATTTTTAATGTAATGATTTGAATAAATTATTTTTTATTAATAAATAAAGTAATAAATTTATTTCTATGAACAAAATAAAATAAGAACATGCTTAATAAATTATTTTATATTAATAAAATAAAAGAAGAACATATTTAATAAATTATTTTCTATTAATAAATTAACTACTTTATTTCTATATCATGCATAACTTTTAAACATTGTTTAAATATGTGCCAAGAATGATACTATTTATGAGAGTTTTATTTTATTTTAAATTTTTAATAACAGTCTTGAAGTTTTGAAAAATATGTCTCACCTTTTTCTAATCTATAGCTTTAAATCAATTAGTTTGTTAAAATTTAACATATTATTTTATGTTGTATTTACTTTTATTTAAAATAATTAAATTTAATTTTAAATTGTATAATAAAAAATGTAAAGAAATTAGTTTATATAGTTACTTATCTTAATAATCACACCAGTGTTTGGAATTTTTTTTTAATATGGTAGTTTAGGTAAAAACCTAAAACTAAATAAATAAATAACACTCCACTTTGATTCGCAAATTAAAATTTTCTTTTTAAAAAATCAGATTTATATGTTCCAATAAAATCGTTAAAAAGTTTGAAGGGGAAAAAAAAATCTAATAAGCTAAAAGAAGTCATCTACTCACATACAAATATGCAAAGTGTTGGAGGGTAAAATCATCATTGCATCGATGTCCGTGCGAGGCGGCTAAGGCTGACCTCCTCCCGCCGTCCTCTTCCGGGCTTCCGTAGCTCGGCCTCTTCCGGGCTTCCCTAGCTCGGCCTCTTCCGGGCTTCCCTAGCTCGGCCTCCTTCGGGCTTCCGTAGCTCGGCCTCTTCCGGGCTTTCGTAGCTCGGCCTCTTCCGGGCTTCCGTAGCTCGGCCTCTTCCGGGCTTCCCTAGCTCGGCCTCTTCCAGGCTTCCCTAGCTCGGCCTCCTCCGGGCTTCCATAGCTCGGCCTCTTCCGGGCTTCCATAGCTCGGCCCCTTTCGGGCTTCCGTAGCTTGGCCTCTTTCGGGCTTACGTAGCCCGCTTCTACCTAGCGATCCATGCCCTGACGTCTGCCTCCGCGGAACCTGATGCGGGAGAGCTTAAGCTTACCCGAGCAGCACCTTAGGCAAGGAATCATGTTGAGACGTGACCTAAAACCTATTGTAACCGCCCCAGTCTACTCACCCAGATCCCAAGACATCAAGGAGCTCTCCCAGCCGTCGATCCCTTAACGAACAAGGCGTGGATTCTAACGGCCCCACAACGGCCTGATTCTGTCTATCCCCATATCGTAACAACCCCAGAACCTTCTAGAAGATGCTCAAGTCCCTAGGTGACAGTCTATAAATATCAGATTGGCAGATTCCTTCAGGTACGCGACTCTTGATGCACAAAACTCTGGAATCATTCCTCTCTCCCGGCAGCTCGTCGGTGCTCTGCCCCTTCTCAGAGCTTCCGATTGACCGCCCCCTGGAGAGGTCTCCCGGAGAGATCCACCTCCCCATTGTCTGGTTGATCGCCGATTCCTTCCTCACTGACTTGAGCGTCGGAGGGCCTTCCGCGGAGGACCACCCCCAGCGTCCCTCCGCGTGTGGGCTTCCTGTTTTGCAGGTCCACCGCACCCCTCCCTGAGGATCGACCGCGCCCGAGTCGGAGGACGGATCCCGGCGGCAACACAAAGTATTCTTTGAATTCCATTTATTCATTCATTTAAGCTATTTCATTAATTACAGAATGTAGTAATTAAACACTGGAAAACTAAATCTACTATAGTTGTTAGATATTTAATGCACGAAATTGAAAAACAAAAAGTAATTAATCGACCAAAACATATGGATTAATAGAAACTCTTCTAACCTCCAAATCCAAACACAGATCCAGCAGGTGACGACAGATCGATGGCGTTCATTTCGGACAGGTGCCATCTTTAACAGGTTATCAACCAATGGCAAGGGGCAGGAGGGACCTGGGATCGGAGGGGAGGGTTGAGTTCCTCGAAGAAGAGGAAGTGATGGAAATCGTCGATGGCGAGGAGGGACTTTGAGAGCTAGCCGAGAGTGTGGCGGTTGCCGAGTTGGCGGACCTGCTCCATGACCCGCTTGGCATCCGTGGCGGTGGCGACGGCATCGCCCTGGGCGTCGGCGAGAAATCGCTGGAGCTGCTCAGCGTTCATTTCGGACCCGCCCTCCACGTACGTTGTGAACGCCTCCTTCACGTCCGCCGGCAGCTCCGCCTCCTTCCACCAGAATGGAAGAAGAACGAGGCTTCACGCATTACAAACCCTTTTTTCCTTCCATGGCTGCCCCTGGAATACATTGATTGAGAATATGTGCTATTCCATAGGGTACCATGGAATAGAAAAATGGGAATACCAGAATAAGATCTTCTATAGGGCCCACATGCTTTTTAATGGCCGTTTGGGAGAATAAGATGGAATAAGGCCCTATTTTAGGCAGGAATAGAGTATCCAAACACAGCCTTAGGTTGTGTTTGAAATAGAAAATAAGGAAGGATATCCCCTGAATATCTCTCCTTATTCCCAAAAGCTATAACTGCTTTGGATAGCTCGGAATAAAGTTAACCAGAGAAGAGAACTTATTCCCTAGGGACTAGGGAATAGTTGGTTTCCCTCCACTATCCCTTGAGGGCATATTTATCAATAAAAAAATATTTTGCCCTAGGTCGTGTCCTTTTGCTTCCCCCTCCCATCCGAGCGGCCCTTGTCTCAATCTCTTGTCTTCCGATCTCTTGATCATGTCTCTCGATCTTCCGCTCCGATATCCTGCTTCCTTCTCTCATAGATTTGGCTAAGGTACATGATGGGGCCAGTTGACCCCATGAAAAATAAAAAAAATTTTGGACGGCTCCAAAGACCGGCCCCAAAGGCCGACATCTCCAAGACCGACGGCTCCAAAGACCGGCACCTCCAAGGCCGGCACCTCAAAGGCCGACGGCCCCAAAGGCCGGCACCTCCAAGGCCGACGGCCCCAAAGGCCGACACCTCCAAGACCAACGGCCCCAAAGGCCGACGGCTCCAAGGCCGACACCTCCAAGGCCGGCACCTTTAAGACCGACGGCCCCAAAGGCCGACGGCTCCAAGCCCGACGGCCCCAAAGGCCGATACCTCTAAGACAAACGGCCCCAAAGGCCGACACCTCCAAGACCGACGGCCCCAAAGGCCGACACCTCCAAGACCGACGGCCCCAAAGGCCGACGGCTCCAAGGCCGACACCTCCAAGGCCGGCACCTTCAAGACCGACGGCCCCAAAGGCCAATGGCTCCAAAGGCCGACGGCCCCAAAGGCCGACACCCGACGACCCCAAAGGCCGACATCTCCAAGACCGACGGCCCCAAAGGCCGATGGCTCCAAAGACCGACGGCCCCAAAGGCCGACACCCGACGGCCCCAAAGGCCGACATCTCCAAGACCGGCGGCCCCAAAGGCCGACACCCGACGGCCCCAAAGGCCGATCCCTCCAAGACCGACGGCCCCAAAGGCCGACACCCGACGGCCCCAAAGGCCGACACCCGACGGCTCAAGACCGATGGCCCCAAAGGCCGACACCCGATGGCCCCAAAGTCCGACAACTCCAAGACCGGCATCTCCAAGCAAGTCGGCCCCGGCATCTTCCCAGCCGGCCCCGACACCTTCCCAAGCGGCCCGGCAGCATCCTAGCTGGCCCCCTACGTCTCCAAGCTAGGCGGCCCCGGCACAACCCAGGCGGCCCCGGCATCATCCTAGCCGGCCCTGCCTGATCCAAGTCGGCCCCGGCGCTTTCATCCTAGTCGGCCCCGCCTGATCCAAGTCGGCCCCGACGCTTCCATCCCAGCCGGCCCTGCCTGGTCCAAGTCGGCCCATGGCGCTTCCATCCCAGCCGGCCCCGGCACCTCTCAGCCGGTCCCGGTGCTTCCTTCCCACCCGGCCCCGCCTGATTTAAGTTGGCCCCGGCGCTTCCATCCCAGGCGGCCCTGGCATCTCCTGTCCCGCCGAGTCGGCCAAGGCCATCCTAGGCCGACCCGACTCGGCCCCGGCGTCTCCTATCCTGCCGAGTCGGCCAAGGCCATCCTCGGCCGGCCCGACTCGGCCCCGGCGTCTCCAGCCCCGCCGAGTCGGCCAAGGCCATCCCAGGCCCGCCGACTCGGCCCCGGCGTCTCCTGTCCCGCCGAGTCGGCCAGGGCCATCCCAGGCCCGCCCGACACGGCCCCGGCATCTCCTATCCCATCGAGTCGGCCAAGGCCATCCCAGGCCGGCCCGACTCGGCCTCGGCATCTCCTATCCCGCCTAGTCGGCCAAGGCCATCCCCGACCGACCCGACTCGGCCCCGGCGTCTCCAGTTCCTGCCAGATCAGCCCCAGCGGTTCAAGAAACCGCTCTCTGACATGCGCCACCCGACAGCGCCAGACGCGCGCCGCCCGACAGCCCTGCCGCTGATGGGACATAGCCCACTAACCAGACCAGATTCACGCAACTGAACTCCGCAGACACATCCTCCTCACGCAACCCCACATAATCATGCAGGTCAAACCCTATAAAAAGGTGAATCCACTCACCGAACAGGTACGCATGATAACCCCCAAAATCGCCATCTCAACTCTCAGAAAGGGATTCCTCCTCTCGGAGATCCCCCTTTTTCACACAAAACAGGGCTTACTCGAGCCCTTCTTCAGCTGTGACCTTAGTCACTAACTTGGCCATCGAAGGGTCCCGCCGGAGGCCACCCCTCCGGTCCCAGGACTTCTTTGCAGGCAACCCGGTGAAGCGAGGATTCGAGAAGCACCTCCATTCCCGACGTCCAGGAGAGGTGATTAAGCGTCATCAGATTGGCGCGCCATGTAGGGAGGATAAGAAAAAGTAGCGAACGTTCTCCCTGAGCTGCATCTTTCATCCCCTCTCTTCTTCCAGAAGCCATGGTGGTGACGCGAGCTCGAGATGCCTCCGTCAGCTGCCCGGCGGGGCTCCTCCCACCAACTGGGCATCAGGAGGCCAATCCCCCTGCTACCAACCCTCCGGTTGCCGGCCCGCCGCCGGACGCCGCTGTCCAAACAGCGGAGCAGCTGGCAACCCTCTCCCAGCAGGTCCAGAACCTCACTACCATGATCCACGGGCTCCAGCAATGACAGTCCGTGGCCACCCAGCACCAGACCGCTCCCCCCGCCAGTTAGCAGTCGACGAGGGGAGGTTCTCCTCGGGGGAGGCCGGTCGGCGAGGTATCGGCCGACGTCAAGTTTCCACAAGGAAGCCCCAACGCGAGCCCTCCAAGCGGCCACGGTCCCCTGACCACGACCCCAATGAGTTTCCTCCCAAGCCACATCATCACGAGGAACCAAGGCGGAAGTCCCGACTTTCGTCTCCATCTCTTTCTGCCTCCTCTTCTTCTTCTTCCTCCGAGCCACCTCGGAGGGCCCCGACGATCAACCGCCACGCGGAGGAACGCCTGGAGGAGTACAACAGGCGCCTCGATGAGCTCGCCAAGAAGATCAACCACCAGCCGGAGGAGGAGTTCGACACTCGTCTTCCTTACACTCGCCGCATACTGGAGGAACCGGTTCCCTCCAGGTTCCGCTTCCTCCAGGTGGATCTGTACGACGGTACGACCGACCCCTCGATCACCTCGAGGGTTACAAAGCTATGATGCAAGTCCAGGGCGCCTCAGACGCCCTCCTCTGCAAGGCCTTCCCTGCAACTCTGCGGAAGGCTGCATGTGCATGGCACTCACGCCTGCCCCCTTACAGCGTCGACTCCTTCGGGGAGCTGGAGAAAGCATTTTTGGCCCACTTCAACGTCTGCCACCGGATCCCAAGGGTGGCAGACAGCCTCTTCTTCGTCCGCCAGAAGGAAGGAGAGTCGCTACGGGACTTCGTGTCCCGATTCAAAACCACTGCCCTCGAGGTCTACCATCTCGACGATGCGGTGGCCGTCCTGGCGCTGAAGCGGAGACTCCTTCCGTCCCGCTTCACCTTCTCCCTGGATAAGAAGCCCCCGAGCTCTTACTCCGACCTCCTCCTCCGGGCCCAAAAGTACATCTGGGCGGATGAAGCCAACTTCACCCGCCGGGAATCCTCAAGAAACTCCAACGGGCCCCCTCGACACAGGCGAGCTGACCCGCCTCACCATTCCGAGAACAAGCGATGGAGCCCCGTCCCCGACGAGAATGAGCTCACTCCTCTCCTTGCCCCTCGATCCCATATCCTGATGGAGATCGAGGGCGAGCCTTACCTTCAACGTCCTCCCCCCATGAAGAAAGGTGCACCCCGCGACGTGAGCCGCTACTGCCGTTTCCACCGGGATTACGGCCACGACTCCGACAGCTGCTACAGCTTGAAGCGGGCCATCGAGGAGCTCATCCGGCGGGGCTACCTCGGCAAGTATATCCAGAAGACACAACAACCGCTGCCGGCCATCATGGGGCCTCCACCAGCTCAAGCCACCGTCGACAACACTCCCACGGAACGGACGATCGGGATGGTACCCTGGGGATCAGCTTCTGCACCTAAACGGCTGAGGTATCCAAGCCTACCAAGGGGGGGAAAGCTGTTCCCCAACTGAGAAGGTCCCTACCGTGCCATCGAAACACTTCACCGGGGGGCATGCAAACTAGAAGAGCTTGATGGGAAGCCCGTTCACGTACCTGGAACGCGGATGACTTCCGCCAGTATTACCAATGTACTTCCAGAAGCATGAATAATAAAGAAAGCCCCTTCTGATGCCACAGTTTGTTCTCCCTTGCGCCAAGTCTCTCAAAAGGAGCTCATCGGCATCGCGGCCCACGGGACACCACTCGGCCCCGGCACGGCGGTGCCCCCAAGTAGGTCAAGACCCTAAAGGCTCCGTACCCGACTGAGTCGCCACTTGGGCGGCACATAAACCCCCAAGCTGGTTCAAAAGGAGCTCACCGGCATCGCGGCCCATGGGATACCACTCGGCTCTAGCACGGCGGTGCCCCCGAGTAGGTTAAGACCCTAAAGGCTCGTACCCGGCTGAGTCGCCATTTGGGTGGCACACAAACCCCAAGCTGGTTCAAAAGGAGCTCACTGGCATCGCGCCCACGGGACACCACTCGGCCCCGGCACGGTGGTGCCCCCGAGTCGGTTAAGACCCTAAAGGCTCCGTACCCGGCTGAGTCGCCACTGGGCGGCACACAAACCCCCAAGCTGGTTCAAAAGGAGCTCACTGCATCGCGGCCCATGGGACACCACTCGGCCCCGGCACGGCGGTGCCCCCGAGTAGGTTAAGACCCTAAAGGCTCCGTACCCGGCTGAGTCGCCACTTGGGCGGCACACAAACCCCCAAGCTGGTTCAAAAGGAGCTCACTGGCATCGCGGCCCACGGGACACCACTCGGCCCGGCACGGCGGTGCCCCCGAGTAGGTTAAGACCCTAAAGGCTCCGTACCCGGCTGAGTCACCACTTGGGCGGCACACAAACCCCCAAGCTGGTTCAAAAGGAGCTCACTGGCATCGCGGCCCACGGGACACCACTCGGCCCCGGCACGGCGGTGCCCCCGAGTCGGTTAAGACCCTAAAGGCTCCGTACCCGGCTGAGTCGCCACTTGGGCGCACACAAACCCCCAAGCTGGTTCAAAAGGAGCTCACTGGCATCACGGCCCACGGGACACCACTCGGCCCCGGCACGGTGGTGCCCCCGAGTGGTTAAGACCCTAAAGGCTCCGTACCCGGCTGAGTCGCCACTGGGCGGCACACAAACCCCCAAGCTGGTTCAAAAGGAGCTCACTGGCATCGCGCCCATGGACACCACTCGGCCCCGCACGGCGGTGCCCCCGAGTCGGTTAAGACCCTAAAGGCTCGTACCTGGCTGAGTCGCCACTTGGGCGGCACACAAACCCCCAGGCTGGTTCAAAAGGAGCTCACTGGCATTGCGGCCCACGGGACACCACTCGGCCCCGGCACGGCGGTGCCCCCGAGTCGGTTAAGACCCTAAAGGCTCCGTACCCGGCTGAGTCGCCACTTGGGCGGCACACAAACCCCCAAGCTGGTTCAAAAGGAGCTCACTGGCATCGCGGCCCATGGGACACCACTCGGCCCGGCACGGCGGTGCCCCCGAGTAGGTTAAGACCCTAAAGGCTCCGTACCCGGCTGAGTCACCACTTGGGCGGCACACAAACCCCCAAGCTGGTTCAAAAGGAGCTCACTGGCATCGCGGCCCACGGGACACCACTCGGCCCGGCACGGCGGTGCCCCCGAGTAGGTTAAGACCCTAAAGGCTCCGTACCCGGCTGAGTCGCCACTTGGGCGGCACACAAACCCCCAAGCTGGTTCAAAAGGAGCTCACTGGCATCGCGGCCCACGGGACACCACTCGGCCCCGGCACGGCGGTGCCCCCGAGTCGGTTAAGACCCTAAAGGCTCCGTACCCGGCTGAGTCGCCACTTGGGCGGCACACAAACCCCCAAGCTGGTTCAAAAGGAGCTCACTGGCATCGCGGCCCATGGGACACCACTCGGCCCGGCACGGCGGTGCCCCGAGTCGGTTAAGACCCTAAAGGCTCCGTACCCGGCTGAGTCGCCACTTGGGCGGCACACAAACCCCCAAGCTGGTTCAAAAGGAGCTCACTGGCATCGCGGCCCACGGGACACCACTCGGCCCGGCACGGCGGTGCCCCCGAGTTGGTTAAGACCCTAAAGGCTCCGTACCCGCTGAGTCGCCACTTGGGCGGCACACAAACCCCCAGGCTGGTTCAAAAGGAGCTCACTGGCATCGCGGCCCACGGGACACCACTCGGCCCGGCACGGCGGTGCCCCCGAGTAGGTTAAGACCCTAAAGGCTCCGTACCCGGCTGAGTCGCCACTTGGGCGGCACACAAACCCCCAAGCTGGTTCAAAAGGAGCTCACTGGCATCGCGGCCCACGGGACACCACTCGGCCCCGGCACGGCGGTGCCCCCGAGTAGGTTAAGACCCTAAAGGCTCCGTACCCGGCTGAGTCGCCACTTGGGCGGCACACAAACCCCCAGGCTGGTTCAAAAGGAGCTCACTGGCATCGCGGCCCACGGGACACCACTCGGCCCCGCACGGCGGTGCCCCCGAGTAGGTTAAGACCCTAAAGGCTCCGTACCCGGCTGAGTCGCCCCTCGCAGCGGTTCCCACACCCGAGGCGGTTCAAAAGGAACCTGACGACTCTCAGCTCTCAGGTCACCCTCCGGGGTTCAAAAGACTTCCAGACTCCGCGTTGGAGAGGATTACTAGCCACCCTCAGCTAGCCAAAGAAGGCACGCAGACGTCCATCCAAGGCAGCGCAAGATGCCAAGGTAAAAGTTCTACACTCCTTTCGCTTAGCTGATGCGGGGCACGCAAGCTCAAGGAGTGTGGGGGGCATTTGATGGGGCCAGTTGACCCCATGAAAAATAAAAAATTTTTGGATGGCTCCCAAAGGCCGACATCTCCAAGACCGACGGCTCCGACCGGCACCTCCAAGGCCGGCACCTCCAAGGCCGACGGCCCCAAAGGCCGACCTCCAAAGGCCCCTCCAAGACCGGCCCAAAGGTCGACACCTCCAAGACCGACGGCCCCAAAGGCCGACGGCTCCAAGGCCGACACCTCCAAGACGACCGACGGCCCCAAAGGCCGGCTCCAAGACGGCCCCAAAGGCCGACACCCGACGGCCCCAAAGGCCGACACCTCCAAGACCGACGGCCCCAAAGGCCGACACCTCCAAGACCTCCAAGGCCGACGGCACGACCGACGGCCCCAAAGGCCGACGGCTCCAAGCCCGACGGCCCCAAAGGCCGACGACGGCCCCAAAGGCCGACGGCTCCAAGACCGACGGCCCCAAAGGCCGACACCCGACGGCCCCAAAGGCCGACATCTCCAAGACCGACGGTCCCAAAGGCCGACGGCTCCAAGACCGACGGCCCCAAAGGCCGACACCCGATGGCCCCAAAGCCGACATCTCCAAGACCGACGGCCCCAAAGGCCTGACGGCTCCAAAGGCCGACCCCTCCAAGACCGACAGCTCAAGCCCGACGGCCCCAAAGGCCACCCGATGGCCCCAAAGGCCGACCCCTCCAAGACCGACAGCTCAAGACCGACGGCCCCAAAGGCCGATGGCCCCAAAGGCCGACATCTCCAAGACCGGCATCTCCAAGCAAGTCGGCCCCGACATCTTCCCAGCCGGCCCCGGCACTTCCCAAGCGGCCCGGTAGCTTCCTAGCCGGCCCCCTACGTCTCCAAGCTAGGCGGCCCCGGCACTAGGCGGCCCCGACATCTTCCTAGCCGGCCCCCTTCCAAGCCCTGGCGCTTCCATCCCAGCCGGCCCCGATCCAAGTCAGCCGGCTCCCCCAGTCGGCCCCGCCTGATCCAAGGGCCCCGGCTTCCATCCCAGCCGGCCCCGGCACCTCCTTCCCAACCGGCCCCACATTCAAGTCGGCCCCGACGCTTCCATCCCAGGTGGCCCCGGCGTCTCCAGTCCCGCCGAGTCGGCCAAGGCCATCCCAGGCCAACCCGACTCGGCCCCGGCGTCTCACGAGTCGGCCAAGGCCATCCCCGTCTCTCCAGCCCCGCCGAGTCGGCCAAGGCCATCCCAGGCCGGCCCAACTCGGCCCCGGTCTCCTGTCCCGCCGAGTCGGCCAAGGCCATCCCAGGCCGCCCGACTCGGCCCCGGCATCTCCTGTCCCGCCAAGTCGGCCAGGGCCATCCTAGGCCGGCCCGACTCGGCCCCGGCGTCTCCAGTCGGCCACGGCCATCCGAGGCCGGCCCGACTCAGCCCCGGGTCCCGCCGAGTCGGCCAAGGCCATCCCCGGCCGACCCAACTCGGCCCCGGCATCTCCAGTTCCCGCCAGATCAGCCCCAGTGGTTCAAGAAACCGCTCTCTGACACGCGCCGCCCGACAGCGCCAGATGCCGCCTGACAGCGCCAGACGCGCGCCACCTGACAGCCCACGCGCGCCGCTGACAGCCCCGCCGACTGATGGGACGTAGCCCACTAACCAGCCAGATTCACGCAACTGAACTCCGCAGACACCTCCCCTCACGCAACCCCACATGATCATGCCAGGGTCAACCCCTATAAAAAGGTGAATCCACTCACCGAACAGGTACGCGCGATAACCCCCAAAATCGCCATCTCAACTCTCAGAAAGGGATTCCTCCTCTCGGAGATCCCCTTTTTCCACACAAAACAGGGCTCACTCGAGCCCTTCTTCAGCTGTGACCTCAGTCACTAACTTGGCCGTCGGAGGGTCCCGCCGAGGCCACCCCTCCTCCCGGGACTTCTTTGCAGGCAACCGGCGAAGCGAGGATTCGAGAAGCACCTCCGTTCCCGACGTCCAGAAGAGGTGATTGAGCGTCATCAGTACGCTTTGTTCTTTCTCTTCTTTTCTTCATAGATCTGGCCGCTGAACCCTGGATTTCCTTCGATTTCGAGGCTTCTTAGCCTCGAAAAGCTGTCCATTGGCTATTGAACCCTCTATTTCCCTAGTTAAAGGTATGGGGAAGATAGGGTAGGGGGATTCAGCAAAGGGTCTCTCTTTTTCTGCTTGTTTTGAGGTAAGAGTGAGGGAAGAGAATTTCCCGCATCAAAGTTCATAAGCTCTCTTTTACTACTCGACTTTCACTAAGCTACTTTCGTTGTCTCTGTTCTTCTTTGAAGGAGTTGTCTTTTAGAAAAATAGAGAGTTTAGGATTTTAGAAGCTGGTTGTTTTGTATCGTTGATTTTCTTTGTTGTTGTTAGGGTTCCGCTCTCTTGTCACATTGATGGTTCAAAGTGTCCTTGGTTGAAGGCCTGTTGGAAGAGAAGATTGTGAGGACGTTGTGAGATTTTGACTGAATACTTGGAAGGTGAAGTGGTTTTCCGCCTGTTCTTTTCTTATCCTTTTCTTTTTTGCTTCGAATTTGTTGTATCCCTTCTCTTGACTTGTCAATGGGTGTTTATAGTTTTGGAGAAAGTTCTCAGTATATTTGATGCTTTAGTTGAAGAAAAACTTTTCCTTTATTTTTTAATATATATATATATATATATATATATATATATATATATATATATATATATAGACACATGCGGATGGTTGTTTATGGTTTTGGGGAACATTCTCTTTAGATTTGATGCTTTAGTTACAAAAAACGTCTCCTAAAACAATTATATTTTTACTACATCTGGATGGGTGTTCATAGTTTTGGATAAGGTTCTCTGCAGATTTGATGCTTTAGTTGTGAAAAAAATTCTTCTCTATTTTTTTTATATATATATATATATATATATATATATATATATATATATATATATAAATCTTTCTGCAGCTTGGTTGCTTATGTGGTTTTCTATTATATGCTAGCATAAGACAATCCTAGCTGACCTTTGAAGTCACAAGAATTATGGAAGTCAGTTGCACTTAAGCCATCAATAGTGGCCCTATAGCAGCATTTCAGCTCCCTACATGCCAATCAGTATGCTTGTGCCAGTGATATTTGGTAGTGCTATGTTTTAATTTTAATCAGTATGCTTGTGTCAGTGACATTTGTAAGGCATATAGTGCTTTGTTTAAATTTGATTGTCATCGCATTTCTAACATACTATGATAAATACACATTTTTATTTCGTTGTAAATGTAGCTGGTGTCTTTTGCAATTGATATGGCAAGTCATCGATTTGCTTTAATTGGAACTTTGGAGTTAATGCTACTTGATTATGATATTATGATCAAAACATTGGAAGAGTTAATGAATATAGACAAACACTACAAGAAAATTTAAATATAGCAACGCCCAAATGCATCGCTAAACACCCTATAGCGACGCAATTGCGGCATCGCTACGATGGTCGTTGCAATCTCAATTTATCGCAATTGCGTCGCTTAACAGCAACTCTCTGCGTCGTTTAATAGCAACTCTCTGCGACGCATTTATGCGTCGCTACGATGGTCGT
Organism: Calamus simplicifolius; assembly: GCA_900491605.1. Lineage (NCBI taxonomy): Eukaryota > Viridiplantae > Streptophyta > Magnoliopsida > Arecales > Arecaceae > Calamus > Calamus simplicifolius. The sequence goes on along the minus strand of UESW01003976.1, from coordinate 18,532 downwards.
CGCAATCTCAATTTGTGGTGCGAACATTATTCGAGATATTTTGAATGGGCATTTGACCGTTGCTACCGGTACTTAAGAATGAATACAAAGATGTTTCAAATTTTCAAAGACAAAGTTGTTGGCATGGGATCCCTAAAATCGAGTAGGACGATGGAACTTGATGCGCAAATGACAATCTTTTTGTCATGTCTAGATCATGGTCAATCCAATAGGATTATTCAAGAGACCTACCAGCACTCGAAAGAGATGATAAGTAGGTATTTTCATAAGGTTATGGATGCTGTATTGCACTTGCAGGATGAGTTCGTTCAACTTCCATCAAATGATTCATCGGTTCATCAAAAAATAAGAGAAAATCAAACTTTATATCCATTCTTTAAGGTAACAGTCGAACATTGACCATGACATGTACCATCAACTACATTTCATATGCTTTGCTAACAAATTTTCTTGATTGTAGAATGCAATTGGTGCCATAGATGGCATGCATATTAAGGTCATACTACCGAAGGAGGATCAACCTCGATTTCGCAATCGAAAGAACACCATATCTCAAAATGTAATGACTGTTGTATTTGACTATATGTTTATATTTGTGTGCATTGGATGGGAAGGATCGGCAGCGAACATGAGAGTTTTGAAGTGGTGCTGCGACCATGAAGGATTTACAATCCCCGAAGTTATATATTTGAAATCATAATCACGTTGCCGGAACGATAACAATTCACATGTTATTGATTATGTGTGCTTAGTATCAATTTATGCAGGAAAGTATTACTTGGTCAACTTAGGGTACGCAAATGTAGATTGATTTTTGGCACCGTATCGGGATACTAGATATCATCTTAGTACCTTTTATACATCCGCACCGAGTCGGCGAAATTATGAGAGCCATAAGGACCTATACAACCGCTGGCATGCACAACTCCATAACTTCGTGGAAAAGGCTTTTGGGATTCTGAAGAAATGATTCAAGATTCTTTGATCGCCGTTGCCTTACCGGTTCGAAGTTCAAAAAAAATTATTTTGGCTTGTTGCATCATACATAATTTTATCCAACAAACTCAAGACAACGATAAGTATTTCAATGCCAATGATATCGATGACTCCTCGGATGATAGTGAGCAATTAAGTTTCAACCCCATTGGTCAAGATGAATCAAGGAGGGATGAATATAAGAGGGATTGTATTGCTAACGTAATGTGGCAACAATTTACATCTAGAAGTACGATTTAATCTAAAACTTGTAAATTCCTTACTATTTCGGTGATTTCATGCTTGATATGATAATTTATGATCATTCTATCCTTTGCAAGATAATCCACAAGGAACAATGGTCCTAGCGAAGATTAGGATTACTTTTGTTTGCTGTCTTGTTCTCATATGTCCTTTTATGTTGTATTCGCTGGACGTAAAAGAGGAATCGTTAGGAAATTGGATGATTGCAAGGCATTGGTTGATGTCAATGGTCCTATATGGAAACTTTCTTTTCATTTTAGGATTTCTTATTAGATTTGCTCTCTGCCATTTTATGAAGTGAAAACTTTTACTTGTTGTTCGCACTCGGCTGTCAATGGTCATTGATAAGTACATAGTTTTATTTCATTGCTATGTTCTTAAATTATCGTCAACAAATCCTATTAGATATTTCCATGTGATGACGTAATGCTTCCAGCTATATAATATGATGCAAATTCTATATGCAGATTGCTAATATTGCTATTTATTGTGGGCAACCGATACCGACATGTTGCCATATATCGGGAGCAACCGATACCATCCTATCAATTTTGCCTTGTTCATTTGATTCCAAAAATTTTGTGCTTGTGTGGGCTGTGATATTATTTTGAGCCTATTCAATTCAATTTGGCAATGATGATAGGGACTATCAATTTGTTTTGATGCTGAATATGTGGGCTGTGAAATCATGACTTGGAGGGCATTTCTAAATGTAACAGTTGTGAAGCATATATTTGACACTCTATCTGAGCCAAGGGCCATGATGTTAAGCAGGCTCATAGCATTTTCTGACTTGGATGCATACAAATTGTAACCAACAGAAAATAATAGCTGATAATGTCTTTCTGAGCTGACTCAAGCTGTGTCCCTATATCTCAAAAGTTATTTCAGTAACTTCCCCTCCTTGTTTTGACTATTTTTCATTTACTGTATGATCTGGGTTGATCTGATATTATATTACGCAGGCTGATACTTGAGTTTAATACATATACCTGGTGTGTTCACAATAAATTAATGTTGTGCCCGTGCTGACCAGATAGTTTTTTTTTTTTTTTTTTCATCTTGGTGTCTGCGAGATCAAACAGGATCTGCAGTGTCTGCAGTCCATCCCCTCACACCATTACTCTCTCTTCTGAAGTCCCATGCGAAGATGATCTTGGTCGGTGTTCCAGATGGAGTTGCCAGTTTTCTTTTTCATCCTGGGTGAGTGGAGTGTTGAACATTCATAAATGTGCTGTAAAGTTGCTTATTCTTTTGTTATTCTTGATGGCGTTGTGATGAAACGAATTGCGTGGATCTTCCTATAGGTGACAAACTTGTGGCAAGCAGTGGCATTGGAGGAATGGATGCCACTCAGGAGATGACTTTGCTGCAGAGTGCAACATAACAGGTGACATTGACTATTCTGCAATTTTCTTGTCTAATGAATAATTTCTCAAAGGGTTGATCTGAAATATTAATGAGAATTATTGTAATATTAATCCAAGCTAATGTGCAATTTGCTTATTTCTTTGTTTCAGACGTGATTAATGTTGTTGTTTTATGGGTTCTTTTTGTGGCAGTTCAATAAGGGAAGTAATGGAGGCGCATTATGTGCTAAGGCATTTGTCAAGATTAGTTCTGTGGGGTCACTGATGGATAGTCGGTTTTACATGATGACATTGGCGGTGGATGTCTGCTTGCGAACGACATCGTAGCCTGTAGTAGTTCTGTAGGGTGTCCAACCTAACTCCTGCTGCCGTAGGCTCGTTCATTAGCTCAATTGCAAGAAGTCCCCAGCGTTGAGCATACCTGCAAGGAGGGAAGGAATGGCTCTCAAAAAAACCAATTTTTAGATTCATGTTCCAAAAACAAAAAAAACAAAAAACAAAAAACAAAAAAGATTGACACTGTTCAAAGAGTTCTATCTTCCATCCTTCCCCTAGTACAAATGATTTTGTCAGGTTAAAAATTTGTAATTCAAAAAGAATATCAATAACTGTAGAATAAATTTATTTAATATTACCTGTCAGAGATCTCTAGCACCAAACATGTCCAATTCACGGCTTGCTGCTGTACGACATGTTGAAATTGGTGCTTTATATGATCGAGCTGTTCCGATGATAGGCGGTAATTAATAAAAAGATTCAAAAGATAGATATGAGCCGTGTTACAATGATATGATGCATATTAATCAATAAAATTTTGGATTTAAATACGTGTCATAGGTGTTGTTTGTACTATTTGATTTGGATTGATCTGGACCGTTTGATTTGAAATCAAACGATCCAAATCAATTATTGTATCATAATATTGTAAGGATAGTTTGGAGTTTAAATCAATTATTTTGAAGGATATCTTCTTCTATCCCTCCAATCAAATACGACCAGAGGGGATAACAAAATGTTATCCTAAGGATTTTTCTTTTAGCATTTGATATGATTCATGCGATAGCCAAGGAGGATATCCCATGGATAAACTCTATCCCATACATTTATCAAGAAATAGTATTTTTTGTCTTCAACGCTACCTTAAGTAGTGTTTGACTTCCCAAAAGCTATTCCTGGATAAATATACATGATAGCATTTATCCAGGGATAGCTGAGGGAATAAGCACCTTTTTAAAATTATAAATCTACCATCAAGAGATAACTTTAGTTGTTCCTGGATTCCCTAGGGAATAAGTTCAAGGGATAACCCATGGTTAGACATAGGTTATCCCTCTGGTTAAACTTTTTTAGACATATCCCTTCTAGTAATAGCTTTTGGGGATCCCCTATTTCAAACACTCCCTTAATAACAAATTAAAAGATTTTCATAATTACTGTATATGACAATTCAATAAATTTCAAAAGATACATTCAGTTACAATAAAGGGACCGTTAAATAGGGAGTATATCAGCTCTCGAATCGGATGTTATCTCCAACAATTTCCCAGATTGCAGTATCTGACAAGGTCCAACCTTTACATTGCACAAATCAAAACCCTCAAACTGAGATTCAGTAAGCAGTGCTCTGAACTTTAGCTGCTTAATAAGCATATTGGCACACAAAACCACACACAAGTTACCACAGGAACAACATTTTTCCCATTGAGGACATTTACAAATTTCTCCAGCTTGACAAGCAATTGCTTCTGTACAGTTAGACCCTGACATGATACAACAATTTAACATTAAAAGCCACTCACTAAGAGTCAAGTAACAAGAGACACCTTCCTCCCCCTTGCAGGATTCAGAACCAAGCCTCCATCCTGATCTCCATATCTCCTGGTTCGTTTCCAATTGGCTGGATTAGCAACAACAATTCCACAGAGACAAGCCTTTCAAATGTCATCTAGATGATTTCCTTGCATCTTTTCTCTGTCAAAGAATTCTTGTTCGATTCCAAACTCAGCAGCCAATGCATCTACATCATGAGTTATCTCCCAGCTGCCTGTGTGACTACCCCAGTCTGAGTGTAGCGGCTGGGTACCACATCTTTCCAACCCCCTGAAACTGTCGAGCTGGCTCTGTATATCTTCAAACTCCTCTGCAGCTACAGCCTGTCGTTTTCCACCCATCTCCAGGTCAAAGCTTGTTTTAGCTGGGCTCAACATGCGCCCTAGAGAATGTGAAGATATGAAGGTAGCTGTATCCTCTTTCACCTTAGCACGGAAATCATTCTTGGACTTGGGAATCCTTGAGAAGAAGACCTCAATGACATTTCGGGCACATCCATGGTTATAAGGATTCTTATTCCTATCATAGCGATACCGAAAGTTCTCATATGTGGTCTGCAAGCACATTGAGTTTGAAGCAACTGAAGATCTGACGTAAGTTGGTTATGTAAAATACAGCAGAGAACAATGGCTTTAGTAAAACAAATCTGACCTGATTGGTGCAAATTAAGTAAAGGTGAAAGGCTGTTAACCCTCCGACAAACCAAGTTGCTATGAATGTGTATATAATGAGAACACCGGAAACAGGTGATTGTACAACTGCTTTCCACAGATTACACTCGTATGCTTCCATGATCATTGTGAGGTTGACCCAGCAGACGCAAACACATAAAGACATAGCAGGGTTGTGGAGGACACAAACATGAAAAAGAAGCGGTAGTTCCTCTGCATAATCAAAACTAAACAGGAATAATCCACATGTGATAGCCCAAGTGGAATCATGCTCCATTAGTTTATTGATTTTTATTCTTTCTGAGGAGCATGTAGTTCATTGAATAATATTGAATAATAGTATTATTCCACATCATTTTGAATAAGTGCGTGGCTAAAGCTAACCACAAAGTGCATGACAACCTTTAATGATATATAGCAAAGCTTGATAGGATATAGGAACAGTGCAACTTGAATCACATTTTAGGATCTCCTTTTCACATGGCACAAAGAAAAGGACTATGAAAAATGTTCAGATATTATAAGTTAGTCCTTCCAATCTGACAGTTTTAAGTCTTCAAACATAAAGGTCGTGCTTATGCTTTTGGAAAGACAAATTTGATGTTCCTTTTCCTGGTTAAAAAAGCAATAAAGCATCAAACCATAAAGCCATAAAAAAAGTCTATTTATCCTCTGAAGGTGTAAAGCTTGGAATTTCAGAGGTCTGTGGTCAAATAATTTATCACATGCATACAGCCTTTCTGATGTACAGGTATTTGTCAATCTACTATTGATTGTTAAATTAAATCTCTGGAGGAAAAACTAAACAAATAATTCAGAAATTATTGGAGTTGTATGAGCTCTAGCTCCTGCTGAAAAAATATGCTGCAGTTTCTTGAAGACTTGCGCTCCTTTTTGTTCTTTTGGCATAATTCATAAATTCAGTTTGATAATGATATGAAAATAGTGCACGATGAATATAGCAAGTAAATCAATAGCATACCTTTCCAATACACTGGCCAACCCAGGGACAATGATGATCAAAACGTTCCACACAGTTATTGCAGATTGAACAATGGGAGCATCGAGGGGGCCGATACAGCATGCATGTGTGGCAATATTTGACCTTGATGACAATATTGTTCACAACAATATCTTTGGTGGGTGGTAAAGTTGAGACACCATTCTGATCACCACCCCAATCTGAGACACAATCATCATCTTCTGGTTCCGGAGGGCATGCATTACGAGGGATAATACCTGGATCTCTGCCAGAAGTGAGAAAGAGGAGAAAAATATCCTGCACGATAAGAACTCCAGCACTATCAGCTCAACATTATATGTGTGTGCATGCATGTGTGCATGCGTGCATGTGCCTGCACATGTGCATGCTGGTTCTTAACTTGTGGTAATGCGTTGATTATTTAGAAATAATCTTGCAAGAAATGAAAAGGGGCCCACATTGTCATGATTGTATCATTGATTTTCCCTATACATGATATTGAATTCCAACATCATCAAAACTTCCTAAAGTTCCATTATGCCATATGAAAGTCCTAGATTACTGGAGCCCATGCATTGCTTCACCTGGGTATTGGAAATCTGAAAGGTTGTAAAAGGAAATTAAAGAATTATCACATCTACCAGCAAAAATGATGCAAATTTTATGCTTTACATGCCATTAAACCTAGATGATAGCAATTAAGTTTGATGACAGAGATATAATTATATTTATAATAGGTGACAAGCCGCCCAACAGTATGAATGGTGCAGCCAACAATTTTTATATCTGTAGTTTGAAGTTAAAAAACTCCAAACCCGGTCCAAGCCCGGATAAAGAGAGGGACGTTGGTAGCTGATGCTAGCGTAAAACTCCGTCAAATCCCCTAAAACATGATCTACTAAATCAAAGTCGACTTAGTCCTGAATAGAACAGAGTGGAAGCAAGCACCCCAAGTAGTTGGCTTAGATGAGTTGAGTTGAGTTGTAGTTTGAAGTTAAAAATGGTCCCAAATTATTGGCTGGCATCTCTCTGAATTTTCTGGATCATACAGGTTCAAGGAAGAGATAAAAAGTTGGGCTTGAAAATAGGCCCTACACATGATGGCTAATCCCTGTTCCTATACTTCTCGGTTTATTTTAAGAATGATACAGCACTTTATCTTGCCAAGTAAATATTTTGAACAGGAATTTCAGTTAGACTAGAAACTCATGTTTAACTCATGGTTTCAACTTTCAAGTGCTCGCAAGCTAGGCCTGTACTGGCACCCAGAATAGTTCAAAATAGCACCTATTAAATTATTTTAAAGTGTTTTTGAAAAAAAAATCCTTTTTAATATTTTTAGCACAGTATGGCACATGTGCTGGCACAACATAGCACGTACCATGCCAGTGGTTGACTGGCATACCCACTGACAGGTCCTACACTAATCCTTTAAAACTAGTTTTAATTTTTTTCAAAGCTTGGGGCTTCTTTTTTTGGGTGAAGGGCAAGCAGAGAATCTATTATGTGGAGGATGTTTCTGAAGATAATGATGGCACATTGTTCTTTATCTTTCTGGTAGGCATAGCACACTGTTCATCATTGAGAAGCTAAGAAATTTTTTGGTGGATAAATTCCATCAATGGATCATGTTAGAAGTCAAAAGGTGCTGAGTTCTTATTAGAGCCAAGATAAAATCCTCCAAACTTCCCCTGCCCATCCCTCTTATTTGCTATTTGCATGTGTGTTTCTAAGAGAATGCCTGAAATAAATGTTTCATACTGGATAATATAATAGAAACTGTCTAAAATAAGTGAGAAGGATAACTTTGAACAGGTTAGACTTTGCATAAAGTATTAATCCTTCAGTGAAAGATCTAATGATTCAAAATCCATATAGGCAACAACAATAACAACAAAACCTTAATTCCAAACAAATAGGATCGGCTATATAAATTCTCTCTCTATTCAATAGGTTTTGGGCCATATTTTTTATAAAATACAAAGATCTAAATCTTTTTATACCGTTAATCATAATCTAATACCATCAAAAATTAACCATAAACTCTCGTAGGTTTTAGTACATCTTGCCTATATATTATTAAGTGGCCTAAAAAATCGATGGTACCGTTTGGGCTAATGTACCAAACATATCACTAAGGGCATAGAATTCAAAAAACCACTACCATTGACCATGATCTACACATCTTAAAATATGCGAAGATTGGAATACTGTAAGTTTTGATACTTTTTCACCTATGATGTGCAGGTAAGAAACCACCAAAACCTACAAATTTTAATTTCTAGACCTTTTTTATCTCATGTAGAACGATACCCATGAAATGTCTCCAATTTGAATGATCCATCCCTAAATTTTGGATCAGTAAATCTTTTTTTTCAAAAATGTAAAATTTAATGCATTGTGTCGGTTCAAAAACATTATTCCACATAAAATTGTAATGTATTTATGTATTGCTGATTTGTTCAAAAGCATGCTTGGAAGAGGCAAAAACAATAGTAAAAACAGCAAAACAACAGCCAAGAATGGTACATGGCCTCTTTATTTTTTTTGGCTAATCCATTAGTACAAATTCATGAATGAATTTTAATAATCATAAAACATCTCACAAATATATGATTATTCAATAAATATCTGGAGAATTGTCGCCATTGGAACTCTCCTGAGTGCATGCACACGAAGGAGTTCCATAATCAAACTGGAAGGTGGCAATCACAACTTTACCTTTAAAAGAAAATAAATGAAATATCCGGAGAATCATTCAGCCGATGCTGATTTAATGAATAAACAAGAAAACAATGAATATTGCTACTATGATTTGAAGCCTCGTACTTTCCAGGAACTCATAGTAATGGCATGCCCTATTATATAAAAAACAGTTAGTCAATAATTGATGGCATTTCATTATATGATGTCTCGTAGCATGAACTTACATTTTGATTCAGACTATATTATGTCTCTTGTACCAACCACTCTTTTCATCAATGAACATCTGTTTTCTGAATCCATTTGTAATTATGGATTTTCTTTTGCATGTAACACACATTAAATGAAACTGCAAGAGATCATGAACAAAATGCCAAGTCTAAATTCTTTTGGGTTATGTTCTACCAAAAGATTATAATTGCTTCCACCAATCAAATCTTATAGGTTAAGCTGGAAAGCTCTCCAATATTATGTTCTGAAAAGGGATGCTGAATGTTTCTAAACCAGATACCATTTCTAAACCTGAAATCGGCAACTTTCACTTTTGCAGTTTAAGGAATGATGATTTCAAATATTTTTTTGTTTAAAAAAAAAGGGAATTTGTTCAGGGCAATCAAGCCATCATGGTTATGCTTCTTTTTGTGACCGTACAGAATTACTTATAATAACAAAAATTGTGAAAACTGTCTTGAAGAAATATAAGATGGAGAGAAGGTAGTATGAGAAAAAAGAAACTCACATATGCTGCAAAGAGAATGGCTATAGCTACAATGATATTCCCAAGATGGTGCTCGAACGCATCAACCAGTCTTTGTGAAACAAACACTGCAAACAGGACTACTGGAGTTACAATTAGAAATACTGTCAACACCATTGAATTTGCATCTGGACCAAATATAAGCCTCCCTCCGAGTAAGAATCTCTGCAAAATTTTAACCAGATGTAATCAAATTGCGTCCAGTCAAATGCAGGTTGCAGAAAAATCAACCATGAAAACTTTAATAAATTCAGGTATCAGACAACAACATCTTGTTTAACACGGGTGCAGCACATAGATGTCAGACTTATGCAACCCAACATGATGCAACAATTACACATCTCAAACAATGTTGCTAAGCATGGCTATTATGTCCCCAAAAAGATGTTGACAACCAGATTTAAGAAATGTCATCTCCTGAAAAAAGAAAGCTGGAAAGATTGTAATTTGTAATCAGATTTAAAAATATTTTGAAATCAGAATAACTTTGAATCAGAGAATGATTATGTACGAGGACTCGTCTAAATATATAATATCCCTGCTCAAGGCCTCAAACTCCATGGTCATCAGTGCAGTTGCCCAGGTGCAGTCTATTCCACTCTTTATCAGTGTTATATGTGGTAACAGCCAGTGAAAGTTATCAAGCAGAAAAATAAGGGCATACCTGACTTGTCATCACTCAGAGTGGAAGATAGTTCACTTCTTCACTCAACCAATGCAGATTTGATGGCTGACAGAATTGGATTGACTAGCTTATTGTTAACAAAAGCCTTCACAAGAAAATAAATCCACTTTTTTATTGGAAGCTCATCCTATCCAAACATACACAATCCATCTTGAAGGAGTTGCAAAAGGAGATGAAGGGTTTCTAACCTAACTTTGTGAGTCAATTTTAATAAAGGATATGAACTTACAGAAGAGAAATTTAAAATGAAAACCTAACAAAGCTATTCAGAAATAAGGGCTTTGGTTCCTGAGTAGAGTGGCAGACAGATTGGGCTGACTTACTTCTAAGCCATGATCGACTCAAAAATAACCCCATGGAGGCCAAAATGGAGTTATTTGGATTCAGCTTGGATCCAGAAACATGACCACTTCTGAATACAAATTGAATATGTGGAATGAGTGGTAGATAACGTCTATGAGTTATTTAATTGTTATTCTGTTGCAAAAATGAATTAGATATAGCCAAATAGCCAATTTATAAATATTCCTTATGGTTTGAGCCATACTATTTTGAAACAATTTGACCCCAAAAATCCAGTTGATAAATAAATTAATTCTTAGACCTCATCTAACCCAACCAAGGGGAGATGGATTATGCTTGGGGTTCAAATTTTTGACTTGATTCAAAGATGGATTTGTTTTGGAGTATATCATATTCTAGTCTAGCGCAACCTCCTCAGAGGCATATTACTGAGAATAATAGTAATCATTTGATTGAGGAAAAAGAATAAATTCCTTTAAACTACTCAACTCAAATATCTTTAAAGAAAGATAGAAAATATGAAAATTAGCCTTAGATCCCCTTTTCTTTCTTTAGTAAATAATAAAATTGAGTGTATCCTTGCACAATTCAGGTCAGATTTTTCTTCTAGTTAAAAGAGGTTAAAAGAGAGATTATAGCTTTTCTGAAAGACATAACTAGTATAAATAATCATGAAAAAACCAAAAATCTTATAGAAAGTAGATCTTGACTTCTGCATTGATTTTATTTTCAGCTGCTTCACTTATTTCTTCTTGAATTGAGAGATATGTGCGGTCAAAGTCTTTCTTGTAAAGAAATTTTTTGGTTTGTTTGTTTCAAAATTTAAACAATAGAATTTGACCACAATAGCTTGATGCACACACTCCGATGGAATAGTTCCACATCATAGAGATTGAAAAGTTAGTTTAATTTACAAAAAAAAACTGCACCCCGATCAGATCTTATACAAGCAATTTGGGATCCTGGAAGCACAATTCAGCTTCTTGATATGGCAAATCATGTTCCTAGACCTTATCCAGTCCTCTCCATGGTAGACAGAGTAGTCCATATCAAGTCTAGCGTTCATCCTATATCAAATAATTATGATAATAATATAATAATAATTTGATGAAGGTGATAATTGTGTTCCATGTTCAGCAATACAACTTTAATTTCAACTGCACTTGCCTCTTATATGGTATTAATCAAGGAGATGAATTCGCATGTTCACTCAAAACTTGTTAAGTTATTTGAAAAGTATTAAAGTAGTTTACATTACACATTACAATAAGGACCTATTTAATACAAGCAACTTTTAAGTGACTGGGTGAGAAATTGTTATATGTGGAACTTCCTACTTCAAAAGCAGGCCAAAGTACTCTCGATGTGTGTGTGTGTTTGAGTTGGGCGGGTGTTGTTAAAACAAAGAACTGATCATACCACAGTCTAAGATGTCTGGACTGTATGTCCAACCTAGCTAGATTGACTGGTTCCCAAGAAGATTGTTACTCCACTATTTCCTCTCACTAGGAGATAATCTATTCTTCAGAGCATTGCCTTCTGAACATATACAGGATATCCTGTTCTTGACAGACAATTAGTCTATTCTTCAAGAGCATTGCCTTCTGAACATATACAGGATATCCTGTTCTTGACAGACAATCCAAGTAGAGAAACAATATCATCTACCAAGATCTCTTAGTCCAGTCAATTACTATGGCAGACTTTTGACTCTAATAATTCCTACCATATGGCAATATGTCAGTGCATTTTGCCATCTTTTCATCTCAACATAACAATAACTTCTCATAGTGGCATATACCATCCAGAAGAAACTTCATCTCCATGTTAACTTTGTAGGTGGGTATGTTGGCAGATGGTGGCTACCTAATGAATCAGACTGAGGCTAGAGTTTCACTCTATGTCCTTAAGACAATTTCGTCCCGCAATGGTGCTTACGGTCAGTATAACGATTGTCTCCCAGGATACAACAGTCTCCTTTTGATGAAAGCAGCACTACAATTCACCAAAACTTTCGAACCAAGAATGCTACTCTCTTTTTAATGCACTATTGCTATACTATCCTTAGGAAAGTATGCAAATGCCTAAGAGAGAAGAAGACTAGAATTGATTCAAATTGAACTCAATTCGGAATGGCTTAGGATATCTTCAAATGAGAGGGTCTAGGGTCCTATTTATATTTTTTAGGTGCCCCTTGGAAGCAACCCTACGAATTTAATTAAATTTAAATTCTATTATCAAGGATGTGAGGGTTAAGGGCTTATCACCCTTGATATGCCCTTTAGACATCGTGATCTTCAGATCAGGCGATCGGATAATCCTTTTCATGGCTGTGATCTGAAGATCAGCCGATCAGATAAGTCTATCCTTATCCTGATAAGCCTTTTCATCATCGTGATCTGATGATCACGTTATCAGATAGGCGGATGCCTATCACAACCGTACGATCGAACGGACACCTTATCATAACCGTCATGTTGACTGGTCAACCAACCGTCCTGTTGACTAGTCGATTTGACTAGTCAACCGACGGATGTTAGCCGTTGGATCGTGATCAAGATTGTGATTTGATCACCGCATCTCGACCCTTCATCCGATCGATCAATTGATCTCAGCCCCTTATCTTGATCCGATCAATCTCCACCGTCGGATCATCTTGATCTATAAAAAATTTAAAGCCCCTCAAGCTCGTCGCGACGATGCGCACGTGCGAAGTGCAAAGTGCGCCTACAAAGCGCCCATTGCGCCCTTCGCACACGCGCGTGCGCATGCGCGTGGGCGAGGGTGATGCGTACACCCTCAAGCTCTCCACTTGTGGTGAGCCTAAGGAACTTAAGCTTCAAGGAAGTGGTTTCCATATAAATGAACCTTCCTTTCTTGATTTTTCCGATATGGGACTAAATGTCCCCGCAATTTCTCATTCACACACATAAGGCGGTAATGGGCTTTCAAGGCCCATTAGGGTATTTAGGGTCTATTTTGGCCCATTACCCAACAATCCCCCACATGAATGGAAATTGAACTTAGATCAAAGATCATCAGAGATCAGCAAAGGCAAACCCCCACATAAAAGGATTTTAATGCAAATGAATATGCAGACACACTAAAGAGAGTATAATGGGATGAAGTTGTATCGGGATAGGTAGCTTGTGGCTTTGAACCTTCCTTAGTGAGTTATTATCGAGTTTACTTGCTAAAAGGTGAACACGATGTCTTGAACCTTTCAGCGTTTTGTGTAAACTAAGACAATAACAATCACGCAACTTCTTTCCGAGCATTCTTTTGGTTCTCATGGTTGTGTTCATTTTGGCCCCGAACAACTTCTGGTCTCATGAGTGCTTCAGAGAATTAAACCTTAAAATTCTCATAGAATTGGCCCAGTTCACACTCATATAGGTGATTCTTATTAAGAGTATCCTGCTATACCCCACATGATGTTCATGTCATAAGAATCATTAAAAGCAATGCTTATCCTAGTACCTTTAGCAGGTAGCACCAATTATCATAGGAATGAGTAGGATTGTACATCCTTAGTGCTATCAAGTTTCTTCATAATTTAGTTGTCCCTTTTGAACCTAGATCTTGGGATCTCCAGTCAGCTAGGTTGGGTATCCACTATGAAGATTTTTTAGTTATAGGTTTTAAACCCATTCCCCTCGATAAACAGTTTACTTGATCTCTTGGTAACCCCTTTGTTAATGGATCCGCTAGGTTTTTCTTTGACTGAACATAGTCAATAGAAATTACACCAATTTCAAGTAACTGCTTAATGGTATTATGTCTACGATGTATATGCCTAGACTTACCATTATACATCTTATTCTGTGCTTTGCATATTGCCGATTGACTATCACAATGTATGCATATTGCAGACACAGGCTTTGGCCAACATGGAATATCTTCTAAAAGGTTTCGAAGCCATTCTGCTTCTTCAGCTGCCTTTTCTAAGGCAATAAACTCAGATTCCATAGTGGATCGAGCTATACAAGTTTGTTTAGAAGATTTTCACGACACAACACCTCCTCCTAAGGTGAATACATATCCACTTGTGGATTTTGTATCTTCTGTGTTAGATATCCAATTTGCATCACTGTATCCTTCTAATACAGCTGGATATCTTGAATAATGTAATCCATAACTTAGGGTATATCGCAGATATCTTAATACCCTTATTAGAGCTGTCCAATGATTTGGACCTAGATTACTTGTAAATCTACTCAACTTATTGACAGCATATGCTATGTCAGGACGAGTACAATTCATGACATACATTAAACTGCCAATTATACGTGAGTATTCTAATTGAGATATGAGTTCTCCAGTATACTTAACCAAATGTAGATTAACATCTACAGGTGTTTTCACCGGGCTAGTATCATACTTTTTATACTTATTAATATTTTCTAATATAATGAGATTGAGATAATATTATTTTCTCAGATGTTCTAGTGATTCGAATTCCTAGTATAACATCTGCAACACCCATATTTTTCATATCAAAATGTTTGATCAACATTTTCTTAGTCTGTTTAATCATTTTAGTATTACTACCAATGATTAACAGGTCATCTACATATAAGCAGATTATTACATACCCTTCAGATAGGGATTTGGCATATATGCATTTGTCACATTCATTTATTTTGAATCCATTTGATAACATTATATTATCAAATTTTATATGCCATTGCTTAGGTGCTTGCTTTAATCCATATAAGGATTTAACAAGTCTACACACCTTCTTTTCTTGTCCTGGAACAATAAATCCCTCAGGTTGTTCCATGTATATTTCTTCATCTAATTCACCATTCAAAAAAGCAGTTTTAACATCCATTTGATGAATTTCAAGATTGTTAATGGCTGCAAAAGCTATTAACATTCTTATAGATGTTATTCTACTTACTGGTGAATAGGTATCAAAGAAGTCTATACCTTCTTTTTGTTTGAAGCCCTTAGCCACTAATCTGGCTTTATACTTGTCAATTGATCCATCAGCTTTTAGCTTTTTCTTAAATATTCACTTGCACCCTAAAGGTTTCATACCAGATGGTAGGTCTACCAACTCCCAGGTATGATTATGCATGATGGACTCAATTTCATTATTGACAGCTTTTTCCAAAAGGGTGCTTCTGGATTAGACATTGCCTCTTTGAATGTCTGAGGTTCATCTTGTAACATATAAGTTACATAATCAGGACCAAAGGACTTAGCAACTTTTGGTCTCTTACTGCGTTTGGGTTCATCTTCAGGATATTCTTCCTGATGACTACTACTAGCAGTATTATCATCATAAGTTCTTTTATTTGAACTTATTTCTAATTTTCTTTTACTTAGAAATATATTTTCAAAGAATGTTGCATTCCTTGATTCCATGATTGTATTTTTCTGTATATCAGTTATATCTGATTTATACACAAGAAAGCGATATGCACTACTATTATGTGCATATCCGATAAATATACAATCAACAGTTTTAGGTCCTATCTTGACCTTTTTGGGTCCGGAATAGCTACTTTAGCTAGACACCCCCACACTCTTAAGTAATTGTAAGAAGGCTTCTTCCTTTCCATAACTCATATGGAGTCACTTCCTTCTTCTTAAGAGGTATCTTATTAAGAATATGATTTGCTGAGAGAATTGCTTCTCCCCATAAATTCTGTGGTGTACCAGAATTTATTAACATAGCATTCATCATTTCTTTTAATGTGCGGTTTTTACGTTCCGCAATTCTATTAGATTGAGGCGAATAAGGAGCAGTTTGATGAATAATGCCATGCTCCTAACAAAATTCGTCAAAAGGTGCATCATTCACCACCTCTATCACTCCTTATGGCCTTAATCTTTTTGCCAAGTTGATTTTCAACTTCATTCTTATAACATTTAAATTTCTAAAGCCTCATCTTTAGACTTTAGTAGATACACATAGCAGTATATTGTTGAATCATCTATAAATGTTATAAAATACTTTTTACCTCCTCTAGTTTGAATTGACTTTAAGTCACATAGATCACTGTGAATTAAGTCAAGAGGTTCAGTAATTCTTTCAACTGATGAAATGGTGTTTTTGCTAACTTAGCTTCAACACACACTTCACACTTGTAATGTGGATCGATTTCATGATTAGGTAATAATTTTAATTTCATTAATTTTCGTAATGAATTAAAATTTGCATGTCCTAATCTATCATGCCATAAACAAGAGGAGTCAATCATATAAGCAGAAGAAGAAGCTTTATTCATTTCAGGTTTCTGTGTACAGTCATTACATTCACCTTGAAATCCATTATTCAAGTAACCCTTTCCAATAAATATCCCCCCCTTAGTGAGTACAAATTTATCAGACTCAAAGACCATCCTAAAGCCTGTTTGCTTAGGAGGGAGCCTGATAGATTCTTCCGGATGTCAGGGACATGTAGCACATCATTCAATAGAAGCTCCTTGCCAGATGTCATCTTCATAACGATGCGGCCAAGTCCTTCTATCTTGGATGTAGCGGAGTTACCCATGACCAATTTCTACCATTGATAGGAGTATATGAGAACATACTCTTATCAGAGCAGACATGTCTGGTAGCTCCAGTGTCGATGTACCACTCATTTGCTTTGTCAACCATGTTTGCTTCAAATACAACAGCTGACAGCATCATCTCAGATACCTCTTTGGATAGGATTTGTAACGTTGACTTCTTTCTTTTCTTTATCCTTGAAACGGCAGTCCTTGGATTTGTGTCCTTGCTTTCCACAAACAAAGCACTTTCCCTTAAACTTGTATTTCTTTGGATTGCCCTTCTTCTGTTTAAAGCCTTCGCCTGGAAACTTGCGTTTTCTTCTTCCTTCTATGAGGTTGGCCTTTGGCTCAGCAGATTGTCCTCCTGCCTTCTTATCTTGGCTCTTATTGTCCTCCTCGATCCTTAGGCGGACAATTAGGTCTTCAAGTCCCATCTCCTTCGCTTATGCTTCAGGTAGTTCTTGAAGTCCTTCCATAGTGGTGGTAGTTTCTCTATTATGGCAGCTACCTGGAATGACTCGCTGAGAGACATTCTCTCTGCATGTATCTCATGCAGGATAATCTGAGCTCTTGGATTGCTCCATAACTATTTTATGGTCGACCATCTTGTAGTCTAAGAACCTTCCAACCATAAACTTCTTGTGTCCAGCATCTCTGTCTATACTTTTTGTCCAGGGATGCCCATAACTCCTTGGCAGTAGCAATACTGCTGTATACATTGTACAGGGTATTGTCCAGACCATTCAGGATGTAATTTTTGCAAAGGAAGTCCGAGTGCTTCAATGCCTCCACCGCAGCAATGACTTGCTTGTCGGTCTCCCCTTCCTTTAGGACAGGCGGATCTTCATTCAACACTCTAACCAGGTTCAGAGTTGTGAGGTAGAACAGCATCTTCTGTTGCCACCTCTTGAAATCCATGCCAGAGAATTTCTCCGGTCTCTCGGCTTGAATGGATGTCGTCATAGTAGCCATCTGCAGCAGCACTTCGTGGTAGCATGGAAAAATTGTCTTAGATTTGTAGGTGGTATATTGGCCAGATGGTGGCTACCTAATGATCAGACTGAGGCTAGAGTTTCACTCTATGTCCTTAAGACAATTTCGTCCATATGGTGCTTACGGTCAGTATGACGATGTCTCCCAGGATACAACAGTCTCCTTTTGATGAAAGCAGCACCACAATTCACCAAAACTTTCGAACCAAGAATGCTACTCTCTTTTTAATGCACATTGCTATACTATCCTTAGGAAAGTATGCAAATGCCTAAGAGAGAAGAAGACTAGAATTGATTCAAATTGAACTCAATTCGGAATGGCTTAGGATATCTTCAAATGAGAGGGTCTAGGGTCTTATTTATATGTTTTTAGGTGCCCCTTGGAAGCAACCCTACGAATTTAATTAAATTTAAATTCTATTATCAAAGGATGTGAGGGGTAAGGGCTTATCACCCTTGATATGCCCTTTAGACATCGTGATCTCAGATCAGGC
>UESW01003975.1:1157608-1460960 GCA_900491605.1 Calamus simplicifolius | reverse complement strand
GATTTCACTCCTTTTGAATCACTCTCCTTTTAGCTAGAAGATTTTTCCAATATGCTCTATTTTTTCCTCTTTTCAAAAGATATTCTATTCTCTCTTGATTTTCAAAAATCGATTCTTCTGAGTTGAAAAGAGCTCCTCTATTTATAGATTCTGCAAAAATATATCCGTTAGAGACAAGGAAAAATGGCCGTTATTCAAAAATCTTACCGTTGGAGCTGAGTTGGCATCCGTAAAAATTTCGCCCAGATTTGCTGGAGTCGACTCATGCTTTTCCCGAGTCGGCTCGAGCTCGTCTTACCAAAAATAGAAATGTTTAAAAAGGTTAGGGGTCGACTCGCTAAAAGTGAAGTGTCGACTCCTGATAGTCGGGAGTCGACTCGTGAAAGACTTGGGGTCGACTCGCGAAGTGCTCAGAAAAACACTCTCTGGTGTCTGAGCGGAGTCGACTCGCACAGTCCAGGAGTCGGCTCGACAGAATCAGGGGTCGACTCGACAATTTCGTGGGTCGACTCGACACAGATGCACATTTCTGTACACTGAGTGGAGTCGACTCTGAAACTCAGGAGTCGGCTCCGGAACGTATCAAAAATCAGAAACTTTTCTGATTGACATTAAAATCGTTCCAGATTCATTTTAATTCATTGTTTTGACATGAAATCAATAAAATTAACATTTAGAATTGATTCAAGAACTAATCCAAAAACTTATTGAATAAAACATGAATTATAACATTTCTTTTTGAAAGTTTGAATATTGAGCTTAAAGTCACTTTCAAAATTGATTAAAGTTAAACTTGAGCATTCTCATTGATTGTTCAAAATAAATTTGTTGCTCATTTACATAAACTCATTACATCCTTTTAATAAACTCAATGGCTTTTAGTAATCATCAAAATCAAAAGGATTGGATCATATAATTTTTCTATAATCTTCCAACATCTATGATTGTGATATATTTGAAAGAAATCAAAGTAATCAATGAGATAAACAATGAGATATTTAATTAAGTTTCATAGGGGGAGCTACCTCATTAAGGGGGAGCCTAAGCCTAACTATGAAAACAAAATAAATTCACTAATCAATCATGAACAAACTCAATATTTTTGTCATCATCAAAAAGGGGGAGATTGTTGGAAGATTATAGAAAAATTATATGATCCAATCCTTTTGATTTGGATGATTACTAAAGCCATTGAGTTCATTAAAAGATGTAATGAGTTTATGTAAATGAGCAACAAATTTATTTTGAACAATCAATGAGAATGTTAAAGTTTGACTTTAATCAATTTTGAAAGTGACTTTAAGCTCAATATTCAAACTTTCGAAAAGAAATGTTATAATTCATGTTTTATTCAATAAGTTTTTGGATTAGTTCTTGAATCAATTCTAAATGTCAATTTTATTGATTTCAAGTCAAAACAATGAATTAAAATGAATCTGGAACGATTTTAATGTCAATCAGAAAAGTTTCTGATTTTTGATACGTTCCGGAGCCGACTCCTGAGTTTCAGAGTCGACTCCGCTCAGTGTACAGAAATGTGCATCTGTGTCGAGTCGACCCACGAAATTGTCGAGTCGACCCCTGATTCTGTCGAGCCGACTCCTGACTGTGCGAGTCGACTCCGCTCAGACACCAGAAGAGTGTTTTTCTGAGCACTTCGCGAGTCGACCCCAAGCCTTTCTCGAGTCGACTCCCGACTATCAGGAGTCGACACTTTATTTCTGGCGAGTCGACCCCTAACCTTTATAAACATTTCTATTTTGGTAAGACGAGCTCGAGCCGACTCGGGAAAAGCATGAGTCGACTCCAGCAAATCTGGACGATATTTTTTCACGATGACACGTCAGCTCCAACGGTAAGATTTTTGAATAACGGCTATTTTTCCTTGTCTCTAACGGATATATTTTTGCAGAATCTATAAATAGAGGAGCTCTTTTCAATCAAGAGAATATCAAAAAGAGAGAAAAGAATATCTTTCAAAAAGAGGGAAAAACAGAGCATATTGGAAAAATCTTCTAGCTCAAAGTAGAGTGATTCAAAAGGAGTGAAATCAAAGAGGAAGTTTCGTCTGCTCCAGATCTTCAATCCACAAAAGTCAAAAGAAAATCCAAGAGCTTTTCAAAGATCAAATCGAAGGATTTTCACATTCAACAAAAGGAGAAAAAGCTTCATCTCAACTCCAAAGTTTTCAAACGGTCAAGATCTTGCTGAGGCCTGATTCAACACTTCAAGAGGAGTTAAAGAGGAGAAGGAAGAAAGCCAAAGCCACATCCATCTGCATCTTATCAGGCTTTTCTAACCTTTTATTCTTTTATACTTAATTTGTATATTTGCTCAAGGGGAGCTGTTCAATACTTAAACTCTGAATATTTTGATTGTTTGCTGATTCAATCAGTGGATTGAATCAGTGGAGGTTGATATACCTCGTTGCAAGCCGGAGTGCTTGTGTTGGGTTAGTTGTGAGCCCGTGAAAAACAACGTGTAGGGTTTTGTGCTGGTAAGCCCGAGTAAAACCAGCTGGGTTCGTTGTGATCCCGGAAAAACAACAAGTTTGAGTTGTGAGCTTGGAAAACAACTCGGCTGTAATCTGAGAAGATTATAGTGTGGACCCAAGTGAATCTTGGGAGTGGACGTAGGTGTTGGTTGCACCGAACCACTATAAAATTATCTTGTGTTTGCCGTGCTATATTTTCTCTCTCTATCTCTCTTTATTATTTGCTTGTGCATTGCTTCTTAGTTAATTTCACTCACTTGCACATCTTGAGCAAATCTGTTTAAAACATTTCAAAAAGTCTTAAATTTTTAAGAACCCAATTCACCCCCCCCCCCCTTCTTGGGTTGCCATCTGGGCCAACAACTCTAAAACTCTAGAGTCGGCTCCGGAACGTATCAAAAATTAGAGAATTTTCTGATTGACTTGAAATTCGTTCCAGAATCATTTTAAATCAAATTTTGACTTGAATATAATAATTTTGACATTTGGAATCAATTCAAGAAATGTTCCAAAAACTCATTGATTATAATTTGAAGTATAAAATTTCTTTTTGAAAGCTTAAACATGGAGCTTGAAGTTACTTTCAAATTGATTAATGTTATACTTTAACATTCTCATTCATTGTTCTAAATAAATTCATTTCTTATGTAAATAAACTCATTGCATCTTTTAATATACTCATGGATTTTGGTAATCATCAAAATCAATAAGATTGGGGCAACAAATTCTCAACAATCTCCCCAACAGAGTTAAAGGAGTTCTTGTCTACTCCACCGTTACTATCGAAGCCTGAAGAGGGAGAACAGCTTTTTGTCTATCTAGCTGCCACCCCGGAGGCGGTCAGCTCTGTTCTAGTTCGACTCGATCAAGATGGAGCGCAGAAGCCTACCTTTATGTTATGCAGAAATCTGATACTCTCGGGTGGAGAAGATTATCTTTGTCTTGGTCATCTCTGCTCAGCACCTCCGACCATACTTCCAGGTGCACCCGATAGTGATGCTTACAGACCAGCCTCTTAGGTCTATACTGGCTCGACCTAACACCTCAGGTCGTCTGGCAAAATGGACCGTCAAACTGGTAGAGTTCGACTTGTCATTCTGGGCTCGCCCCGCTCTTAAGTCTCAAGTGTTGGTGGATTTTTTGGTGGAGTGCACTTGGACCGATGAACGGGACAATGATGCCCCTGAGAAATGTTCCATAGCTGAGAAAGATTTGGCGGAGGCTTGGATTCTTCATGTTGATGGTGCCTCTAATTCCCAGGGAAGCAGGGCAGGTCTTATCTTAGCAAGTCCAGAGGGAATGACCTTTGGGTACGCCCTTCACTTCCTCTTCAAGGCCACCAACAATCAAGCTGAGTACGAGGCCTTGCTAGCCAGGATTAAACTTGCCCGTGAGTTAGGAGTAAAGCATCTTCGAGCCTTTACTGACTCCCAGCTTGTTTTCGGGCACATCACTGGAGAGTTCGAGGCTCGCGATCCTACCATGTCTAGATATTTGGATAAAGTCAAGACGTTGACCTCTTCATTAGCTTATTTTACCATCATTTACATTTCCAGAGGAGAGAATGCTACAGCTGATGCATTATCAAAGCTGACCACTTTGGCGGACAACTGCCTAGAAAGAGAGTATGTCGAGCATTTGGAGAGTCCGAGTATCGATTCCGCAGGGGAAGTTATGCTGATCATGCAGGAGCCGACATGGATGGATGCTTACATCCGTTATTTCACTAGTGGCTCTCTCCCCACCGATCCAGCAGAAGCTAGATTGCTAAAGAGGAGGTCGATCAAGTTTGTATTGTTGAAGGCCACTTATACAGAAAATCCTTCTCTCATCCTCTTCTCAAATGCATAGACCCAGCGGATGCTGATTATGTTCTCAGAGAAATCCATGAAGGCATATGTGGGAGTCATGTGAGGGGTAGGTCTCTGGCATATAAAGCTCTCCGCCAAGGATATTATTGGCTTACAATGCGCCAGGATGCTGCTGAGCTGGTTCGAAGGTGCGATAGCTGCCAACGGCACTCGAATATCCACAGACAGCCGGCCTCACTTTTAAGTCCCTTGTATGCTCCCTGACATTTTGCTAAGTGGGGGATGGATATACTTGGGCCTTTCCCCCCAGCTGCAGGACAGAGGCGATTCTTATTGGTGGCCATCGACTATTTTACTAAATGGGTCGAGGTCGAGGCATTAGCTAAAATTACTGAAGCCAAGACGAGTGCATTCTTTTGGAAGTCTATTATTTTTCGATTCGGCTTACCTCACTCTTTAATTACTGATAATGGCCGCCAGTTTGACAACTCAACATTTAAAGCCTTTTGTGATGAGCTCGGTATTTGCCATAGGTTCACTTTTGTCGGGAATCCCCAATCCAATGGAGAGGCAGAAGTTATGAACCGTACTATCCTTCAAGGACTTCGGACCTGATTGGATGAATCCAAGGGCAGATGGGTGGAAGAACTTCCGAGTGTATTATGGGCATACCACACCACTCCTAGGGCCCCCATAGGAGAGACTCCCTTCAGCCTCATCTTCGGATCCGAAGCGGTCATCCCGGTAGAAATTGGCCTCCCAAGCTCCTGAGTAGAAGCATATAAGGAGGGCGAAAACCTCGACCAGTTGAGGGCTAACCTAGACTTCATCGACGAAACCCGAGATCTCGCGCGGCTTAGAATGGCCACTTTCCACCAACGAGCAGAGAAGTACTATAATGCTCGAGCCCATCCCAAGACGTTTCGCTCTGGAGACCTGGTCCTTAGAAAAGCTGAGGTGTCCAAGCCAACTGAAGGAGGTAAGCTATCGCCAAACTGGGAAGGGCCATACGAGTCACAAAAGCGCTTTCACAAGGAGCCTACAAACTAGAAGGGATGGACGGACGGCCAATTCCTTGTACTTGGAACACCGGTAATCTCCGCCAATACTATCAATGATAAATGTATTAGACAAATGGTTATAAAAATAGTTTTTGAGCTCTATCGTTCGATTCAAAATTGTGCCCTCGGCGGCCCCTAGGATACAGACACCCCGGATCAGCGCGAAAAACCTTCGGAGGTTCAAGTCCTGTGTCCTAGGTGGCCTCGAGTCAAACTCCTGAGCCAGCACGAGAAACCCCCATGGCAGTTTTCAAAAGGACCCTAAGCCAGGTCAAAGTGCCCTCAGATCACCCTCCGGGGTTAAAGGCTCTCGAGCATGGTCCCATCACAGTGACCCTCGGGTCACCCTTTGGGGTTTCAAAAGGAGCCTGAGCCAGGTCAAAGTGCCCTCAGATCACCCTTCGGGGTTAAAGGCTCTCGAGCATGGTCCCATCACAGCGACCCTTGGGTCATCCTTTGGGGTTTTAAAAGGACCCTGAGCCAGGTCAAAGCGCCCTTAGGTCACCCTCCGGGGTTAAAGGCTCCCGAGCATGGTCCCATCACAGCGACTCTCTGGTCACCCTTCGGGGTTTCAAAAGGACCCTGAGCCAGGTCAAAGTGCCCTCAGATCACCCTCCAGGGTTAAAGGCTCCCGAGCATGGTCCCATCACAGCAACTCTCAGGTCACCCTTCGGGGTTTCAAAAGGACCCTGAGCCAGGTCAAAGAGCCCTCAAGTCACCCTCCGGGGTTAAAGGATCCCGAGCATAGTCCCATCACAGCGACCCTCGGGTCACCCTTCGGGGTTTCAAAAGGACCCTGAGCCAGGTCAAAGCGCCCTCAGGTCACCCTCTGGGGTTAAAGGCTCCTGAGCATGGTCCCATCACAGTGACTCTCGGGTCATCCATCATGGTTTCAAAAGGTCCCAGGCGGTCACGGTTATGTTAGGCCCCTAGCATGCCCCCGTGGGCCGGTCCTAGGCGGCCACGGTTACGTTTGGCCCTTGGCTGGCCTTCGGGCCAGTCCTAGGCGGCCATGGTTCTGTTAGTTCCCTAGCATGCACCCGTGGGCTGGTCCTAGGCGACCACGGTTACGCTTGGCCCCTGGCCGGCCTTCGGACCGGTCCTAGGCAGCCATGGTTCTGTTAGGCCCCTAGCAAGCCCCCGTGGGCTGGTCCTAGGCGGCCACGGTTACGCTCGGCCCCTGTGGGCTAGTCCTAGGTGGCCACAGTTACGCTCGGCCCCTGGCCGGCCTTCGGGCCGGTCCTAGGCGGCCACGGTTACGTTCGGCCCCTGGCTGGCCCTCGGGCCGGTCCTAAATGGCCACGTTTCTGTTTGGGCCCTAGCTGGCCCTCAGGCCAGTCCTAGGCAGCCACGGTTCTGTTTGGCCCCTAGCCGGCCCTCGGGCTGGTCCTGGGCGGCCACCGTCATAATTGGCCCCAACGATGTTAGGCTCCTGGCCGGGTCTCGGGCCGGTTCTGAGCAGCCCCCAATGTCTGACCCAAAAATGGCACGAACATCTCAAACCAACGCAAGAGACTCCTGAGAGCTTAAACTTGGAATCCTGGGCAGCCCTGAATTGGGCTTTTAGATTGGCACGGGAGGTTTTCTGCGTAAATCTTGAATGAATTATACTAACAGGTCATCAAGTGAACTTAAGGGAATAAACCTAGTTTTCCAAACAAAAGAATAATCAGAAAACTGACAAAATCGGCTTGAACGTCAAAGTTGCACATAAGATAATCAAAAGGACCTTAATATTACTGTATTGTCATCTAAAAATTCAGTTTCAACCACATTACAAAACACAAAAGGGTGAAAGAAAATCCAAGTCAAGGCTCGGAGGGTTCCGACTCGCCTCCCATATCCTCCTCCAAAAGCTGAATGTCATCGAGATTGCCTAACTGATGAACTTGAAGAATTTTCTCCTTACACTTATCAAATCCTTTAGCAAAAGCATCGACGACCACTTCGCTACACTTAGCTGCAAATTCAGTGGACCCCTTGTAAGTTTCCACCGCGCCTTAGGCCCTTCGGTCGGCTGTGCTGACCCTGATTATGGCCTCTGCTTCGGTGGCCATTATGCTTTCCTTGGCCTGAATTTCAGTAGCGATCATTTTGGCTATGGTCTCTCTAACCTCCCCCTCGGTAAAGGCCAGCTTCTCCTCAGTCGAGCCTAGCCGCTCCTCGGCAAAGGCTAGCTTCTCCTCAGTTGAGTTTAGCCGCTCCTCGGTGTTGGCCAATCTCTCCTCCATAGCCCGGCCTCAAAATCGAGCAGCTCCGTCCTATCCTTAGCCGCGGCCGCCCTTTCTTCGGCCTGAGTCGCCCTAAGAAGAACACTCTTCAATTCTTCCTCGACCGACCCCAATTTTGACATGGCTTCGAGCAGCTTGGTATCAGCCACTCGAGCCCTCCTCTCGGCCTCTTCAACCTGGGTCTTAAGATCTCGACCCTCCTCCTCGACAACCCTCAGCGCGCCGAAGACTGCGAGCTCCCAAGCCCTCACCTCCGATATTTCTCGGGTTAGTTCATCTACCCGAGATTTAAGAACATCTAGCTCGGAGGGGTTTTGCTTCCATTTGCCCAAGCCTCTGAGGCAAGCGTCTCAAAGAACGAATGCACTATTAGATGCCTGCATACACCACCAGGTGAGAAAGTGACCATAATTGACTTCAAGAAAGAAAGAGCTACAGATCTTGTATAATCACCTAGAGAAAGGCGGTGAAGAAAGTATCCAAAGACTTCTTCAGTGGTTGACGCCGAAGCTCGGCCTGGAGATTGGGCAGAGTCGAGCAGCTAAGTACACATTTGGCTAGGCGACCCCGGCGAATCACATTAACACCGGATGGCCGATTTACAAGGCCCTCATCGGAGGGCACCTCCACCCCCTCCTGGGGCGAGCGAACATTAGGAGATCGGTCTTCGCTGACCTCCTAAATCGGAGGCGTTGCCCTTCTCTTTTCCGGCAAAACCACGTCATCGACCCCGGCCGGTGGCAGAGACTTTTCCCTCACTGACCCCTCTTGAGTCTGGGCCAGAATGACCCCCATCAGCGGCTCTGGTGGAACGACAACTGAGGGGACCTCCGTTACTAGTCCTTCAACAAAAGGATCCCTCCTCCTTTCTTTCCCTACCAAAGTAACTCCAGGGGAGGAAGGTGGCTGCTCAGCCTGCTTCAGCTTTTTGGGCGCGACCTTCGTCGAGCCTCCGGTGGCCTTCCTTTTCTTATTAAGGGCCTCCAATAAAAAATATGTGAAGAACCTCATTTCTGCATCATAAAAACAAAGAGTCAGAAAATAGGGGCAATAAAACAAACACGAACAAGACAAAAAGCCATAAGTCAACAAGAACCTATAAGCACACGTGCAATAAACAAACATAAGACAAAAGGAGGAAAAGAAATTTTGGCCAACGGTCGAGGATGGTAGTGCTCACCGGATCTCGGTGAGGACGCCACTGGTGCTGCTAGGGCTTCATGAAGGTTGCCCTCTGATAGCAGTTCTGCACAGGGAGGAATGACGAAAGATAGAAGGGCCTTGAAAAGCTCTCGATCCCTTTCCTCTATGCTGGAGTTTTTATTGGGGCTAACGTCAGGGTAACTCCAAGACGTTTTTATCCTCTCGCCATGGACATAGAAGAAACGCGACTTTCACCCTTTTATCTTTGAGGGCAAGTCCAATTTAAGTACCCTCTTGGGACGGCAGGCAAAACTCCACCAGCCGCTCCCGGAAGAATTCCTAAGTTTGTAAAAAGCTCGAAAGAGGGAAACTCGGACGGGAGCGCCATGGAAATGGCATAGCACTAAGAATGCATATATGATTCTAATGGAGTTTGGGGTCAATTGAGCAGAAATCAAGTTATATCTATCTAAAAGGTTTAGGAAGAAAGGATGGAGAGGGAGGTGAAGTCCACCCTTAAGGAATTCTTCATAAAGGGCGACTCCTCTTCATCGACCACAAGTCACCTTGTCGCCATACCAAGGGGCGGACAGGCAAACGCTGTCGGGAATTTTATACTGAACCCTGATTCTCCTTATGTCATGGTCTTTTAGGACAGAACATATTCCCCCCGGGCCTGCGGAATTGGGTCTAGAAGGAGATGTCAAATGTGAGGGAGGGGGTGAAACCGTAGGGGTCGGAGAGACGGCCCTATCGGCGGGGGGAGGAACCTCACTCAGAGGAAACTCACCCGAGGGAACCTCACCTGGAGGAACCTCGCTCGAGGGAACCCTGCCGGGGGACGGACCGGCAGTCTCGGAACGACTGGGTATAGAAATTTCGCCAGGAGCCCAGCGACGTGCCTCAAGAATCTCTTCCCTAGATGGTTCGACTATAGGCCCCTTACCCTTTCTATCGGCCTGAGAATCCATCAAGAAGAAAGAAATACAAAGAAAACAAAAAAACTAACCTCGAGACAGAAGGATAGAACCAAAAGGGAACTTAGCGCTGAGAGGAGGAGCAAGAAACAAGAAGAATGCAAAAGCAATGGAAGATAAAAAGGATGGGCGGGATAATATGAG
This sequence comes from Calamus simplicifolius, assembly GCA_900491605.1. Lineage (NCBI taxonomy): Eukaryota > Viridiplantae > Streptophyta > Magnoliopsida > Arecales > Arecaceae > Calamus > Calamus simplicifolius. The sequence goes on along the minus strand of UESW01003975.1, from coordinate 1,451,099 downwards.
CTTCTCAGATTTAGGAGACCCCACCCATCATGAAGAATAAGGCGGCAAGCGCCAAATCGTGGCCCAGGTGTCACTAACCCATAAGAGGAGCACGTTTCCCCTAGCAAAAAGAGTCATCAACGCAATTCAAGTACATAAGCCCTTTCCCATCAATCACGAGGCATTCCTTTTAAGTGATAAGAGGGCTTTTAATTTTCTTAGAAGTGCACGCCCATCATAAACGGGTTGTAACACATTAGACTTAATTATATAAAAAATTTTGTGTTCCTTTCTCTTGGCAAGCGCCGTGCACGTGAACACCAAGACTTAGGAGCGGGAGGGCATATGATGTGGCTAGTAAAGAGCCACACGATAAAAATGATACTGGGCCCCTAGACGACCCCAGGGCCAGCTTTAGGCGGCCCAGAGATGCTGGGCCCCTAGACGGCCCCAGAGCTGGCCCAGACGGCCCCAGGGCTAGCTCTAGGCGGCCCAGAGATACTGGGCCCCTAGACGGCCCCAGAGCTGGCCCAGACGGCCCCAGGGCCAGCTCTAGGCAGCCCAGAGATACTTGGCCCCTAGACGGCCCCAGGGCCAGCTCTAGGCGGCCCAGAGGTAGTTAGCCCCTAGACGGCCTCAGGACCAATCCTAGGCAGCCCCGACAATACCTGGGCCCTACACAGCCCTAGGGCCAGCCCTAGGCGGCCCCAACGATACTTGGCTCCTAGACGGCCCTAGGGCCAGCCCTAGGCAGCTCCAACGGTACTTGGCCCCTAGATGACCCCAGGACCAGCTCTAGGCGGCCCCGAGATACTTGGCCCCTAGATGGCCCCAGGGCCAGTCCTAGGCGGCCCCGAAATACTTGGCCTCTAGACGGTCCCATAGCCAGTCCTAGGCGGCCCCAACAGTACTTGGCCCCTAGACGGCCCCAGGACCAGCTCTAGGCGACCCCGAGATACTTGGCCCCTAGACGGCACCTAGACGGCCTCAGGGCCAGCTCTAGGCAGCCCCGAGATACTTGGTCCCTAGACGGCCCCAGGGCCAGCTCTAGGTGGCCCCGAGATACCTGGCCCCTAGACGGCCCCAGGGCCAGTTCTAGGCGGCCCCAACGGTACTTGGCCCCTAGACAGCCCCAGGGCCAGCTCTAGGCGGCCCCAAGATACCTAGCCCCTAGACGGCCCCAAGATACCTGGCCCCTAAACAGCCCTAGGGCCAGTCCTAGGCGGCCCCAACGGCACTTGGCCCCTAGACGGCCCTAGGGCCAGTCCTAGGCGGCCCCGAGATACTTGGCCCCTAGACGGCCCCATGGCCAGTCCTAGACGGCCCTAACGGTACCTGGCCCCTAGATGGCCCTAGGGCCAATCCTAGGCAGCCCTAATGGCACTTGGCCCCTGGACGGCCCCAGGGCCAGTCCCAAGCGGCCCCGATGGCACTTGATCCCCAAACGGCCCCAGGGCCAATCCTAGGCGCGGATCTTCTTCCAAAACCTCACAGGTCTGACAAGATATGGGACGTCATTTCAGGCATCCTTTTCAGAGGATCTCAGCCCAAAGGTTATTAATAGCATTTAATGACTCTGGCTAAATAAGTATCAAAAGACGATCACCTACCATAAAGTATCAATCACTTTGAGTCAGAAAAGCCACTAAGGCCCAAAAAGTCATTAGCAAAATTTAATGACTCTGACTAAATAAGTATCAAAAGGCGATCACCAGCCATAAAGTATCAATCACTTCGAATCAGAAAAGCCACTAAGATCCAAAAAGTCATTAGCATAATTTAATGACTCTGGCTAAATAAGTATCAAAAGGTGCCTGCCATAAAGTATCAATCACTTTGAGTCAGAAAAGCCACTAAGGCCCAAAAAGTCATTAGCAGAATTTAATGACTCTGGCCAAATGAGCATTAAAAGCCGATTATTCCTGGAAAAATACTGATGATGTCGGAACAATGGATGCAAATCTAATCCAACCAGCTCTGACATTCTATATAAAAATACTACTGACACGTCATGATATTGGGAGGAAAGCAAAGGGAAATACCGATAAAAGGGGAGTAAGAGCAAACAGAGGGGGTAAGTCTTCTAAGCCAAAAAAACAACCCACTTCTCACACATATACTTCTTCTTCTTAAGAAAAAACTACTGCTGTGTTTCTGGTGGCTAACTTAAGCGTCGGAGGGTCCCCAACTGGAATCCCCAGTCCCGAGACTTCTTGCAGGATCTCGAAGAGGAAGGATCGTGGCGACTGTCGCTCAATGACATCAGCTCAAAGTGACCAGGCATCAACAATATGGATGACAGCACTGATTACTCATCATACTTTTGTTCAATCCTTTAAACTAAGAAAGACTAAGCTTAGGAACTTTGTACCTATATTGCTGGAATCTATATTGCCTCTTATACAGCCAATTTTGAATGTTGTTGTGGAGAACTTTTGTGCAAGAGAGCTACTAGTTAACTGTTTTTGATTATATTTTAAATCCATGTTCATAGTTTACATCTAATATGTTACCAAGAAAATCAAAATTCTACACATCAAAGTCTATTTACAATAATTAGATGCTTGGTCCATAAATCTGTATATAAACAATGCAATGTAACACTGCTAGCTTGTCTGCCTCTTGTTTTAAGGCTCTTAAGCTTGTTATGCTTGCAAGTGGTATTTTTGCATGCTTCCAAATTTTATATATCCACTGTACATACAATGATGGTGGAAGGCACCAATAACTTCTTTTTGGAGTCATTTCTGAAAAATTAAAAGATAAATTTCGAATTTGCTCAGAAAGATAATGATCTGCTTGTTCATTTCCAGCCCTGAGATGGTAAACAAGATTCTTGATGACTCCCTGTTGCATTGAAAATTTGCCTATTACAGTGGGTTTAGCTCCCAAGCAACCATCATCAATTTTCTTTCCATACTGTTTTTCCATCTGCAAGGTAGTTTTATATTTTTGGCATTGTTTACCACTCTTTTTGCATGATGCTAACATATTTAGTCAGAGTAGTTGATAGAACACCTGAAGCTCAGACTCACTGTCATTTGGGGTATGGTTTGAGTCTTGCATGTATATGAAACTATGAAAGTGTGCACGTTGCATGAAACCCGAAGTGGATGAATTGGTTATCCTTCAACTTTAGTAACTGATCCATCATCACGGGTAAAATTTATTTTGCTCCCACCATTTCTTGCAAATTGCACTGTAGAAAAAAATCTGTGGCCTTGCTTTCAGTCATTGTAGCAGCTTCAGCTATATGTTTTTCTCATCTGTGCAGTTATTGTTTCAAATCAGATTGTATAGCTACCTTCCAGCCCTGAGGTTAGTGATGATGCGTGTAATTTCTCTTTTCAAGTGTAGCAGGAGAAGAACCGGCTGCTACCCAAATTTGGTGATTGGGATGTGAATAATCCTGCCTCGGCTGAAGGGTTCACTGTTATATTCAACAAAGCTCGAGATGAAAAGAAGACAGGTGGTAACCCGGGATGGCAAACTCTCTGAGGAGAAATAATATGGGTGGTTTGAATCCAGATCAGACCTACCAATATCCAAGAAAGAGTGTATGATCCTATATTTGTCTCCATGTTTTATCATAATTCGGTCATAATTGCTCAATGGATTCATTTAAACATTTAGTGCATTATAGTTGAGCTTTATGCACACATAAATTTCATCTCATGTTAGCTAGGGATATGGCCGATCGGGTCAAAGAGCGCGCGAGCCAATTCCATGGCGATTGGGCTCAACACGGCCCGCCTCGACTTCTGTATCGGCCACAGCCCGTCTAGGCCGTGGTCACGGTATCGGCATCAACCACGGCCTATCTCGACCTCCGCATCAGCTACGGCCCACCTCGACTTCCGTGTCGATCGCGGCCCATCTAGGCCTTGGTCTTGGAATCGACATCAGCCACGGCCCATCTTGACCTCCGCGTCGGCGACGGCTCATCTCGACCTCCATGTCGGCTACGGCCCACCTCGACTTCCGTGTCGATCGCGGCCCATCTAGGCATTGGTCTCGGTATCGGCATCAGCCACGGTCCATCTCGACCTCTGTGTCGGCCTCAGCCCATCTCGACCTCCGCATCGGCTACGTCCCACCTCAACTTTCGTGTCGGTGGCAGCCCGTCTAGGTCTTGGTCTCAGTATCGGCACCGGCTTCGGTGTCGGCCTCGGCCTCGGCTTCGGTGCTGGCCTCGGCATCGGTCTCGGCGTCGGCCTCCGGCGGCAGTCATCCACGTCCAAGCTACGTGGCCCACTTCCCTCGAGAATGGCGGACCACGTTGCCACGAGCGCACCCGACTACGCGCGCAGTGGACGTGCTTCCTCCTGGCACTGCTAACGACAGACGTGGCCCCATGTTCAGCCCCATAACCCATACTTTGTAGCACGTTGAAGACCAGAAATTAACAACCGTCCGAAGGGGACTGGACCACGAGGGACGGAGGGTAAGAGGGATCCTCGAACAGGTATAAAAGGCCTCCAGCCCTTGAGGTAGGAGGCTCAGGCTCTATCCAATCATTACAAAGATATCCATCCATGTTCCTTAAATCACTAACTTGGGCGTCAGAGGGTCCCGCCGGAGTCACCGGTCCAGGACTTTCCTTGCAGGTTCCCGAGCGAAGGAAGGGGTCTCGCAGTTCCCTCAAAGGCCCGCGAGAATTTCTGCCCACTTGACGCTCATTAAAGGTGATCTGGCGGCAACAGATTGGCGCGCCAGAAAGGGGGGAGAGCATGAGTAGCAAGGCGTGTAGGGAAGAAAGTGACCAAGCTCTCACTCCCTCCTTTCCCGAAGAAGAGATGGTGGTAACTTGTGCTCAAGAAGCTTCCACCAGCCTAGCTGGGGGGCAGCCAGTGAGGGCCGAGCAGCCGGAGGCCCTCTCGCCAATTCATCCTTCACCACCATGCTAAGGTGATAGGGTCACCGCCCTCGCTCAGGAGGTGCGGTCACTTGCTGCGGTGATTCGGGAACTCCAACAACAGTCGGCGGCCGCTCAACCTCTACCACCACCCCACTCCTTAGAAGAAGTTGTGGTGTAGCCCAGCCAACAATCCACCCATGGAGGACAATCCCGACGGAAGGCTCACTGCCATCGGGATGTTCCCACAAGAAGGAGATCTTCTGATAGTCCCTCTCCCCGGCGATCCCGGGACAAGGCCCCGGGGAAGGGTATAGCCCGTCGACACCGCCCGTCCTCCTGCCCCCTATCTACCTCGTCAGGAGAGGAGTCCACAGGCGAGAGGATTCACCTCCGTGTAGAAAGGCGACTGAAGGAGTGCTACCGACATTTAGAGGAGCTCGGCCAACGACTGACCGATCAGTCGAAGGCGAAATATGACAGTCGCCCCCCACTGACAAGGCGGATCATGGAAGAACCCTTCCCTTCCCAATTTCGCCTTCCTCAGCTGGATCCTTATGACGGCACTACCGATCCCCTAGATCACCTGGAAATCTATAAGGTGCACATGCAGGTCCAGGGAGCATCGGACGTTCTTCTATGCATTGCTTTCCCAGCCATCCTACGAAAGGCTGCGAGGGCTTGGTATTTCCGTCTACCTCCTCGTAGTATCAGTTCATTCAGACAGCTGGAGAAAGCTTTTCTCGCTCACTTCGACGCAAGCCGATGGATCCCTCGGGTGGCAAACAGCCTCTTTGCCATCCGATAGAAGAGTGGGGAGACTCTTTGGGACTTCGTCGCCCGCTTCAAGGAGGCAGCGATGGAGGTTTACCATCTTGACGACTCGGTGGCTACCTTGGCCTTGAAGCGTGAGCTCCGCTGTTCTCGCTTCGCGTATTCATTAGACAAAAAGCCCCCAAGCTCATACGCAAAGTTGTTGAGTCGAGCTCAGCAATATATTCATGCTGATGAGGCCGACTCCTCTCGACAGGAAACTGAAGAAGGCCCCAGCAAAAAGCAAGCTCGATCAGAGTCTGGAGGGCCTCACACCAAGAAGCCTGAGCCGCCTCGCCGGGCGGACAGTCGGCCATGAAATTTTGCCCCCGTAGGTGAGCGTTACACCCTTCTGTTAGCCCCAATTTCCCACATTCTTATGGAAATCGAGGGTGAGCCCTATCTCAAGCGCCCCGCGCCCCTGAAGCCTGGAGTTCCTCGCAACAAAAACCTGTATTGTCGTTTCCATCGTGATCACGGCCACGATACATAAGACTGCCGACAGCTGAAGAAGGCCATAGAAGAGCTCATCCAGCAAGGGCACCTCGGTCAGTTTGTCCGGAGAGGAAATCCAGTGGCATCAGGCCCTTCGGCGCCACCCACTCAGCAAGCCAATGTTGACAACACCCCGACTGGGAAGACTGTGGCAATGATCTCCTGGGGAGCGGGGGGTGCCTCAAAAAGACATCGGGGGGGTGAGCGAGATAACATTGTAATTCCTTTCTTTGAAAGAGATTTAGAGGGGGTAGATAACCCGAATGATGAAAGCGTCGTTGTATTCATGACAATTGCTAAACATCCTGTAAAGAGAATATTAGTTGATAGTGGAAGCTCGGCCGATATTCTGACGTATGACGCATTTGTTTGTATGAACTTGCTTTTGAATTCTCTTCGGCCAGTGACGACGCCCCTCGTTGGCTTCATCGGAGATGCGGTGAAAGTTGAGGGAGAAATTACTCTCCCCGTCACGGCTGGAACTTCACCCCACCAGAGCACGATCTTCATAAAGTTCCTGGTGGTGAGAGTTCCTCTTGCATATAACGCTATTCTCAGCCGGCCAGGTTTAAATCTGCTGGATGCCATTATCTCGACAAAGAGGTTGCTGGTCAGGTTCCCCACTCGTCACGGGATCGGGGAAATGCGGGGTGAAAGAAGCCCGGTGTCCCTCTACTACCACACGACACCTAGCCTTCAGTCAGCAATTCCCTCGCCGACTTCTGAATTGACGGATCCGAGAGAGGCCGAGAAGAGGGGGGAACCGGCGGGACATATGTTGACTTTTCCCTTAGGAGAGGACCCAATGAGAACCGTCCAGATCGGGGCCTCTCTCCCTAAGGAGGAAATGAGTCGGCTCCTCGGTTTCCTCTGAGCCAACGCCGATATTTTTGCATGGACACCGACCGACATGCCAGGTATACCAGCCGGGGTAATTACTCATAAACTTAACTTCAAATCTAATTGTAGGGTGGTCCGGCAAAAGAAGAGAAGCTTCGCCCCCGAGCGCCAAAAAGCTGTTGACGAGGAGGTCCATAAACTGATCACCGCCGGCCACATTCGAGAGGTCTATTATCCCGATTGGTTGGCCAACGAAGTGATGGTACGAAAAGCCAATGAAAGCTGGAGGATGTGTGTCGATTTTACTGATCTCAACAAAGCCTACCCCAAGGATAGCTTCCCGCTCCCTAAGATCGATCAATTAGTGGACGCCACTTCCAGTCACGAGACTCTCAGCTTTATGGATGCATTCTTGGGGTACAACCAGATCAGAATGGAGCCTTCAGATGAAGAAGCCACCTCCTTCATGACCGAAAAGGAAATCTACTGCTATAAAGTCATGCCCTTCGGGTTAAAAAATGCTGGGGCTACGTACCAAAGATTGATGAATAAGGTCTTCGAGGATCAAATCGAGCGCAACATGGAAGTATATATAGATGACATGCTGACCAAAAGCATCCGAGCAGGTGACCACCTATCTGACCTAATGGAGACCTTCAGCAACCTTCGTCGGTTCCAGATGAGGCTGAATCCCCAGAAATGTGTCTTCGAAGTTGCAGCAGGAAAATTCCTAGGATTCATGGTGACGCAACGAGGAATAGAGGCGAACCCGGACAAGATCCAAGCTATCCTAGATATGAGGCCGCCGGTGAATAAAAATGAAATTCAGCACCTGACCGGAAGGCTAGCAGCTCTGAGCCGCTTCCTATCTAGATCGGCTGAGTGGAGCCTCCCTTCTTCAAAGCCTTGCAAAAAGTCAACACCTTTGAATGGATGGATGATTGCCAAAAGGCCTTTGAGGAGCTTAAGAATTTCCTATCGACTCCGCCGCTACTGTCGAAACCGATGGAGGGAGAAAACCTCTTTTTGTACCTGGCCGCTTCTCAGAAGGCTATCAGTTCGGTCCTTGCCCGGATAGACACTGAAGGATCGCAGAAACTAGTATATTACACCAGTAAAGTACTCCATGACGTGAAGACCAGGTACACCAAAACCGAAAAAATTATTTTCATACTAATAGTGTCGGCTCAACGTCTCAGGCCTTATTTCCAAGCCCACTCAATCATAGTGCTGACGGACCAGCCCCTGAGGACAATCTTATCCCGCCCTGATACCTCCGGTCGGCTGGCAAAGTGGGCGCTCAAGTTGGAAGAATTTGACCTGACCTTCGAACCAAGGTCGAGTATGAAGTCCCAAGTTTTGGCGGATTTCCTGATTGAGTGCACCTGGACCGATGAGCAGACCAGGGAAGCTCCGACGAAACCCCTGGAAGCGTCGACCACGGATGCGAGGAAGGATTGGATCCTTCATGTGGACAGGGCATCAAACTCTCAAGGGAGCGGTGCCGAGATTATTCTCGTCGGTCCCGACAGTGTAACGATTGAGTATGCCCTCTGTTTCCTCTTTTCCGCCACAAAAAATCAAGCCGAGTACGAAGCCTTGTTGGCCGGGATGAGGCTCACCAGAGAACTTAAAGTGGAGCCTCTCAGAGCATATACCGACTCCCAACTCATCTCGGGGCAAATCGCGGGGGAGTATGAAGCTCGGGATCCTATCATGTCCCGATACTTGGACAAGGTCCAGTCGGAGTCCCTCCTCTTCGCCCATTTCTGTGTCAGCTATGTTCCCCGGGAAGAGAATGGTCGGGCCGACGCGTTGTCCCGCCTGGCCACCTCGGCCGATGAAACCTTGGGGAGGACTTACGTAGAGCATTTGCTAGTCCCGAGCATCGAGGCGGCGGAGGAGGCCCTGCCAGTTGAACAGAGGCCTTCTTGGATGGATGCCTATGTCTAATATCTCACTGATGGTGTCCTCCCCAATGACCCTTCCAAGGCCAAACTCCTCAAGTGGCAAGCTTCCAAATTCCTGATAATGGATGGATGCCTGTATCGGAGGTCCTTCTCGTATCCCCTCCTCAACTATGTCGGTCCCGCTGAGGCCAATTACATCCTTCGCAAAATTCATGAAGGCGCATGCGGGAACCATCTGGGGGGAAAAGCCCTAGCATATAAAGCCCTCCGTCAAGGCTATTATTGGCTAACCATGTGGGAAGACGCGGCTGAATTGGTGCGGAAGTGCGACAGCTGCCAGCGTCACGCCAACATCTAGTGGCAGCCCATTCTTGCTTGAATCCCATCTCTGCTCTATGGCCCTTCGCCCAATAAGAGATGGACATTTTGGGACCATTTCCTCCTGCCTCTGGTCAACGGAGGTTTTTGCTAGTTGCTATCGACCACTTCACCAAATGGGTGGAGGCCGAAGCTCTAGCCAAAATAACCGAAGCTAGAGTGAGAGCTTTCTTTTGGAAGTCCATAATCTGTCGTTTTGGACTTCCCAACACTCTCATCACAGATAACGGCCAACAATTTGATAACGCCCCCTTCAGAGAATTTTGTAACGCATTAGGAATCAATCAGAGATTCACCTCTGTCGGACACCCACAGACCAACGGAGCAGCTGAAGCAATTAATCGTACAATTCTACAAGGGCTTCGGACACGGCTTGACGACTTCAAAGGAAGATGGGTGGAGGAGCTTCCCCAGGTCCTGTGGGCCTATCATACGACCCCGAGAAATTCCACCGGTGAAACCCCGTTCAGTCTAGTTTTCGGATCCGAGGCCATCATTCCTGTGGAGATTGGGGTCCCCAGTCCTCGAGTGGAAGCCTACAATGAAGAAGACAACTCGGCCCAACTGAGGGCCAATCTGGATCTCATCGAGGAGACACACGACCAAGCACGGATCAAGATGGCCGCTTATCGACAAAGGGCGGCAAAGTATTACAACGCCCACATTAGACCCCGGACGTTCGTCCCGGGGACCTGGTCCTTCGGAGGGATGAGATTTCGAGGCCAATGGAGGGAGGAAAGTTATCACCTAATTGGAAGGGGCCCTACCGGGTTGCAGAGGCCCTTCCCCGAGGAGCTTACCGACTCGAGGAACTCAGCGGGAGGCCACTCCCACGAACTTGGAATTCTGACAACCTTCGCCGGTACTACCAGTGACGTGCTCAATTGAATGGTTGTAGGTTCGGATACTCCACTCCTCCAAATTATTTAAATGAAAATGCACTTCTCATGCATCATTTCGCATTACCTCTTTGTCCTACAATCATGTCAACAAAGCCCGACTCCTGCGTCGGCGCCAAAGCTCGACTCCCACGTCGGCACAAAAGCCCGACTCCCGCATCGGCACCAAAGCCCAACTCTCATGTCGGCGCAAAAGCCCGACTACCGCGTCGGCACTGAAGTCCGACTACCGTGTCGGCACTGAAGCCCGACTACCGCGTCGGCACAAAGCCTGACTCCTGCGTCGGTGCCAAAGCCCAACTCCTGCGTCGACGCAAAAGCCCGACTACCGCGTCGGCACTAAAGCTCGACTACCGCGTCGGCACAAAAGCCCGATTACCGTGTCGGCACCAAAGCCCGACTCTCGTGTCGGCACTAAAGCCCGACTACCGCGTCGACACAAAAGCTTGACTCCCGTGTCGGCACTAAAGCCCGACTACCGCGTCGGCACAAAAGCCCGACTACCGTGTTGGCACAAAAGCCCGACTACCGCATCGGCATAAAAGCCCGATTACCATGTCGGCACCAAAGCCCGATTCTCGTGTCGGCACTAAAGCTCGACTACCGCGTCAGCACAAAAGCTCGACTCCCGCGTCGACACTAAAGCCCGACTACCGCGTCGGCACAAAAGCTTGACTCCCGCATCAACACCAAAGCCCGACTCCTACGCCTGCACAGAACCCAAATTCCGATATTACACCCTGAACCCAATCATGGCACCTTCAGATCACCCCTTGACACCCTGGGCCCGGTTGTGACGCCCCAGATCGCCGCTCTTCAGGGTCAAGAGGGTCCCTGGCACGGAATCGGATCACTCCCACGGTATTGCTCCAAATGCCTATCGATGGAACGACGCATGAAACATGCTAGCAAGGCCACATCATAGGGTCTCTCAACAAAACAATGCCAAAAGATCGGAATCATAAGGCCGTTTAGCTCGTCAGCAACCTGACATCGATGGTCAAGAATCAACGCATACCGATCCCAAAGCGTCCCTACTTAGACTATAAGAGGCCTCGTTCTGGCCGGGCTGGTGTGATTCTGTGCAATTCCTACGAACGCTAATAGACCACGATGAGCTAGTGGCTTGGCAAGCTAAGCATCGATAGCGTAAAAAGAAGAGTAGGGGGGTCGACAATTCTAACACAAAAGTCAAAGGATGTTCTCTTTTCATTGATTAGCTAAACTTTTACAAAACACCGACCATAGTCAGACTTGAATACATTGTAAAAAAGAAAGATCCAAGACCACAGGCGGGGCTTCAGTCCTTCGCTGGAGCGGTGTCGGCTAGGGGGGTGGTATCATCGGCCGGAGCAGAACCCTGGTGGACATCTTCACCCTCGAGGTCTCCTTCTTCGGGTTCTAAATCTTTAAGGCCTTCGACACCAAAGACCTTCATTGCTTATCTCGGCAGCAATGAAAACCCTGAAGATAGGTGTCGGCTCCCGCTTCGGCCACCTCCTCAATGAAGACCGGGGAATTTCGGTAGTTCTCCACGGCTTTCTTCCTCGCCTCGGCCACCTCATTGGCAAAGGCTGGAGAGTTCCGGTAGTTTTCCACGGTTTTCCCCACCACCTCAGCCATTTTCTCCACAGCGGCCCGAGCCGCCGCTTCGGCCTTGGTTGCCCTCTTATCGGCGGCTTTCACTGCCTCCGCGGCCTCAGCAGTTTTGATGTCAGCCAGGCGGGCCACTTCCTTGGCGATTTCAGTTTTCTCCTCGGAAGATCTCAGCTCGGATTTCGCAGCTTCGAATTGGGTCTTGACGTCAGCCAATTCCCCTCGGTGGCCATCAACTTACCCTGGCGGTGAGAGCGTGCTCGAGGGCCTTGCGCATCTGTTGTTGCGCTGTCGTTTTGGCCTACGCTTGGGATCGGACTATTTCGAGCCTCTCCGCTTCTCCAGCCTGAGTCAACTTGAGAGCGTCTTCAGCTTTCGTAGCTCGGTCTTGGTACTCAAAGGCTTCTCGTCGGTAGCGATCGAGTCGACGCTTCCCGCTGGCGACAAGGGCTTGGGTATGGTTGAAGATGTTTACCATCTACACATCCAGGCCAATGTCAGTTACCTAAAGTAGGTACATAGAAAACAAACCGGATAAGAATGTAAACGGCTGCTTACCCGGAGCATGGCTGTCTGACCGTCTTTGAAGAGGATTTGGGAGTTGGTCCAGATTATCTCCTCCCAAATCGCAGGAGTAGATGTCGCTGACAGCAACTTCTCGGCGAGGTGGGGGTGGTTCATAAGAGACGGCCGTGAGGAAACCGGTCCCATCATGTCCCCTATGGGCTCGGATGCGGCGCTGCGGGCCTCATAGCCAACGATGGCCTTCTGCCTCTTATCAACCGATGCCTCTCTGCTGGCTTGAGGATCATCCCTCGGGGTCGGCCCGGTAGTCGATGGATCCGGGCACTCGGTCGACTGGCTGACATGAGCCCTTGACTCCTCGGGCAGCATACAAGTGATCTGGTAGCAGACTCCGACGGGGGCATTGGTGCGGGAGATCACCGCGGCGGCAGCGGAGTAGGCGACCATCGTGGAGGCCGTGGCGGTGATTACACAGGAGATCGACAAGGAGGGGGCGATGGAGTAGGAAGCTTGGGGACGTCCCGGGGGGCAGGTGGTGATTGGGATCGAGGCCTTTTTCTCGATCCCTCGGCCCCATCATTTTGCCCCTTTCTCTTCTTAATGGCGGCTTTGTGAAAAGCTCCGGTCGGGATAGTGATCTTCATAGCTACACGAAAATGAATGTGCTAAAAAAAAGAAGAAAAAAAAGGAGATCAAAGGAAAATGTCATCTTTAAAGAGGCCCTCACCATCATCAGGGGCGATGCCGGCATGTCGGAGGTTGTCCTCCGACAATATCTCTCGGTATGATGGGAGTTCAGTTGCCAGGAGAAGATTGAAGGCTTCTTGATCTCTCGGTACTACCGAGAAGTTCTTGTTAGCCTCAGTATTGGGTGTACCCCATTCCCTCCTTATCCCCTCCACTTCGGCGAAGAAGAACCAGGATTTCCACCCCTTTATGGACGAAGGGAGACCTAACCTAAGGGCTCTACCTGGCCGAGGGGCAAATAGCCACCAGCCGGATTGAGCCCGAATGGTATACAGGCTACGAAAGAGGGAAACGTTACTCGGGAGACCTTGGAGGCGAGTCAATACCAAGAAGGCACAAATGGCCCTGATGGAATTGGGGACTAGTTGAGCTGGGACCAACTCGTATCTATCGAGAAGATTGATGATGAAAGGGTGAAGAGGAAGACGAAGACCGGCCTTAAAAAATTCTTCATAAAGGGCTATCCCCCGAGGGGAGAGGTTACCCTGTCATTGGGGCCCGGTGCGATCAGTCGTATCTCTTTGGGTATTCTATAGGCTGCCCTAAAGGTCGCAAGGTCAACGGAAGTGACAGTGGAGGCGGTCCCCTCAGGGGAACCACTGCTTGCCCTGGAAGACGGAGCTACCCTAGGAGGTGGGGTTACAGCTGCCGACGGACTCCTAACAGCCGGTTCCTTGGCCATGGCCCTATGGGTCGGAGAGGTATGGTTTGTGGAGGATCGAGAGGACGAATAAGAAGAAGATGAATGTGAAGGCATGGGGAACTAACCTGGACAAACGAAGAAGAAGGAGTTCGAGGAGCTCTCAAGCTGGAAGGGGAAGAGGCTCTGCGCGGTAGGTGAAATCGAAGCTAGGGCACGTCCTCGCTTATAAAATTTTTATCGGCATCTTCAAAATCACCCCGCCCGATGCGCCTGCCACGCGGATGCTATCCATTGAGGAGGACTCTGCGGCGATGCTCCGGGCGTGAAATAGATGGGACCCCCGACCAATCAGAATGTATCGATGCCAGTGATTTGACGGCTTAATGATGATCGCCGATATCTTGGGGATCCCAGACTGCTCCCTGACCTCGAGGCAAATCCGACGGTTAGGATGTGCAGATGACGACACCCCTTTTTCTTAGATGGTGACACCAGCTCAGGGACAGGGGGCATCTGATATGGCCGATCGGGTCAAAAAGCACGTGAGCCAATTCCTTGGCGATTGGGCTCAACACGGTCCGCCTCGACTTCCGTATTGGCCGCGGCCCATCTAGGCCGTGGTCACGGTGTCGGCATCAACCATGGCCTATCTCGACCTCCGTATCGGCTACGGCCCACCTCGACTTCCGTGTTGGTCGCGGCCCGTCTAGGCCTTGGTCTCGGAATCGGCATCAGCCACGGCCCATCTCGACCTTCGCATCGGTGACGGTCCATCTCGACCTCCATATCGGCTACGGTCACCTCGACTTCCGTATCGGTCGTGGCCCATCTAGGCCTTGGTCTCGGTATTGGCATCAGCCACGGCCCATCTTGACCTCCGTGTCGGCTACGGCCCACCTCGACTTCCATGTCGGTGGCGGCCCGTCTAGGTCTTGGTCTCGGTATCGGCACCTGCTTTGGTGTCGGCCTCGACGTCGGCTTCGGTGCCGGCCTCGGCATCGGTCTCAGCGTCGGCCTCCGGCGGCAGTCATCCACGTCCAAGCTACGTGGCCCACTTCCCTCGAGAATGGCGGACCACGTCGCCATGAGCGCACCCGACTACGCGCGCGATGGACGTGCTTCCTCCTGGCGCCGCTAACGACGGACGTGGCCCCACGTTCAGCCCCATGACTCGTACTTTGTGGCACGTTGAAGACCAGAAATTAACAACCGTCCGAAGGGGACTGGACCACGAGGGACGGAGGGTAAGAGGGATCCTCGGTATAAAAGTTCTCCAGCCCTTGAGGTAGGGGGCTCAGGCTCTATCCAATCATTACAAAGATATCCATCCCTGTTCCCCAAATCACTAACTTGGGCGTCGGAGGGTCCCTGCCGGAGTCACCGGTCCAGGACTTTCCTTGCAGGTTCCCGAGCGAAGGAAGGGGTCTCGCAGTTCCCTCAAAGGCCCGCGAGAATTTTTGTGCAGTCATTTTTAATTGCACTAGCGATTATATGGAACTGATATGTAGAAAAAGCGGTTTTGCGGCTGATGCTGCTGCTGCTGGAACTCTGAGGGATTGGGCGCTTATCATTTAGGGTTACTGGGACAGGAAAGGTCTACTTCCCATAATGTTGCTATCCATTTCCCCTAGTCATCATGTATGTTATATCGAGGAGGAGAGAGATGGTGGACGAACAACTTTTTTAATTGTCATATATGTTTGCCATGCAGAGGACCGACTGAATTATTAACTTTTTTTTTTTTGATAAAAGCAAGTAATCACATCATTTTAGTGCAAGTCAAGCCAAAGAGATCGAAAACCAAAATTTGCTTAAGAGCAATAGGATATAGGTCTCCTTGCTTCCAAAGTTGAGTGGTGGGCTACCAAAGTTGCAACCCAATCAGCCGCAAAGTTGGCTTCCTGATAGGCATGCCGAATATAGATCATCTTTGCATTCCGAAGAATAAAACAAATATCCTGAAGGAATTGGATGATGAATGATCACGCAGATCCTACCTGATCCATCGAATAACAGTGAAAAAATCTCCATCAATGAAGAGCTGCGAGCTCCAAGAATGCAATTATTTACCTCTTTGTATTTTTTTTTTTTTTTTTTGGTGAGAGATGTTAGAACAGTAAAAATTTGTGGCTTGCAACAACACCATATATAAGATATATTTATTGTAAAATTTCCCATGCTGTTTTCACCATCATTGTTCTGTATTAAATATTCTGATGCTTGGCCTTGTATTTGTATATCTTCACAGTGTGAATATAGTTTGATTACCCCTTTTATTACCACCGAATAGGGGTAAAGAGAGGATTAGATTCTATCCTAATTAAATTTTGTTTTGAACATTCAATCAAAATTCATATTCATCTAATGAACACGGATAGACAACTCTCCCATCTATATCCCAACATTTGATTTTATTTGTAAACCTAAATAATCTTGTATGGCACCACCAGGAAAATAAATGATCATATTAACATATTGCTAACTTTGCTTTTAATTTAATAATTTTTTTGATTTGATGGTCATATAAATAAATAAATAAACACACACACACACACACACACACACACTAACTATCAATATTCAACTTGATCTAAAATATGCTCATGGACCACATCCATATTATATGTAAATCATCCAATTAACTTCGGTTTTCAAATAAAAAGAAGCCTCAGAAAACTTATTATAAAGGAAAAATGAGAGAGCTCCAAGTCAACATTCCGGCCATGGTTGGTACCGAGCCTCTAGCAAATGAAGACTTGTGAATAAAATAATTAGGTACAGCAAGAGGTTTTGGAGTAGAGCTCTGCATGCACGTCAGCTGATGACATAGATATCTGTAATCTTCAATCTGATGATTGATATTCTTATTTTCATGAGAAAAAACAAAGTCGTTCATTAATAGGCAATTTTAGGATGAAATGCTGTCCAATCCTAGATGGTTATTTCGAACTTTGGGTTAAGGAAGAAACGCAAAAGCATCAAGACACAAGATTTATCACAAACATCAAAACACAATTCCTCTGTATCAAGCAAGAAATGCTTCCCAACCAAAGGCATTCTCTGAATGTGGGGAGCAGTGATTTTAGTCGATAATAGTTTAGTTTATACCGAGAACCTTAAAAAGAAGAGTTTGCAAGCCAAAAATATAAAACCCAGTCGAGGACAATCTGCAAATGGTTTCTACAAGTAGTCCTAAAACCTGATAGCTGCAAAATTCCACATAAAGCCTCAGTGATGAATGTTTCCAACAAGCTCTAATAAGCCATTACATCTGACCTACCGCTAATCAGTTGTCTCAGTTCAGTGTGACTTCACATATTCCTGAACTATATGTAAACCCTCTGATTCTTCACCATAGTCCTGTGAAAAAAGAACATTATAGTTACTAATTTTATGGGTGGAAAAACATGCTAGAAAGATTACAATTCAATCTCTTGCCTTGATAACCACGCATGAACAGCCCACAACTTTTCTTGCCTTCCCCTCAGAGTCTATCTTGCACAGCTGCATATCCAATGCAACGAGTGTAAAATGATGAATTAGGACTCAGAAAAGAAGAAAGAGGGGGTTAACAAAAGCATGGTAACATGTTTTACCAATTAAAACTTTAAGAACAGAACGAAAAGCTTAAAATACATCTGCAGACACATTCTATATCCACATTAAATGGGAGAGTCTTCCATGACTAAATCCACCTTTTGTAGCTGGACACTTCTGGACTCTAGTTTTAGCTGTACTTTTTCTTCTACTGCAAGGACATATAGTAGAGTCCTAATAAAGAACAGAAAGGGGGTTCTCCACTAATGGCTGCAGCCGATTCAAAAGCCTCGGAAACATTAATACAACAAAGGTCAAGGGTAGCATATTAAGAGAAAGAACATGAAAGCAAGCTCTAGCATGGGGTGGTCGTTTGTAACTAGTGCCTTGCAACTCTCAAACTTGATCAAACAGCTGCAATGTCATTTCCTTTCAGAACGATATGCTGCTAAGCATTGAAAAAAAAAAAAAAAAAAAAGACAGTTGACTAGCTACTTACCCCTGCCCACTCGCCAAGAGTTTTTGCACTAGGTACTGTTACTAAATGCACGTTGTGATCAGCACAAAGTGCTTTGACCAACTTGACATAGTCAGGCTGATCACAGTCCTCTGCCAGAACACAAAGCTGTGCAGCATGCTTTTCAACAGCCTTGGCAGCTTCATGAAGCCCACGAACAAGCCCATCATGGGCCAGTGATTTCTTCAACACAAGTTGAAGTGCTGTCATCAGATCCATAGGCTCTCCAAGAGCTGGAGCAGAAGTTTCAACGGCAACACCATCTTCGCTGCCATGTCAGAGCATAAGAATAGGTCAAATGGGTACCAACTGTATAAAAAAGTCTGACAAGCTACTCTCTTGATAATTGATGCAACTCCAGGAGAAACTTGAATCATTAACTTAAACCTCTTGACTATCTCATTCTTGGTTGTTTTATTGAGAGAATTGTAATAAAGAATAAATACATGATATTTACATTCCAAAAGTTGGACAATATTTTTGCTCTTTATGGCAAGGTTAACATTGGTGCAAATACAGATCAAATATTGCAAGCTGGAGAGCATCGTGACATGATTAGTTTTCAACTTATCTCATAGGTAATTATAAAATCTTTTGAACATATAGTTACAAAGCCAGATAATAAACATCATCTACAGAAATGTGCCTGGCTTAGTCATGTATTGAAAGAAGACCAGTCAGACAAAAGATTCATACTTGATTCCTTGAAAGTTGACCTGTCAATCTTGCTTAATTAACTACCTTTGTGTACTGAGATTTGCAGCCTTGAACCTAAGGACCATTTCTTAAATAAGGGCATCAATGATGATGGAGCATATTAAGAGAAGGATGAACATAACATTGAATCAAATGAACATTTCTTTAAGGATCCTCACAGACATGGATCATTGTAAGAGAAGAACAAACATTTCACAGCACTTACATTTGAAATAAAAAATTCAATGCTTTCAGTCATGTTATTAAAATGCATCATAATATTGTGAAAACATGTTGCAATCCTTATCCTTGACCATGTTGGGTTCCTAACTGCATTGCAGATTATAAAGTTGAACCAAGCCCTTGTAATAGAAATTCCCATCAAGAATATTCTATAGTACATAACTGCTTAATTGCTAACTTTATCTATGATACCTTCACAAAGAAACAACATATCAAATTCGAATCATTTCTTAAAATTTTTCAACTACAACTTATATGCGCATGCGTGCGTGCATAGCCTGAAATGCATACAATTGGCTCCTAACCTCATATCCTATTATTTAAAGAAACAA
The DNA here is from genome assembly GCA_900491605.1 of Calamus simplicifolius. Lineage (NCBI taxonomy): Eukaryota > Viridiplantae > Streptophyta > Magnoliopsida > Arecales > Arecaceae > Calamus > Calamus simplicifolius. The sequence continues at coordinate 1,432,094 of UESW01003975.1, read as the reverse complement.
TATTCTTCTCCCCAAACTCACCCCCGCCTCCCAGATCTCAGGTTCATGCATCTCCTACTTTTCTCCTTTCCTCTGTCTCTTCTATTCTATTTACTTTTTTGCTGTTATATCCTTGCATTTCCACTCCAAATGTATCTTGGTTCCTCGAAATCTCATTTAGAAAATGATTTTTCACTCAAAGCATTTCTTTTAGATGGATTTTAAAATTTTCACCATCTTAATAGTCTTATCAACGTCATCAGAGCATATCTTATGATCGATAATATTTTCTTATCAAACTCCACAAAACACCATGTATCCTGTAAAATCTAAATCTTAACCAAGTTTTTCCTAGTCAATCTAAATCACGTATTTAGATTGACTAGGAAAAACTTGGCTAAGATTTAGATTTACAAGACTATGCATGGTGTTTTGTGGAGTTTGATAAGAAAATATATCGGTCATAAGATATGCTCCGATGACGTTGAAAGACTATCAAGATGGTAGAAATTTTAAAATCCATCTAAAAGATATGCTTAGAGTGAAAAATCATCTTCCAAATGAGATTTCGAAGAACCAAGATACATTTGGAGTAGAAATGCAAGGATATAACAGCAAAAAGTAAATAGAATAGAAGAGACAAAGGAAAGGAGAAAAGTAGGAGATGCATGAACATGAAATCGGGGAGGCAGGGTGAGTTGGGGGAGAAGAATATTGTTTCTTTAAATAATAGGATATAAGGTTAGGAGCCAATACCGGCATTAGAGAATTCCATTTCATATTTTTGAATGTAATAATTCCACAATATATAATCATTCTTTTTCTAAAATAATTCTAAGGCACCCATGTTATTTTCTGACAAGATTTTATAAACCTAAACAAATCCCATTCCTATTTATCATGTGATTATATTATTCAACAGGATCAATCCATATTAAGGTGTTAAATCGTGGATCATATTAAGGTGTTAAATCGTGGATCGTGTACCGTACTTCCTAATTTAGAATGAACCAGGCCATGATGTAACCTCTATGAGGTATCAAAATGGAACCAATTGTCCAAATAGCCATCTAGGAATCATTCTTTGCTAGAAGCCTTAAAACTCCATGTATATGTTCATCTATTTTTGGAAGGCTTTCAATTTAAGTTACATCATAGGAGAAATTTTTTTTATATTTTCTATCTTTATTTTTTATATTAAAATTTACTTTATATTAAAAAAAATCAGACTTCTTGGATAATTTTGGCATCCAATTACTAATGCCCGATCTTCACACTTAATACTATGTATAAATAGCATTTAAACGTATAATAAAAGCTGTAACCCAAATTTTAATAATTTAAATAACATTTAAGTCATTTGTAAATATGGTATAATAATTAATAGAATATAAACATAAAAGCTAGTTGATGCCCGATCTTCGCACTTAATTTTTTTTCTCCCTTGTTCTTCGACGATTAAATGACGAAAGATGGGGGAGACTCTGGTTGCAAACAGGGGATGAGCGATCAAAGTGTCTCAATTGTAAAAACAGCTAATATTCATACGCATCAAAGATGGCTGGATTCGAGAAAATGGACCTCAAAGAGATGACATCATGATAGATGACAACTAATTTTGCGAAGAAGTGCCAAGAGATGAGGAGATGGGAGAAGGGAGCCTGATCTAACTAGAAGACCTGCAGTCCTCTTGTCTTCAACGAGCCTGACCATCGTTGGAAGTCAGCCATGGCTTCCCACCCTTGCCGGAAACTAGATCTAGAGATTGGAAGCTAGGGTCAGCGTTGAGGGCGACGCGGGCGAGCGAAAGGCGAGCAGCGCGAATGGAAGGCGAGCGAGCGAAGCGAAAATACCAAAATACCACTCAATAAGTTCTCAAAGAAGAACGGGCTATGGCCTGTGGGCCAGTGGGCTGCGGTGGGTTCGGGTTATCCCGGTTCGGGTTGACTGCAACCCAAACCCGGATCAATTACAAATCGGTCTATGTTAAACCCGGGTCCTTTAGGTTTGAGTTAGGAAACCTGAGTTCAAGCATTGTTGCAATTCGGGTTTGGCGGGCCGGGTTCAAGTTCAAGCACTGTTGTAATTCGGGTTCGGCGGGCTGGGTTCGGGTTGAACCCGACCCAAGTTGCACCCCTACAACACAGTTCCTTGACTGCAGTGCAAAACCTAAATGCAGCTAACATATGGTTGGACTATATATGGACCAAAAAGAAAATTGTTTTAGCACTTTGTTGACACATATATTGTAGGAGTCAAGGTTTTAAATCTCACAGGACAAAGGCATCACAATATTTTCATGGAATAAAACATGCCCTGTGTCCCATCCTGCTTCGATCTCTGACCTGATCAAGTATTACGATACTTGCTCAGGATGTTTTTTCTTAAAGAAATTATTTGTAAATCTTTAATATTTTATTTGATTTTTAAATATATTTGAACATAAAAAGTTATATTTTTTTATGATAAATTAGATCTATTTAAAATTATAATATCAATTTATTATGGCCAAGACAGGATACGACAAGATAGCCAAGACAGGTCTCTAGGATGGGAACAATCAAGATGGCCCTCTTCCCATCAAAACTTGAATCACTAGTAGGAGTTGCATTATGCAGCTGCATATGTAGCCTACTTATCATTCTATGATTGCATCTATGACCCATTCAGCATTATGCAACAATAAAAATAAGGCAACTTCAAAAATAATGGCTGGACTGACTGTAAGTTTCATGTGGGCCAGCCATGTACATATTAGCAATGTCAATATGTCAATTTATGCTATAATTATTGCTAGTAAAAATCAAGATCTAAGTCGTAAGCAGTTATTACTAGATTTTATTATTACCAATTCTGTAATTTATACATAATATCACTATAATTATAGTTAATAGAACTGTTTTTAAGTATTTAAAATACTAGCTCCGACCTCATATAGTCGGGAAAAGGCTTAAATGAGTTAAGCTAAGTTTAAAATACTAGCTATATATGTCCACAAAATGCATACGCGCTTTTGGTCCCTTTCAAATACTGATATGCTCAATCATTCTAATCAGTGATGTCGCTTTTAGAGAATATTCTTTAACAACAAAATCATTCAAAAGAAAAGTCAAGTCGTGAATTCTCTGGTAAGATATTGATCTATATTGTATCAAAGATTTTTCTTCAAGCTATCTGATTTCTATTTCTAAATCAGAAAACAATACATAAGTCGCTATTCCGCTATTCCAACAAAATTATTTTCAATAGAAAATTTTAGTGTGTTCATACGTTTGTAAGGTTTCAAATGAAATTCAGAAAAGAACAACAAAAACAGATGTTTTACATTAACTGACATTTTCTAACACTGTTAAGCATTCAAGGTGTTAGATAATTAAGAACAACCACCAGCAATTTATTAGACCATTCAATTATGTGGCTAAAGAAAAACTCAGCTAGAAAATACATGCAAACTAGCAAATCATATGACATAAGGATCATTGCTGTCCTACCTAACAAGCAGGCTACAGTCAATCCTAGTTAAGGAAACACAGTTGATGAGTAACTACATCATGATAGCCAGTGTAAACTTATTTCTTATCCAATAAAATAAATATCATATTGTTTTCTGATTTGCTCATCAACTGCTCATTTGAATAACTGATCTAAATCCAGATTCAGTGAAATGTTCCGAGGTTCTGCTTCTCCTACTTTCCCTAAACTCGTATTATTCAGATAAGTACTATTATATAGTTGGGATATCGAATCATCATATCACTGATCAAGCCAAAAAAAATTCAACATAAGCAAAGTCGTATTTAACTAGATCGAAGCTATCATGGCTTCACCTTCAGCTAACTTCATGCAACAAAATTCTCGAAGGTTGGCTTCCCTCATTATCTAGTGAAATTGCAATACCTCAACAAAGCACTTGATATCTAAATCATACAATAACGTTTCTATAATCCATGGAAAGCACAATCAGTGCTCTAATCTAAGCGTAAAAATCTCAGCTTTCTCATCTCTCAATACAAAACAAAAAAAAATCATAAAAACATTCTATGATCAAAAACAAAACACATAAAAGAACATATTTTTTTCAGAAAACAAAAATCGACCAAAGAAACAGCAAAAAGAACAGATCGGATTACGTACGCAGCCATCTTCTTACGATCGAATGGGATCTGTGAAAAGAATAAGAACAGAGAATTAGAAACAAATAATTTGAGAAAAAGAGGGAATAAGAGGTGGCGAAGGAGAAGCGGCTCACCTCCGTATCTCTCTGGGGGTTTTGGAGCTAGGGTTTCCGATGGAGAGCGAGCGGTCGTTATATAGCCGTGACCTGGTTCGAGTTCGACTCCATCATAAAATTTATTCAGGGCCTAATTCGGGTTTAGCTTCGGACTGGCAAGAGTAAGGGCGGATCTGGACCATCTGGTTTAGGGTTGCATTGGACCAGCCCGCGTGCTAAAATTCATGCTGCTCGGAGCTAAGTTTACAAAGTGAAAAAGTCTTTGTGTACTGCCTTCGATGGATAAAAATGATGCATAAAGGCATGCACTGGATGCGCGCATTGGCCATACATCCATGCGAGCGTATGTTCTTTTAGCATCGTGGCCCAATGGACTATGACACACGTGTTCGCATGGATGCATGATCAATGCACATGCCGGTGTATGCCTTTGTGCATCGAAGGCGGTGCACAAAGATATTTTTCCTTACAAACTTATCCAAGGGCTGCAAGCGCATAAGATTTTATCAAAAAGAGGGAATAAGAGGTGGCGAAGGAGAAGCGGCTCACCTCCGTATCTCTCTTGGGGGTTTTAGAGCTAGGGTTTTTGATGAAGAGCGAGCGGTCATTATATAGTTAAGCCATGACCTGGTTCGAGTTCAACTCCATCATAAAATTTATCCGGGGCCTAATTCAGGTTTAGCTTCGGACTGTCAAGACTAAGGGTGGATCTGGACCATCTGTTTTAGGGTTGCATTGGACCAGCCGTGTGCCAAAATTCGTGTTGCTCGGAGCTAAGTTTACAAAGCGAAAAGTCTTTATGCACTGCCTCGGTGGACAAAGATGATGCACAAAGGCACGCACTGGCGCGTGCAATGGCCATGCATCCATGCGAGCGTATGTGTAGAAAACATCGCGGCCCAATGGGCTGTGACATGCGCTCACACGGGTGTACGATCAATGCGCATGCCCAGTGTATGCCTTTTTGCATCGAAGGCGGTGCACAAAGACATTTCCTTACAAAGCTTATCCAAGGGCTGCAAGCGCATGGGATTTTATCAAAAACAGGGAATAAGAGGTGGCGAAGGAGAAGCGGCTCACCTCTTATCCCTCTGGGGGTTTAGAGTTAGGGTTTTCGATGGAGAGCGAGCGGTCATTATATACTAAGCCGTGACCTAGTTCGAGTTCGATTCCATCATAAAATTTATCCAGGGCCTAATTCGGGTTTAGCTTCAGACCAGCAAGAGTAAGGGCGGATCTGGACCATTTGGTTTAGGGTTGCATTGGACCAGCCCGCATGCCAAAATTCGTGCTGCTTGAGCTAAGTTTACAAAGCGGAAAAGTCTTTGTGAACCGCCTTCGGTGGACAAAGATGGTGCACAAAGGCACTCACTGAGCGCACGCATTGGCCATGCTCCATGCAAGCGTAAACGCATTACGACCCAATAGGCTTGATACACGTGCTTGCACGGGTGCACGGTTAATGCGCATGCCGGTGTGTGCCTTTATGCATCGAAGGCGATGCATAAAGACATTTCCTTACAAAGCTTAGTCCAAGGCTGCAAGCGCATGGGATTGGATCATGGAAAAGAACAAACAGCCCAACTCAACCAATAGCTGAATCAGGTCAAAAATAATCTAATTAATATGTAATCTAATATTCTTCATGTTGCATTGGATCAGATTTAATGTTGATTTTATTAATCCATCCAACTTTTGGGTTCAAATTGGGACAAAAATAATTAATTACCCTACCATACCATGCATTATGCAATAAAATAAAAAAATAATTTTTATTATTATAAAATAATAATAAACAATAGGCAAATATTGTCAAACATACATTTTACATAAGATTTTATTTATAACCACACATAATTATAACCAGCAAGATAAATTTTTGATAAATTATATCATAAAATGAAGAGTATTTTTTTATATTCAAAGAGGGATGACTATATATTTTCTTAGGAAAGATATATGATATACTAGTTTTAAACAAATTTAGGTCAATTCGAGTTTAGATTGAGAACTCAATGATTCAAATCTAATCCACTTTCTAAATAAGATGTGTTTTTTATCCAAACCTAATCCAAATAACTTTGGTTCAAGTTGGAATGAATTTTGGGCCAATTTGAAGTCAAAAATGGGTTGATTTAATCCACATGCAGCCTTAATCTAGTCCTTTCCCAGATCATTTGCATCATTTGTGTTCAGGGCCTATTTGGAGCTTGACACAGCATCTCTATCTCTAGCAACTTTAGTGAATATATAAGGTCAAATCCCTTCCAAACTTACCAATAAGATTGTACATCTCTAACCTTCAATAAGATGGACTTGAGGAGGGACTTTTCAAGATCATGCCCTACTTCATTTTGATGGATCATTTGGAAAGAAAAAAATGCAAAAATATTCAAGACATTGGCTGCTACCAATTCTACTTTATGTAAAATCTTTCTTACCTTTGAATCCCAAAAATGTCTCTTAAAAAAAAACAACACACAAGGATAGCTACCTTCTCCTTAAAGATCCTCTCCTCTCCCTTCCCTTAACCCTTCTTTTGTAGATTCTATCTCCTTATAAATTTTGCTCATATTAATAAAGTAGGGGGTTTACCTTTATTCATAGTCAAAAAAAAAAAAAAATTTATATAAGAGGAGAAGATGAAAAAATGATGCTAAACCAAACTAATCTACCTCTCCCAGTTGAAAAGGTGCATGTAAAAAAGGAAAGAGGTCCACTTAAAAGTTGTATTCATCTAAGGAAATAGATGTGCTTCCCACTAATTACTTAAAACTAATAGATCCATTAAAACCCAAAAAAATCAATTAGTTATGAGTAGGCTAGCCCTCTCTTGCCCCCCTCCCCCTTCTCTTTCTCTCTCTCTATACATACATACATACATACATATATATATATATATATATATATATATATATATATATATGTACATATGTACATATGTATATACTGGAGGGAGAAATAATCCCTGAGGCATGCAAATTTTAATTTTGATAACAATTATCAATGCGGAAATTTAAAGATTACATATTAATCTATCTAACATGCATCAAGATCATATCTTTACCTTATATTATAAGATCATTTGATCTAAATAATATATATAATTAAATAATTAAGATCATATCTTAATCTTCAAGATGAGAAGTCATACTACTCGTCTTGAAGCCTGCCTTAAGATCTAGGGATCAAATCACTCACCTTAAGAACAGTAGGTAAATTCTTTGTGCTCTGCAGCCGTTCAATCGTCCGGCCTCTAGTATCATCCACGCGAAGCCCCCGAATGATCGGATTTCCGGGAGTGCTAGCTCGCGGAAAAATAATTTTGCTGATCTTGAATCCTCCCACTTGAATCTTTTCAAGATCCACCAAACTTTTTCTGACACCAGAATTACACCATGATTTTCTATTCTAACTCTTTAGAAATTCAATCCATAACATCTCGTTTTGTTCTGACGAGGGATGTCCTCTAATTTATAGCTCAATTCTAACTCTTAGAATTCTGTCGTTCGGTTAAAACCAAAGAGACGCAACCTTTTATTTAATTCTGGCATTCGGCGTTTGGTTAATTCCGACATTCGGTGAAAACCAAAGAGATATGAATTCTAACACTTAGAATTTCATCGCATGGTTGATTCAAAGAGGCATATTTATTTATATAAACTCTAACACTTTCGAATTCCAACGGAACTGTTTGGATTAATGTTATATTAAATTCTACATGAGAATTTAATCTCTCATGTGAGATTAGCCATCTCATCATGTGAGATTCTTATGCGAGAAGTTCTGATTTGAATTTATTGGATTGAACCTACATAGATCATGTCATAGCCCAAATCAAATTTGGCTAGTCCTGAATCTATTTAAATCCAAATCAAGTCTAATTTCAAATCAATATTTGAAATTGATTAGTCCTTCTAATAGACTTAACCAAATTAATCTTATTCACTTGTACTTAACAATTGAGATAATTCAATCAATCAAATTGATTAATTAAATCATGTACGATTCTCAATCGTTGATCAGCAAATAGATCATCCTAGGAAACTTCTATGTGTGTGACTCTCTAGGTTCGAACCTAAGCCGGTAGCAGAGAAATAACTTTCTATACTAATCGATGTGCCCATCTAGCAATGGAATCCGATGTCCGGATAGGTCGAAGAGTTGCCGAGCAAACTCCAAGAACCCTAAGAAATAGTTACCGTATAATTCATCCTCTTGACCACAAATGCTAAGGATGGCTTAAGAGCCTGTCAACTCTAAACAGCAAATCCATAAAGTGATTTCAATTTTAGTGATCATGTGACCTTCACATGAAGTGCCTTGGTCAAGGTCTTGCTAAATTGAAACACAAGCATTTTTCCTTTTAACGGGATAGGTCAAATTCCATCTTGATACAACTGACTACCACAAGTACTTGACTGCACCCAGTAACCTTTCGTAGCTGGATTAGAAATCCAGATGGTCCGGCACCTAAGTACAATGAGTTGCTTGTAAGTCACTGGTTGTGATCTTCATGTCTTAAGGATACTTATACCTATATCTTCTCAGATTAACTCTTGATAGCAGAGTATCCGGAAATGAGTCACGTTCGGTGAAATGTACTCCTACACTTTTACCTGTATGTCATACCAGTGTCTCTACACTCCTTGATTAAGAGGACAACCAACAAATATGATATACATTGTCCTATAATTGATAGTACTATGGCTGTGTCATAGTATATCATTTGGTCGCGAACTCTTTTGAAGACCTTCAAGATAAATCTTCCTTTATCATGAAAGAAGATCCTAAGGGCTTCATTACTATCAGGAGTATTAAGAAGATGTTCTTGTAATGAATAAACTGCTAAATAACTTTTATTAATATCAATTTATATGTTGTTTATATTAGCTCAATCATCAAATGATTGGCTTTAGGATACAATTCCCATTTACATTAGAATCAAGATGAGGATACAATTCCCAGCCTAAAGCCACTCATTACAGTATCTAATACCCATCTTTAACTTATAGTCGTCAAACTCCTGCTGAGTGCTTTAGTAAATGGGTCACCTAGGTTTTCCTTCCATCAATTTCTGAAGATTTATGTCTCAATCTCTCGAATAAGATGAAACCGGCGCAGTATGTGCTTGGTGCGCTGATGTGCTGGTTCCTTTGCTTGAGCTGTTGCACCAGTGCTGTCACTGTACAGGACTGGTCCATCTATGGAAGGTGCCACTCCAAGCTCGGAGATGAACTTTCGCAGCCACACAGCTTCTTTCGCAGCATCTGATGCAGCGATGTACTCTACCTCGCACACCGAATCTGCCACTGTATGTTGCTTGGAACTTTTCCAGCAAACAGCTCCACCATTGAGGATAAACACGAAAACCCGATACACTTTTGCTATCATCATGATCTGATTGAAAACTGAATCAGTATATCCAACAAGTTTCAAATCAGACTCTCCATAGACTAACCACTGGTCCTTAGTATTTCTCAAATACTTAAGGATTGTCTTAACAACTTGCCAGTATTTTTCTCCTGGATCAGATTGGTATCTACTCACTACTCCTAGTGAGTATGCCACATCTGATCTTGTACATGTCATGGTGTACATAATCGATCCCACTGCCGAAGCATATGGAATTCGACTCATACGTTCTCTTTCATTAGGAGTTGTCGGACAATCCTTCTTAGAAAGACGAATTCCATGGCCTATCGGAAGATAGCCTTTCTTGGAATTCTCCATGCTAAACCTCTTTAGCACGGTGTCAATGTACGTAGATTGGGATAAACCAAGCATCCTCTTAGATCTATCTCTATAGATCTTCATCCCTAGGATGTATGATGCTTCTTTCAAATCTTTCATGGAGAATTGTGATGATAACCATATCTTTATTCCTTGTAATGCAGGGACATCATTCCCGATTAAGAGAATATCATCCACATATAATACAAGAAATACAATAACAGAATCGTTAGCCCATTTATAAATGCAAGGTTCTTCTTTATTCTTAATAAAGCCATAAGATTTGATCACTTTATCAAATCGTATGTTCCAACTCCTAGATGCTTGCTTAAGTCCATAAATAGACTTCTGTAGCCTGCACACTTTAGACTCGTCTTCAGATATAAAACCTTCAGGCTGTATCATATACCTGTTCTTCTAAATCACCATTTAGAAAAGCGGTTTTAACATCCATCTGTCAAATCTCATAATCTAAGTGTGCTGCTATAGCTAGCATAATCCGAATGGATTTCAGCATTGCCACAGGAGAAAACATTTCGTCATAGTCAATACCATAACGTTGACGATACCCCTTGGCAACCAGACGTGCTTTATAGGTCTCTACCTTTCCGTCTGCGCCTCTTTTCCTCTTGAAAACCCACTTACACCCTATGGGTTTTATCCCTTCGGGTGGGTCAACTAATGTCCATACATTATTGTCCTTCATGGAATCAAGTTCGGATTTTATGGCATCAAGCCATTTATTAGAGTCAGTCCTTTGCATAGCATCCATATAGGTGATCGGATCCTCGTTGTTCTCATCGAGTTCAACAGGATCTTCATTCTGGACCAAGAAACCTAAGTATCTGTCCGGTTGATGTGGTACTCTACCAGATCACCTTAATGGTGCATCTAAAATGGGTTTTGAGTTTGATCTAATCAACTCAGATTCTAAGGGTTCAAAGGTTTGTGTTGTTCCTTCTACTTAATGAACTTCCTCAAGTTCAACATTAGAGCTATTTGTTCCTTCACTAAGGAACTCCTTTTCAAGAAAAATTGCTCTATTACTAATGAACAACTTTTGTTCTTCAGTATTGTAGAAGTAATATCCTTTGGTTTCTTTCGGATAGCCGATAAAAAATATTTGTCAGATTTGGGTTCAAGTTTGTCTGATTTTGCATGTTTCACATAAGCCGGACACCCCCAGACTCTCAGATAGGTGATAACCAGTTTATGTCTATACCACATCTCATGTGGAGTTTTAGAAACAGACTTACTTGGAACCTTATTGAGAATATGACAAGCTGATTCTAATGCATATCCCAAAATGATATTGGCAAGCTTGCAAAACCCATCATGGACCGAACCATGTCTAACAGAGTTCGATTCCTTCTTTTGACACACCGTTATGCTGCGGTGTTCCTGGAGGAGTCCATTGGAAGAGAATCTCATTCTCCCTTAAATATGTCACAAAGTCATTTGAAAGGTATTCGCCTCCTCGATCTGATCAAGGGTCTTAATACATTTTCCTGTTTGTTTTTCTACTTCTTTATGATATAGTTTGAACATTTCAAACGACTCAGATTTATGTCTCATAAGATAGACATAACCGAACCTAGAAAGGTCGTCTGTAAAAGTAATGAAGTAGTAATATCCACCTTTGGCACAAGTGCTCATTGGTCCACATACATCAGTATGTACTAGACCCAATAGCTCTTTGGCTCTTTCACCTTTTTCCAGTAAAAGATAACTTGGTCATTTTACCAAGAAGACAGGATTCACAGGTAGTTAATGATTCACAATTATCAACTCGAAGGATGCCCTCCTGAGTTAACCTGTTTAATCTGTTCTTATTGATATGACCCAGCCGATGGTGCCAAAGATAAATATCTGTGACATCAGTTGTTCTAGGGCGCTTACTTGATTTGTACACTACATTCACAGGCTGTGATAATATATAAATGCCATTAGATAAATGCCCAGTCATTACAGTGACTCCATTCATAATGATATTCAAAGTAACATCCTTTATTGAAATTTCATAATGACTTTTGGCCAGAAGGCCTACAGAAATTACGTTCAACAAGAACGTTGGGCAAAAATGATAATCATTTAGTACAATGACATTTCTATTGAAAACTATTTCAAGAACTCCTAATGCCAGAACTGGAACTAATCTTCCATCGCCGACATTAGGGAATCTTTCATTGTTCTCAAATCTTCTAGTGACCTGTAGTCCCTGCAATGAATTGCAAATGTTAAAAGGACTCCCGGTATCCAATACCCAGGTCTGATTATTATATACAGAAAATTACAAGGTGTTATCATATAAATACCTTGTTGAGCAACATCTTGCCCCTTTTTCTTCTTTGGCCTGTTTTGATCAAGTGTGGCAATGTAAAGAGGACAGTTCCTCTTCAGTGCCCTTGCATCTTGCAATGAAAGCATTCAACTTGACTTTTATCAACTTTCTTCTTCTGCATCTGACCCCTTATAGATGTCCTAGCATGTTGCACCTTTTTCTTATTCTTTTTCTTCTTCCCTTTCCCAAAGATTGACGCCCTACCTTAGATCCTTCAACCACATTAACCAAACCCTTAGAGAGCTGGTTATCCTTCTCAAAGTTCTGTAACAACCCCAACAAACCGCGGTAGTTGACTGCAGGCTTTGTCATTCGAAAATGAGTAAGGAAAGGTCGGAAGGATGGAGGCAAGGAATTCAGGATCGCATCTTTTCCCAACTGCTCATGTAGGGGAAAGCCGAGCTTGCTTAGGAGTTCTATCTTCTCGATCATGTACAATACATGATCAGTGACAGGAGATCCATCCCTCATTCGAGCATTAAAAATAGCACAACTAGTCTTGTGCCTTTCAACGTCGTCGGGTGTGCCGAAAGATTCATTCAACGCTTGAATGATTTCTTCTGGCTGAGCATTCTCGAATCGGCGACCGAATTCATCATTCATTACTGCAGCATGATGCAACGCATGCTAGTTCTATCATTGAGCCACTTCTGATAAGTGTCTTTATCAGAACTTTGGGTGTTTGCATCAGATATCTTTGGTGCAGGATTATTCAGAATATATAGAATCCTCTCATGCTCAAGGACGATCTTAAGTTTTCTGAACCAGCTATTGAAATTTGAACCATTCAACTTGTCACTATCCAATAGGGACCTTAATGATAAATTAGTGGCCATTTTCTGCATAAGAAAAACTAAAGTTTATTAGTATATAAATTGATTCAGTCTAAAGACTTGGACTTTAGTCTAAAGATTCTCCCACTATTTTGTTCAAATTGGCAGCCTCTACACCCCAATTCGAAGAATTATTCTTAATTCTTTAGCGGGCACTAAGATCTACATAAACTACATCAGGCCCAAGTGAAGCTTGGCCAACCCATATGCATCTAAGAGTAGGTTCAAAACCAATTGTTTCCCCAAACAATTCTTAGTGTTCAGTTTTGCCCTATGTTCCTCTTCAGCAAGCATAGGAGTGCCTCCACTGAAAGTTTTGGTTAGGTCCAACCATTAAATGATATAATCAGTGTAACCTATCAATAGACAACCAAGCCCGAGTGAAGCTCGGCCCACCTGACTGTCTATGTAATAGTTACGCTGACTTATCATATAATGAATGATAATTCCGATGGTTGACAAGCACCAGGCATGGAGTGCCTCCAATGATTATCAAGACATCGGACTCATTATCACCCACCTTAATGGGAGGCTTGATCTAGTTATCATATAACTATTTCATTTTAAGGACCTAATAATTTTAGAGGATTTAATAATCTGAAGATAAATTGACTAATCAAGTTCTCCCACTGAATCTATGAAGTCAGTTTAGTGAGACAAGATTATGTCAGTTTAAGTGGCACTAAATCAGTCAGACTGATTTCCTTACAGGCATGGGTCAACCCGAATCAGGTAAATGATCTGAATCATAAATGGTTCACCATATTGACCAGGTAAGTGAGATCGATGGGAGGGATATGCATTAACTCGTTAAAGATGCATCAATACGAGTAGCTCCCAATTAAAAACATTCGATCGTTGATCCTAAAGCAACTTGCCAACTCACCTTGACATCATATGGTTAACCAATTTTGATTTGACCATCTAAGAGATTCATGCTCAACCACGGAGCCTAATCTACTTCCATTTGGTTTAATCAAAGACATGGACATGATCAACTACAACTATTGTTTGATTTAGAGCATCCTTAACCTAATCTAATCAATTTAGATTTGATCAAATACTCTTATAGTCCATTTGATTTAAACCTTAGGGTCTAACCCTTTATGGACCCGATTTAGCTAACCCAAAAGATTAAATATATTTCATGTTTACATGTCATATATTTCAATCAAGCATCACTTGCATTATGTTACTACTCATAATTCCTATATTTAGATCATATCTAAAAAGATTATGAATTAATATTTGACATTCAAATAAAACTCTCATAAATATTTGTATGTTTCATAACATAGACTACAAGCCATCATATCTCATATCTATGTTTTTATACTAAACATGCAAATATCATGCTTTTATACAACATCAATATGTATCAAATATAAAACCTGAGAGTGTGTGTAATCTATGTTTTGATGCCAAAGATCAATTTAAATTATCTTTTGACAAAGCATCAACCGCACGGCAATATGTCACAGAATACCTCGTTGAATGGGTAATTTGGATTTTTAATCCATCTGTGACCGAATAGCCAGGTGAATCGTTTTAGCCATAATTACATAATTAATAAGAACATTAATTTCATGCAATAAATTAGATCAAGACGAAACCATCGCTCTGATACCAATTGTAGGGAGAAATAATCTTCCGAGGCATGCAAATTTTAACTTTGATAACAATTATCAATGCGGAAATTTAAAGATTACATATTAATCTATCTAACATGCATCAAGATCATATCTTTGCCTTATATTATAAGATCGTTTGATCTAAATAATGTATATAAATTAAATAATTAAGATCATATCTTAATCTTCAAGATGAGAAGTCATACTACTCGTCTTGAAGCCTGCCTTAAGATCTAGGGATCAAATCACTCACCTTACGAACAGTAGGTAAATTCTTTGTGCTCTGCAGCTGTTCAATCGTCCGACCTCTAGTATCGTCCACGCGAAGCCCCGAATGATCGGATTTCTGGGAGTGCTAGCTCGCGAAAAAACAGTTTTGCTGATCTTGAATCCTCCCACTTGAATCTTCTTCCAAGATCCACCAAACTTTTTTTGACACCAGAATTACACCAGGATTTTTATTCTAACTCTTTAGAAATTCAATCCATAACATCTCTTTGTTTTGTTCTGGTGAGGGATGTCCTCCAATTTATAGGCTCAATTCTAACTCTTAGAATTCTGTCGTTCGGTTAAAACAAAGAGACGAACCTTTGGTTAATTCCGATGTTCGATGAAAACCAAAGAGACGCAGCGTTTGGTTAATTCCGACGTTCGATGAAAAACCAAAGAGATATGAATTCCAACACTTAGAATTCCATCGCGTGGTTATTCAAAGAGGCACATTTATTCTATATAAATTCTAATACTTTAGAATTCCAACGAAATTATTTGGAGAAGATTAATGTTATACATTAAATTCTACATGAGAATTTAATCTCTCATAAGATGAGATTTCAGCCATAGATTCTTATGCGAGAAAGCTCTTTTCACACATGGGGTTTAGTTTTAGGTTTTGGTTTAAACTGATTTGAATTTATTGGATTGAACCTACATAGATCATGGTCGTAGCCCAAATCAAATTTGGCTAGTCCTGAATCTATTTAAATCCAAATCAAGTCTAATTTCAAATCAATATTTGAAATTGATTAGTCCTTCTAATAGACTTAAACCAAATTGAATCTTATTCACTTGTACTTAACCCAATTGAGATAATTCAATCAATCAAATTGATTAATTAAATCATATACGATTCTCAATCGTTGATCAGCAAATAGATCATCCTAGAAACTTCTATGCGTGTGACTCTCTAGGTTCGAACCTAAGCCGGTAGCATAGAAACAACTTTCTATACTAATCGATGTGCCCATCTAGCAATGGAACCCGACGTCTG
The DNA here is from genome assembly GCA_900491605.1 of Calamus simplicifolius. NCBI lineage: Eukaryota > Viridiplantae > Streptophyta > Magnoliopsida > Arecales > Arecaceae > Calamus > Calamus simplicifolius. The sequence continues at coordinate 1,416,076 of UESW01003975.1, read as the reverse complement.
GATAGGTCGAAGAGTTGCCGAGCAAACTCCAAGAACCCTAAGAAACAGTTACCGTATAATTCATCCTCTTGACCATAAATGCTAAGGATGGCTTAAGAGCCTATCAACTCTAAACAACAAATCCATAAAGTGATTTCAATTTTAGTGATCATGTGACCTTCACATGAAGTGCCTTGGCCAAGGTCTTGCTAAATTGAAACACAAGCATTTCTCCTTTTAATGGGATAGGTCAAATTCCATCTTGATTCACAACTGACTACCACAAGTACTTGACTGCACCCAGTAACCTTTCGTAGCTGGATTAGAAATCCAGATGGTCCGGCACCTAAGTACAATGAGTTGCTTGTAAGTCACTGGTTGTGATCTTCAGGTCTTAAGGATACTTATACCTATATCTTCTCGGATTAACTCTTGACAGCAGAGTATCCGAAATGAGTCACGTTCGGTGAAATGTACTCCTACACTTTCACCTGTATGTCATACCAGTGTCTCTACACTCCTTGGTTAAGAGGACAACCAACAAATATGATATACAACGTCCTATAATTGATAGTACTATGGCCTGTCATAGTATATCATTTGGTCGCGAACTCTTTTGAGGACCTTCAAAGATAAATCCTCCTTTATCGTGAAAGAAGATCCTAAGGGCTTCATTACTATCAGGAGTATTAAGAAGATGTTCTTGTAATGAATAAACTGCCAAATAACTTTTATTAATATATCAATTTATATGCTATTTACATTAGCTCAATCATCAAATGATTGGCTTTAGATACAATTCCCATTTACATTAGCTCAATCATCAAATGATTGGCTTTAGGATACAATTCCCAACATACATATATATACATATATATGTATATATATATATATATATATAGATATATATATATATATATATATATATATATATATATGTATATACATATGTATATGTATATATATACATATATATACATATATATATATATATATATAAGTATATATACATATACATATATGTATATATATATACATATATATATATATATATTATATACATATATATATATACATATACATATATATATATATATATACATATACATATATACATATACATATATATATATATATATACATATACATATATATATATATATATATATATACATACATATATATATATATATATATATACATATATGTATGTATGTATGTATACATATATCATACACAAACACAACCAATTAGATTCCTTTATGTCTCTCAAAGCTAATTAATCTCATTTTGTTTCAATTAGGCCATTAGATTATCTTTATAATTTTCTAGTAACCAAATATATGAGTCCAACTCTGCATGCAACTAAGGATCCCCATTAATGTGCTTGCCCAATATTTAGAATAAGATGAATCAACTATAGAGAATATAGAGCTACATTGGTAGGCCATGCTTGGGATTCTAATCAAAAGGATATTAAGTATATAATTAATCAATGCTCGATTAATTAGACCAAGCATATTTTGTATAATCCTCACATTTAAGGTCTTAAGTCAATTGAGAAAATAATATTATGATATCCTTTAAGATAATAAATTAGATAAAACCTCCATGTGATAGCATATCAATTTAGTGTTTCATTTTTTTACTATAACCAATAACTTATGTTAATCATTAAGAAAATAATCATAATACTATTAAACATATTGCCACCAAACATCGATTGAGTTTGCAAATTAATAAGCATTGAAGAGACTACTTCTCTAAAAAAAACAAAAATCATATATATGTTCATATTTATTTTAAATGCAAATAAATTGTTGTCAAAATATATTTGACAAACCATCATAGATTTTTTTTTTTTTTTTTGTCAATGTCTGTTTGAATAAGTTGTTCTTCCAGCATGGACGATAGATTCTTGTTGGGCATCCTAATAAATCACGCTATATACAAGATTCTTGTTGGGCATCCTAATAAACCACGCTATATACAAACCCATCCTACTTTGAGCAATCCAATTATTAAAGTAAGTCATTTAATACTAGTTTATATTGATGAAAAAGGACATGAAAAGGCTACCGTATAATTAGAATATTATTAATTTTGATTGTATGATTTTAAATAAATGTGTTTTAAAATAACTGATTGATATGACACATTAGGTTTATGTACTAATAGAGTTTCTATTTTAACAATTGAAATAAGATTCCACTATCTTATAGTCATCATCTGCCATTAGTGAAAACTTTATCCCTATTTTGGCTTGTTAAACAAGTGTTCGATAGTGAAATCATATATTAAGTGGTGTAATGAAAATTTACAAAATACTCCTTTAAGTATTTCCTTCATATGTTAGGGAAACTTGATGGGAAAACCTCCTTCTTTGAGGATCTTAATTATATCATTAATGCTTAATCTAGTTTAGTTTTTCTAGTATTTCTTATATGATGGTATATTAGCTAATATATGAATCAATAAACTCTTTATCTCTGCTTAGAATTGCATACACTTAAATGGATTATTATGATCTCTCATTACCCAGGATTAGCGGGTAGAAGAAACATGTAGCCTTTGCTTGTTGTGATTACTATTCAATATATGTCTTTCATCAAAATGATATATTGAGGGTTGAAATTATGTATTGAAGCTTCGAGCTAGTGTAACCTTCATTTTAATTTTGTTTTATTTTATTCTTTATTTTTTTCTTTTCTTTTGAAAATTTTTTTAGTACTGATTAGCATGGTTATATCTATGAAGATACTACAATTTAATATATTTTTGTATATATTCTTATAAATAAATAAAATTACATGAATATTCTTACAAGTTCCCTATTTATTTGTATATTCTTGTAATTTACTTTTTACATGCATAATTCTATAAAGTTATAATTCGGATGTATATTTTATAAATTATTTTCTTTTACATGTTATTCCCTTGTTGAGTTAAGGATACGTATGCAAATAATAATACTAATTTTTAAGAATATATGCATAAAAAGAAATGATTTATAAAGATATTCTGAAAGGATATATATATATATATATATATATATATATATATATATATATATATATATATATATATATATATGTATGTATGTATGTATGTATGTATGTATGTATGTATGTAGAACCTGCAATGTAAATGAAAAATTGCGTCTCAAGCGCTATAAATGCCAAAATGCCTGTAAGTTCATGTTTGAAAAATTACTGTCTCAAGTTTTAATGCATGGGAATGCATGGATACTTGCAGGATCCAAGCATTCAAATAAAGGTCGACTTATGTGTCATGGTTCTTTGGTTAAGTAGCAAGTATGATCTTTGATCCTTCTGATCTCTCTATCTTTTATTGATCACTCTTGTCCTCCTGACATTACCATATAAGAAGCATGCAGCCCTTGTATAGCAAAATGAGTTATCCAAACTTCGTCGTATCTCAAGGTTCTCATCCATGATCGACTGTCCATGGTCACCATCGCCTGTAAAAATTCTAGAAATAGCAGGGAAAAGAAAAAAAAAAAAAAAAAAGGCAAAACTAAAGACGAAATCAGTCTTTCACATCCAGGAAGGACCAAATCACAAATTAAGCAAGCTAATAATCCAAAATACAAAATCTCAAGCTGTTTGAGCCCCGGAGAATGTCTATGCGAACGGGCATAATATCTCAGCCAATGGATGGCAAGTTCCAATGTGATTTGAAACCCTCTTGCCTTGTGAACTTGGGGACAGTATACTTTTACAGCTGCTTCGATGCTTCTCTCATTATCTATGTTAATATTCCTCACGATGCTTCTCTCGTCATCTCTGTTAATATAGGCCAGAACCGAGAGGAATGGGAGAAATGGAGGTACCGAAAACCGTACCTCGCAAAAGTTGTGGTAACTCTAAAATCTAGAGAATACCGTGTTCAAACTCTTCCTACCCCTTTCACATTAATAAGAAAGAATGAGAATAGAAAGAATGAGCATCCAAGGTGAAAGGATATAAAAGACTACTGCGATTTGCCAGCAGGGAAATTGTGAAGAAACAAAGAGATGTGTCTCAGATTGCTGTTGGGGATGCTAGAACAAGAAGCAGAGCGAAGTCAAGTAGAACATCCAACAGCACTGCTTAACACAACCCTCTTGCAGTTTATCCTGCCATAGATGGAATGTTGTTTATTTTATTTCTGATTCCATGGCGCTCCCATCTGCAAGTAATGCTCAGCAAAGCAGCAAACAAACAAATGTAGGACCATGGTCTATTTACTGGATGATAGCTTATTCTGCTTAATTAAGAGAGGCGGATGACTTCAGAACAACAGCCACCTATATCCAAACGCATCAGAACAATAAAGGACTTCATGAGGAACAGCTACCTATATTAGAAAGAAGGCATCATTCATGATTAAATTGTATGGCAGTCTCAAAAGCATGAAAATGGGAAATAGAATCTGCTCGCTATGTTTCAGATGATGGAAGTTAGTACCATAAACCGAAAGCCACTGGTTGCACACATATATCATCATGCTGTACAGAGCCCAATAATAATACCTTCCAATCGATATTATTATACACATCCATTAAACTCGTCCGAACATTCCCCATTCTCTCTGGCATTCATCTCTTACATCTTCCTCAAGAGTCTACATCCAAGTCCCCAACTTTCTGAACTGAACAGGAAGCTCAAAAACTTGAGAACAAAGTATTACAGGAGGGTGGTTAATCAAGTATAATTCAAAAAATAACCCCGCGCCAATTATCAGATCACAAAGATAACCCATTAGCAAAAATGTTAGTAAACATCAGTTCAGTAATTCTAATGTTCAGACATAGCTGCCAATTAGTGGTCCCAGGCTGCTTCCCCCTCAGACCCATGACGCTTCCTCTTTCCATCGCCATGCCTTGACCGTCTTGGTGCTGCCTCATCTTCACTCTCACTATCATCATTCTGGAAGCCATCCCCGGCAAAAAATTTATCCTCGGTTTGGGACTTTGCACCATGATGATACCCCATATCATCCTCTGCTCCATTGCTAGGTCCTGTCATTTCCTGACCCTTGCTGCCCTGATCTGATCCTGGCTCATGTCTGTCACTCCTATCACTTGGTGGTCTCCTTTGATCCCTCTTTGCAGCCCTACTGTTGGGCAGTGGTGGAGGTGGATGGAGGAAGGGTGACACTCCTACCGGACGGTTGGCTCGACCAACACCTCCCATTGCCATGCCACCCATAAATGGTGCCCGACCTGGGCCCATCATCATCCCAAGGCCACCCATTGGAAAAACAGCACCAGGCTGGGGTGGCCTACCTGGGAAAACCAACCCAGACATGGGGCCTGTCCCTGTGAAGTCACCAGAAAATCTTGGGCCCCCATACGGTGCAAAAACCCTGGGAGGAATGCCAAAAAGATCTGGTGCAGCAAAGCAATCACCATAACCAAATCCATCAGCACCCATCATGACAGGAGGGAAACCCCTGACCCCAAGCATTGGCCTTCCTCCACGCACCAGTGGCATGTGTGGCTGCCACATCATTCCTCTTCCCCTGCCTCTTCCTTGGGCACCCTGGCCATTGCTCTCATCCTCTTCCTCACTTTCTTCTTCCTCCTCCTCTTCATTGTCCTCGAACAGAACAATATCTGGATTATCAGCTGCTCCATCAGTACTGACCCCCTTTGCTTTTTCCTCCTCACGTTTAGACTCTGCAGCTACCAGGATTGCCTGCATTATGATCCTTCTTTCAGTGCACATAAACACACAAATAAATATGAATTTTGGAAGGAAACAGAAAAGGAGACAGTAGCATTTAAACATGAGGATACAATTATAACGAATAGGTGAATAAACTTGGAAGGCAAATAAACTTGGAAAAGAAATATGTATAATGAAGACAATTTCAAAATTGGTTAGTCATTTGCAAAACAAATTAAAGGGCAGTCAGCAGTAAATTGCCAAACAAACCTTCAGCATCCATGGATACTAAAAGACAAATTAATTGACCAAATCATTCATAAAATAGATTAATGGGCAATCAGCAGTTTTGCCTAACCAACCTTCAGCATTTGTAGTATTAAAAGAAAAATTAAGTGAATTTTCAATTGACAACTTCTTTTTGCATATCCTTAGAAAAAGGAAATATTGTTGATTTGCTAACTCATAGGTAGCGTTTGACGTCAAGTAAATTCTGAAAGGGATATCCCTTGTATTGCAGGAGCAATGCATTTATCCCGTGGAATAGAAGGGTTTTGACATTTGATTAGAGCAACAAGTGCTCGAAGTAAGTGCAGGGAATAAAAAGCATTTAGTGTCCATTGGATTTCAGGATACTTTGGATTTTATCACAAAGGCAAAATTGCTCCACTTTTTTGCATGTTTACAAAGTGGAAAAGAGCAAAATGGTAGTCGACGGAACCTATTGTCGTATAGTTCCATTCCACCAAAATGTGGAATAGAATTATATCATGCTGGCACGCTAATACCCTACATAGTATAAGCCCCTGTTTTGCTGCCTACTTTGGCGTTTGGCACAGATCTCCCACCGAACAGGGTGATACCCCTCCACTAATTCTGCAGCCAAAGAGAATTTATGACAATAATGATCATTAATCTGCAGGTCACTAAGAATTAATCCCAGAAAAATACCAATTCAATTGAAGAGTATTTAGCATATCCATAGATAAGAAAGTAACAAATTTCTCTTAATCAAACCTTTTGGCACAAGTTTCATGCTCCCACATGTTGTCAAGCCAAAATTTGCAAACTTTTAGTAGATGATGAAGGCATATGTTATCATGAACGTTAAAGTTGACCAATTAAATTGTTAAAATAAAGAGGATGAATCAAGTCACATAGATTTGATTGATATGGTATTTAAGAGCTTTTTCCCATAAGTAGGTTTCTCAAAGAAACCTTGATAAAGTTATGAGAAACCAAAAGAACTTATATAGTTAGAATTGTATGGTGAACCAAAAAAATGTTCACCAATTTTAAGGTACAGGAATGAGTAAAAGTATTCTTCCCATATTCAATTTTGGGATCGTCATGGTATAATTATGTCATGATCAAAACTAAAAGAAACACATGCAGGTTTGAAAAAATAGTTTAAAGCAATTTGGAGCTTCAATTTCATTGGTTTAGTAAACATCTAAATAAGGACAATTATCAAGGATATAAACTGAAAGCTTCCCAGATTTTATATACACCACAGCTTGTGATACCACCATCATTTGTACATGTATGAATTTAAATGATTAAGAGAATGAAGAGATAATAGGATGAATTTAAAACTTAAGACTCACTGAGTGGTAAATCAAGCCTAAGGTACTTCAATTCTTAGGAACCAGAAGCGTCCATCTAAGATGCTGACCCGCTTTAGAACCTATCCAGCATTTGGTCTCTCACGTGCTTGCTAAGCATTTCCTTATCTAAATCTTTTTTAAAAGATTCTATTCCTCACACCCACATCCCAATCTGCACCTGCTTCAGGTAACTAATCTTATGATGCAGATTCACAAGTGGAAAAAACAAAAATAAGAATGCAGGAATAATGGCCTAGTCATTGGGAAATGATCTGTTACTTCAAGTAGGGAGGCAGACAGCATGAGTGCCAAGAATTTGACAACCATGTACAATGCCCATAACATGAAATGTCATGGCACATTTATCATGTCATGCTTTATTGGCGTGGAAAGATGTGCAAGATCTGTAATAGACATGCTAAACTGCACTAATTTATTCAGTATGTTTAATGTGAACCAATTTTAGTTGTTCTATATCAAAGTTGTACATGTGTTCTACGCAAGTGAACATAGTTATTGATAGGGTTAGAAACAAGCTCAACACAAGCTGAGCATGGCCTAGCCCAAGTACAGCCCGTTCTATAGTCGAGCCAATCACTAGATAGCTAATTTAATCTCAAGCCGAGCTCAAGCTGATCAGGAACAGCTTGTTCAAGAGATCCAATTAGTCTAAGATCATTCAAGGTTTGCATTTATATATTTAGGAGTAATTATCCAGATTATATTTATTCATATAGTTGAAATACATTTGAATATCGACTTAGTCCTGAATAAAGCAGAGTGGAGGAAGCAGATTCATGTAGATGACCCCATGTAGTTGGGAAAAGGCTTAGTTGAGTTGAGTTGAGCATAGTTGAAATACATTCTATTTACATAACCTATATAGATTGATTATAAATAATTGTTTTTATAATTATTTATAGAAAAATAATTAAAATAATATATAAATTATAAATTATTTAAATATTTATATGCTAAGCTCATCTGACCAGAGCTTGAGCAAGCTAACATTTGCTCTAGCTTAGCTCAAATCCTAATCGAGCGAACTGTAGTTCCAAACTAACACTAGAACACAAACAGCTTTCTTGTCTGCCAACCCAAGTTATTAAACAATATAAAAAAATTCTAGGATTATAAATCGTACAATATATTAATGTTGATTATAGTTCATATATGCATTGTCTAGTTTCAAGTAATTTATTATACATATTAAAAATACACAATTCCATCAACATACATACACATCTAAAATTTATGATAAAAGACCACAAGAAACATGTAACTATGTGTACAATATATGCACATTGTTATCGCATTATAAATGTTGTAGACATCCCAGCAGGTAATGTTGTATGCTTGCAAACCAGTCATACTAGAGGAAGACTTTTGCATTGTATATTCATTGATCTCTATTCTTTGTTGCAATGTAAAACAACAATTTTTGTCGCCATATTTTAATATGTTAATGGGCCTTCAAAACCTGTGACAGAAACTAACTACAATAATAACAATGGCAATGACAATAGTAAACAAGGGAGCAAGTCTCGCACCTTCTTAAATAAATACAAGGAAGATCAAGATAAAATAAAGATTTTAAAATGGAAAAGCAGTGTTTTAAAATGGAAGAGCAGGATGCAACCTAACTGTTATCATTTATCATACTATGCTCTGCATCCATATGACATGAAACACAAAGCATGGGCCACCACAAACTGCCCAAGGGCACAAACCCTGCGCCATGGATAACCTATTGATACAGTTTAATCAGACAGAACGCATGATACAGCCAGACACTGCAACCCTTGGCAACAGCTAAATAAGGAAATGGTTCCCTAATGCATACCCCTGCTGAGTTTTTGCCAAGCCATTGGAGGTAAGACGGGCATCAAAGCCCCACCTAAACAGTTCACCAACATGCATGGCACACAAAACCTGGTTTGGCACTCATTCCATGTGTGCACTGGGGTATGTGAAACGGTACTCCAGAAGAAATTGAAGACTTGAGAAAATGGAAGAAATAGAAGTAGAACTACTAAAGGTAGCAAAAGATGCAGCAAAAGGCATTATTGCAGTTTGAAATATTTAAATGGAGATGGCATACCGCATATGGTTTTAAGAAAAAACAAGGGCAGACTTGTCCACTGAAGTGGATGCAACAATATGGCATTCGTGGCAAAATATTTGAGTTACAAACAAAAAACAACAACAACAAAGCTTTAATCTCAAACTAGAATATTTAATTTTTCCATCATAAAGGGGAAAGTAGTGTATAAGTCACTTTAATTGAAATGTTGGAGGAAACTACTACAACGGGGAGCTGCTTTTCGAAATTAAGAAGTTTATTTTCATATTAATATATGCAGGCCTAGTATTTAGTCGTTGTGTATCTTCTATTCACACCATGAGTTTCTCTAATCTCTAGAAATTATTTTTTACTGGGGTATGGAGTTGTCAACAAAAATGTGCAGCCATAGATCGTGTACAACGAAGAAAATGTGATGCATGATAAAGGTTGATTCATACTTATTGGTTCTATTAACAATGCAAAGCATACAGGTCGCAAAAATTTGGAAAACGTGGACTTGCATACCATGAGTTCACTATCTGGCTCAAGATAAAGCAAAGAAGCCAACTGTTCACCAATAAAAGGCTCCAACTCTTGGCAGTCTCGGCTTATCTGCAATCATGTAACAAAATTGATAACTAAAAGACTTTATTAACAATGGGATTCAATTATTGACCTTCCAAAAGATAAACAAACAAGACAATGCAAATTTTAGGCAAGATATAGCTATTAAATACCAGAGACCAACTTTTTCATTAAAAAAAATACCATTTCTTTGCTAGTTCATAGGATATTTCACAACAACAAAAGCAAAAGCGCACCATACCTTAAAACAAGTTCTTACGAACTGCAGTAACTTCAAAAGCTTATTGGTATGTGCAGAAAATAATCCCCTACATTCTACTGGAATTATATCTATTATTAGTAAAAGTCAGGTTTACCCTCTTTGGCACCATTACCATTTGTCAGCTATCAACAATTAAATTCCCATTCATCATGGTTGTCAATAAAGCTTTGTCAGCAATCCAATATCAAAGTTCCCCTCCAACTCTCTCCCATGTGCCAACATTTTCTTAAATAGCCTTCTATAATATAAACTCCCTCCATCCAAATTGTGAATATTCAAAAGCAGGAAAACCCATAGTTCATTCAACAACAATGACATTATACACCCATTTAATACAATAGCAAGCCTAGACTGGATTAAACTACTAGTATTACATAAACCATGCTTGGCTCTGTACTTCTACAAGCTAATGTTAGACCCTTAAATAAAGCATGGGGAATGCTAATTATTTTCACTTCCCTCCATACAATTTTCAGGTTTCCTTCAAGCATGCAAAAGACCCAGAGGTCTCTCACAAGCATTAACATTGCATGCCCATATAATCAAACAGCAGACTAGATTAAACTACCAGCATTACATAAAACTATGCTCGATTTTAGACTTCTATGATCAAATCTTCTTCTTCTAGGACAAAAGATTGCTAATGCGCACTATTTTGGAAATAATGAAATGATGCACCTCATAGACCTCGCCAATATGCCTTTGGCTCAGCTCATAGCTCAGTTCATATCTAAGACTAACTAGAGGAGAAAAGGGGTTTGACATAGAATTCTACTATAGATTAGGAAATAATCCAGAAGATCTAAGTAAATAAGCCCAATATCAATAAAATTTAGGCAGATCTAGGAAGGCCTGACATTAAAATCAATTAGATATCTTATCCAATGAAGACAAGATTATTCCTACAACCACATTCCATCTTTGCACCTAATCAAATCCTAGCATATTATAAGAAATATTATCTTCTTCCTTATTTGTAACTTTTTTAAACTTTTAGTGAAAAGTGAATGTAGAAATATTTGTAGATAGGTTCAAGGGGACCTACGATTATAGATAGAGGTGTCTAACAGTTCTGAAAGGCATCTTGAATTGAAAGAAATTTTTAGCTCTCTTCTCCATTTATTTGTGATTCTGAGTGCTCTTTGTTATAGCTTCTTCCTATCTTGCTGCTTCATTGTTGGGTTAATCTTCCTCAAGAAGAAAAATCATCATGTGAATCAATAAAACGCAGATTTCGAAGAACCCAACAACACAATTAATCAGAAATCTATTCAATCAAAGGAAATTTACAACTGCAACCACTTTCTACAATAGCACTGAATCAAATCCTAGAAAGAAAAGAATGTGGACACATTTGTGGGTAGGTTTAAGAGACTGTACAACCATAAATAGGGTGCCTAACCATTGTAAACTTATCTTGAATTGAATGAAATTTCTAGTTCTCTTCTCCCTTATTTTTTTGTGATTTTTAAAGTTCTTTATTGTTGGCTTCTTACCCCTATCTTACCACTCTATTGTTGGGTAGATCTTCTTCAAGGGGAAAGACCACCATGTGTACTATGTGTACTATATAACCTTAATATAGAAACACTTGAGATGACCTACAGAGCATGGATGAATAGAAGGGGTGAGTGAAATTAGGAAAATAAGCTATCATGGCCTTGACATCCTTTTGTGGAAAATATGGCAAAAAAGGAGCACTTTGATGTGTGTCAACAAGCTGAAGAGCTTCAAAACCAACAAATTACTTTAGAAGGCTCCTGAGAATATTTAGGAGAGTAATTTGAAAGGCACCATAGGGTTCTAAGAGGGTTTTGTAGATGATGTATAAGCAAATCTCAAGGCACAATAAGAAACTTTAAGAAGAGTAAGGTGCAAAAGAGTGCAAAGGGGAATAGGGATAATATCAAAAAGAAATCAAAGATGATGCGACAAAAGTATAGGGCCAAGAAATGAGAAATAAAGAGGGCAGGAAGAATAAAAGGATGAAAAAAAATCACTCTAAAAAGAATGGGGGCATAGAGACCACTCTCAAAAACAAAACTTGCATTGCAATATCTATCCATCTAGCCTTCCCATCAAGCCATTACTACATATAGCCCACCCTAATTCAAGGACCAAGTCATCAATTAAATATTAAAAAAAAGTAATATGTCAGTCAAGAAACTAAATGATCAAGTAACTTGAGGTTCATGTTTAAGTAATCCAATGACTATAACTCAACAACATGTACATATCTGACTTATGATCAGATCTAGACCATGCATGCTTCAGGGCAGAGTTTGACTCATTGTGAACTCCATGCAAAAGTGACCACCAATATTGTCAAAAGTGCACTTCGAGTCTAGAACACCTAGGTAGTGATCAACTAGGTTTCATATTTTCTTGCTTTATTTTATTTTCACTATTGTTATTGGAATAAACATATTTTAGCAAACCAGAAGTGCAATAAAATTAATTTAAGATTTTCTTTCAGTCTGCTCATTCATTCCCCCATCTCTCTGAACCCAACACCTAGCCCATCCATCGATCCTAGGGCAACCAAGTAACCCTCTACCAACCATCATCTACCCATTTCCCTACACACCATGAACCAGAGACCCCTGTGAAGCCTAGTAAACCTCCAAGAGGCTGTTGAGAGTTATAATTAGTCCAAAGGCCCCTAAAAGGTCTTTTTATTTTAATTTTTCATGCTTACTCTTTTCTCTTCTTTTCATCTTCTCTTCTCACATGGCTCTTTCTCTTTCCCTTCTCATTCAGAATATCTTTTTTCCTCCCCTTCTTCCTCTTGTCTATTCATTTTCATCTATATTTTTGTCAACTTTCTTTTTTTTTTACATTTCTCCTATTTGCAATTTGTTTTTGAATGCAAATAAGGGATTCCATTATGACTTTATAAGGATTAGATTTTTTTGGTAAGACTTGTCATATTTGTTATCTTCAGATTTAGCTTTTAATATGTGGATTTTGTCACCACATTTCACTCCTCATCTGACTTGGTTCATTGACATTTGATGAAAATCATGGCATTGTTTTGCATAATTTTGACTCCTAGCATGCCAAATATGAATTTATATTTTGTATATTTAATTTGAAAGAAAAATGAGGTCAATAGTGTTATTCTTGACCTTTTACATATTTTTTTTTCCTTCTAAAAGGGGGACTGCCTAAGTCACTAGGCAGTTAGGATCTCTGTTGACTAGGGACTGCCCAGCTACCTTCACAACCCTGGTCTAGATATCCTTCCATGTTCAAAAATAAGCGATCAGAGCACTTTACCACTACATAGCCTCCTAATAGAGAGGAAAAGTGGTTGTGCATCAACAAATGCTGGTAATGCAGAAAGAAAAGTTATCTGACGTAAAAATATACACTGGCTAAGTCATATGGATCAGAATTCAAACTGCAAGAACATAACTAACAAATATTAACATGCTGAGGTGAATATGTTGTAAAGCTAGGTATGGAAGGATCGGAAATTAGTATTGTCAAGAAGTTACATTTCAGTACTATTTTTTAATAAAAAAAAGTTAAAGAAGTCAGACAAAGAGAAGGGGAATTCCCAATACAGTAAATTTCTTTTGAAGAAGGACATTGAATTTTGGTCGATTGAAGAATGGACAAAGAACGCCCACATGTTGGAAAGGATTCAAAGTACTTGCTTTGACTTAAATTGTAGTACTTGATAGACAAGGCTAGTAAACAAGATAAAAAAAAAATACTTCTGCCAATAAGATGGTATAAAACATATTAGTAATATTGGAAAGCCGACAACTATTTCAGGATAGTTTCTGATTTTGTAATCATCAGGAAGGAAAATTAGTTGTGAAAATCCCTACGGCAATTCAATAAAATCCCTTGATACGGAGATCCAGTGAAATGCCTTAATACAGGGATCCAAATAGGAATAGAATATTTTAGTTTTATTCTTTTTAATTTTTTTATTTATATATATAGTCAATGTACAATATATATATACTCATCGTTGTGCATAATGAAATAGTGTGAGAATTTCATTCCACGTTTCCTAACATGGTATTAAAGCCCTAGGGTTTCACACCTCTGAAATTTTTTTTGGCCAGCATTGCCAAGTTTCTACCTGCTATTTCTCGGCCTTCATTGTCGACTTATTGTTGGCCTTTATTGTGGACATTCCTTTTTCATCTTCCTATTGCACCAGCCTGCATAGCTAGTATTTTTCCATAAACTACGACATCTAAGATTGTTGAAACAAACAAACCCCCTACTTCAAGCCAAGAATGGGATCAGCGAAGTGATCAAAAAATTCAACAGCAAGCTTATTAAGTCTCGATCTCATAGCCTCCTAGAGAGACTACTCCCGGCCATTTTAATCAGGCCGAGATTGAGAAGTTTCGAAGTTTATTTGGGTTACTGGAGCAGCCCAGTGGCTCATGTTCATTAAAATTCTCTAATAAATCCCTTTCTCATGAACTACAGGCCTAGGACCGATCTATACAAGACACTTCGGTTATTGACTTAGGAGCCACAGATCACATGACACCTTCCTCGGTCTATTTTTCAACATATTCACCATGTCCTAGCAATAGCTGTTACCACGATGGCTGGTGTTGGTCACATTCAATTGAATCCATCCTTGTTATTAAAAGATACACCTCATGTTCCTAAATTGTCCACTAGTCTCCTGTCTATTCACAAACTAAACCGTGATATGAACTGTAATGCCTTGTTTTATCCCTTTCACTATGTATTTCAGGATCAGATTTCGTGGAAGAGGATTGGACTTGCTAAGGAAAAGCAGCCTCTACTATCTTGATGCATCAACCATATACTCACCTACCATCAAGCATGTTTTCTCATAGTCTTATTTTTCTGTTTCAAATAATGATGTCATTTGGCATCAACATGTTCGTTTTGGTCATCCTTCATTTACTATTTTAAAGGCAATGTTTCCTTCTTTGTTTAAGGGTGTTAATGTTAAGAATTTTTATTGTGAGGTATGTGAATTTGTCAAACAGGTTTCTTTTCAATGAGCAATAATAAAAGTTCTTCGCCTTTTTATTTAATTCACACTGATATATGAAGCCCCTCTAGAATTCCCAATGTTACAGGAGCTTAGTGATTTGTTTCTTTCATCGATGATTGCATTAGAGTCTTGTGGATTTTCTTTCTCAAACATAAATTCGATGTGACCACTATCATTCCAAACTTTATTGCCATGATACATAACCAATTTGGGGTTAAAGTAAAAAGATTTTAGTTTGATAATGCCAGAGATTATTTTAATCAATTTCTTTCACCATATTTTGTACAAGGGATAGTTCATAAGTCATCCTGCATAGACACTGCTCAACAAAATAGGGTTGCTAAGAGGAAAAATGGTCACTTACTTTCCACAAACCATGCTTTGCTTTTCCAAAACCAAGTTCCAAAATCATACTGGGAGTCCTTACTGTAGCCCACATTATAAATCGACTACCTTCCAAAGTTTGGAGCAATTAAACCCCTAAGCAACTCCTTTCTCAGTTTTATCCTAATATTCGAATCACAAATAATCTCACTCCTCGAGTCTTTGGTTGTCCAGCTTTTGTTTATGTATCTAACCACAACAGAGGCAAATTAGATCCATGAGCAATCAAGTGTCTGTTTGTCGGATATTCTCCAACACAGAAAGGTTACAGGTGCTATCACCCACCTACACGAAAATTTTATATCTGTTAATGTCACTTTTGAGGAAGGCAAATCTTTTTTCTCTCAGCCTTATCTTCAAGGAGAGTCTGGTACTATTGGGAAAGATAAGACAGAAGATCAACTATTCCTTGACCTACCCATCTTACAACCTTACTCATATGAGTCCAGATCACCTTCAAAAGGAGCCATCCCTGTAGACCGAATTGTCCCCATAAGAACCAAACCCTGAAACAGTCAAAACAGTCCCTACCAATAACAAGCTTAACACTAAAAGGTATGCACAGGTAAAAGGAGAGATCCGAAACCTAATCCGGAACTTGATCTTGTGCAAGTCTAGAACTCAACTCCTATTCCTGAAAATGAGGTATACACAAACCCAATTTCCTCTCCTATTCCATCCGATCATGATTTAGCTATTGCCTTTAGAAAAGGAACAAGAGAGTGCACTAAACATTAAGGTATCCATTGACCAAATAGTATCTTTTCATAGATTTTCTCCATCTCACATAAGTTTCTTAGCCAACTTAAACACCATCCCAATTCCTAATACCTTACCTGAGGCTTTATCTAATGAAAAGTGAAGAAAAGCTATGAGAGTAGAGATGGAGGCAATTGAGAAGAACAAAACGTAAAAAATCGTAGAACTGCCACAAAATAAAAGAGCAGTGGAATGCAAATGGATGTGTGCCATGAAGTACAGATCAAACGGATCTCTAGAGAGATACAAGGCAAGGTTGGTTGCTAAGGGCTACACACAAACCTATGGAGTGAACTATCAAGAGACATTTGCTCCGGTGGCTAAGATGAATACAGTGAAGGTTCAATTGTCCTTGGTCGCTGATAAGCATAAATCCGACCATTTAATTCATATACTTTCATAACGACATTAGCTAGTTTTAATTTATTTTGAATCAAATTTATTTATTTTTATTTATTATTTTAGTCCCTTTTACCTTTAAAAAAAACTATTTCTTAGCCTATGCCTCGTCCAGATTAAGCTACATTTTATGGGCACTGCACTAAGGCTGATTGCTAAAAAAAGCAATGGTGCACGAGGTTTAAGAGCAATAATGGAAAATGTTCTTATAGATGTCATATATGAGATCCCAGACATGAAGACAGGTGATGAGCGAATAAATGAAGTAGATGGAAACGAGGCTGGTTTGAGAGGACGATCACGCTTCCGTGAAGACTCGCACGAGGTGGCAACAGACTCCAGCTGGCAGCGTCCAACAACCAAACTTCATGCGAGCCAAGGGAGATGCGCACAACGAAGTCGTTCCTCCACGCATTTTCAACATGGGGAGCCAGCTTGGAAGAAATGTCGTATTTCATCCTTATCCATCTTTGGGCGGTTTCTTTTGGCCCATCTCAACCATCCAACGGTCAAAGGAAGAGGAGCACTTGGAAAGGACTCTTGGGCGGTGATTTTTGCACGTATTCAACACGGAATGGGCAGCGACTTTCAAACTATAAAAAAAAGGCTGCAAGTCTTTAATAGATATAGAATAGAGACTTTTAGAGTTCTTCAATGGATGAGAATCTAAAGAACAGAGACGAGAGCTGCATGTTCATCAATTACTTCCAATGAAAAATATAGGTTTCATTAGTTTTCTTTTCAATTTTATTATTAGCTAAATTTTCTTGTCTAGAGCATTGATGTAATCTAGCAAGAAAAACATAATTTATTTTGAGTTATTTTATTTTTAATATTTTCATAATTGAGTGTTTAATTTTTATTATTATTGCTTGATCAGTTGAATTACAATGAGACCGAAAGGTGATTTGTTATTTTAGATCTAGAATTAAACACCATTAGTCGAGCAAAAGTAAAGAAGCTTTACCGCGATTAATGTGATTTTTAGAAAATTCAAAGTACATAATGAGTCTCCAATTAATTAAATTCACATAGAGATATGGAGTTGTTAGTTGAGATATTTTTGATATCGTTTGAAAGAAGATATTGAATAATTAAGAAATTTTTAATCATCAACATGGGATTATTAAAATTTAATAATTAAGAAGAATAAATTGTGTGGGATTTGTTAGGTGAAATCAATCGCTCTAAATCCATTCTTATCATATTTTTACACGTTTATCTTTTTACGCTTTGCTAATTTTTAGATTAAATAATTTTATTTAATTTAGATAGTAGAACATTCCTTTATATTTGATTTTTCAAATAATAATTAATTTAGTGAATTTTGGTATTCAATAACATAATTAATCTCTATGGGTTCGACATCCGTTTTCTAAAATACTTTACTGCTTGTTACGATTCTGTGCACTTGCAGATTATTTTACGTTAACAAGTTTTTGGCGCCGTTGCCGGGGATTAATTATTTGTTATTGATATTGATACTAGCTAGATATTTACTACTTTGGATATTAATTTATCATTCAAATATTTTTTTCTTCTTTGCTGAAATTCCCTCTTCATGCACAAGAATTCCAAGAGGAAATCTCTTATGACTGGAACACCTCCCTCCTTCCTTCTTTTCAGGACTTAGAAGTGCATGACCTGATCTAAACTATTAGAGCATACACCCTTTGATCCCGAAATTGAAAGAACCTTACGGCATATCAAGAAAAAGAAAAAGAAAGATAAAAAAAGAAGAAATAAGATAACATATCTCTACCTAATATGGCTGATCAGGAGCACAAAATGTTACGAGACTATGCTATGCCCTCGGTCAACAGGGCTACATCAAGCATAAGGAGGCCAACCATACAAGCCAATAATTTTGAGATCAAGCCGGCCATCATTCAAATGATACAACAGACTCCAGTTTGGGAGTTAGCAAAAGAGGATCATAATGTCCATATTGCAAATTTTCTAGAAATTTGTGATACTTTTAAACATAATGGAGTGACAGATGATGTGATTCGCCTAAGGCTGTTTTCCTTCTCACTTAGGGATAAAGCCAAGGCTTATTCTTTGCCGCCCGGCGTCATCACTACTTGGGAAGAGTTAGCACAAAAGTTCTTAGCAAAATATTTTCCTTATGCAAAAATAGCAAAGCTAAGAAATGACACCACTACATTCATCCAATTTAAGGGTGAATCATTATATGAAGCATGGGAGAGGTACAAAGATTTATTGCGAAGATGTCCTCATCATGACCTTCCAGCATGGCTTCAAGTGCAAACATTCTACAATGGTCTAGGAGCTAGGTCTATGGTTGATGCAGCAGCTGGTGGAGCTTTAATGAGTAAAACTCATGAGGCAGCATATAAACTTCTGGAAGAATTAACATCCAACAACTATCAATGGCCTACAGAAAGAGCAATGTCAAGAAAGACAGCTAGAGTTTTAGAACTTGATTCTATAACTTCATTGGCAGCACAAATGACAAATGCCTCAACAACTAGGTAAGATAAATGTTAATGTTATTCAAACTAATGATATTTGTGATCATTGTGCAGGAAATCATTCAAGTGTCAACTGCCAAGTGGGAAATCTTTTTGCCCAACCGAGTTATGGACAAGCAAATTACGTGTCAACCTTTCAATGTCAAAATAATCCATACTCGAACACGTACAGTCCTAGATGGAGGAATCATCCTAACTTCTTATGGATCAATAATCAAGGGCAAGCTAAACCACCTTAGCAATTTCGACAGCAAGAGAAGAAGCCAACACTTAAGGACATGTTTATGCAGTACATGCAGAAAACAGATGTGGCGATCCAAAATAACTTAGCATCAATTAATAATCTTGAGATGCAAATCGGTCAGCTCTCAAACATGCCCACAGAAACTTTGCTAAGCAACACTGTCACTAATCCGAAAGAACAAAGGCAATATCATTGAGAAGTGGACGAACATATGGGGAACAACAAGTAACAAATGCCAAACAAGATGAAAATGTGGATAATGAGGAGTCCAAGATGAAGAAAGCTGAGTCAGAGATGAAAGAAGTGGAGCAAGCTAAGAAGATTAAGGAGAATGAAAGAGCTTTAAAATCAAAAAAATCCAAAGAAGTTACTTTTGAGACTTATTCTCCTACAATTTATGACCCACCAATTCCTTTTCCGCAAAGATTAAAAAAGAATAATGTGGATGAACAGTTTTCTAAATTTCTAAGTATATTTAAGCAATTGCATATTAATATTCCTTTGATTAAAGCTTTATAACAAATGCCTAAATATGCTAAATTTTTTAAGGACATTATATCAAAGAAGCGAAAATTGGAGCATGAAACAATAATGCTAACAGAGGAGTAGTGCAATCTTACAAAAAAAAGCTGCCACCTACGCTGAAAGATCCGGGGAGTTTCACTATCCCTTGCACTATAGAAAATTCTTATTTTGATAGAGCTTTATGTGACTTAGGGGCAAGTATTAATTTAACGCCTCTCTGTTTTTAGAAAATTGGGTCTAGGAGAAGTAAATCCAACCACCATCTCTTTACAATTGGCAGACAGATCTATAAAATACCCAAGAGGAGTCATTGAGAACGTATTAGTAAAAGTTGACAAGTTCATCTTTCCGACTAACTTCCTTGCAACGGGGAGAATCTTAATTGATGTCCGGCAAGAAAAACTTGTTTTAAGGGTCGAAAAGGATAAGGTCACTTTTGATGTACTTAAGCCTATGAAATTTTCTTCTGAGACACATTCCTGTTTTCAAATAAGTGACCAAGATGTGATCATGGCTGACGAGACTTATGCAGATGATTTTCTAAAGCTACCACTTGAGGTATGTCTTACTCGCTCTATATCTATTGAATTTGATGATGAAAAAGTTAGAGTGTGAAAGATATTTGGACGCTACACCACTCTTTCCTCCTTCAATGCAACCAAAAGTAAGACTTAAAATCATATCAGCCAACATCTCCACCAGAGAAACTACTTAAACTTGAGCTAAAACAGCTTCTATCAAATTTAAGGTATACTTTCTTAGGCCAAGACTCTACTTTTTCAGTTATTATTAATAATTCTTTGAATGATAGGACGAAAGTTGCTTAGAATATTGCAAGAACACAAAATGGCTTTGGGTTGGACCATCTCTGACATCAAAGGAATCGGTCCTTCAATTTGTACACACAAGATTTTGATGGAGGATAAATATAAGCCGATTGTCCAACCCCATATAAGATTGAATCCATCAATGCAAGAAGTGGTGCGTAAAGAAGTGCTAAAGCTAATAGATGCCGGAATTATTTATCCTATCTCGGACAGCGCATGGGTATATCCAATACAAGTTGTACCAAAGAAGGTAGAATAACTATGATCAAGAATGATAATAATGAACTTATAACGACAAGGACGATCACGGGATGGCGAGTATGCATAGAGTATAGAAAACTTAATGATGCAACTCGAAAAGATCATTTTCCCTTACCTTTTATTATCAAATGCTAGAAAGACTTGCAGGACATGCTTACTGCTATTTTTTGGATGGATACTTTGGTTATAATCAAATAGCCATCGCATCTGAAGATTAAAAGAAGACCACTTTTACTTATCCATATGGAACATTTGCATATAGGAGGATGCCTTTTGGCCTTTGCAATGCGCCAGCCACATTTCAAAGATGCATGATGTTCATCTTCTCGGACATGGTGGAAAATGTTTTAGAAGTCTTTGTGGATGACTTCTCTGTCTTTGGATATTCTTTTGATAATTGTTTGTCTAACTTATCTTCAATTTTGCAGAGATGCAAGAAGAAAAATTTAGTTTTGAACCGAAAAAAATGCCACTTCATGGTAGAAGAGGGGATAGTGCTGGGCCACAAAATTTTCTCTAAGGGTATTGAAGTTGACAGAACAAAATTAGAAGTGATTAAAAAACTCCCACCACCAACCAATGTGAAGGGCGTGAAAAGTTTCTTGGGACACGCCGAATTCTATCGACGGTTTATTAAGGATTTTTCTCAAATTACTAAACCTATTTGCAATTTGTTAATTAAAGACACTCGATTTGAATTTTCTGATGAATGCGTGCATGCTTTTGAAACACTGAAAAAGAAATTAATTTCAGCACCTATAATTGTGTCACCATATTGAAATTTACCATTTGAATTACTGTGTGATGCCAGTGACTATGCTATAGGGGCTGTTTTAGGGCAGAGAAAAGATAAAAATTTTTATGTTATTTATTGTGCAAGTAGAACCTTAACAGAAACTCAACTAATATGTATGAGAAGGTTCTAACAGATAAAAATTTCTGTTAAGGTTCTACTTGATAAAAATTTTCTTTCAACTAATTTTGATATAATAACTACCACTAAATCAGGTGCAAAGTAACAACTTATGATTAATAATTTTATAATTTTCTAGGTACAAAAAAGTCAACTATTAGATATATCTCATTTAAATTTTTTGAGGATTTAAACAAAAATATAGCATGTCCAAGCTAAGATCTTGTTTAATTTCAGAGTTGAGGCATTTCAGTTCCTACCTACATGATCTTGTGGTGATGCATGATGTTGAGATCAGTCTATATGGAACAATGCTTGTCAATATGTATGAGAAGGAAGGAGACTTGAATAATATACATTGGGTATGTCACACCGCACCCAAGAAGAGTTCTGGAAATGCTTGAAATGGTGACTAGCAATGATCAGAGTGCAGAGGCATCTCTACTTGTCTTTATAGACAAAAAAAGAAAAAAAAAAGAAAAGATCATGGGAATGGAAAATGAACCCAATCCTGTTGCTCTATCTAGCATTCTACGTGCGTGACGATATTGGGAATTTGTCAGAAAAGAATGATATTATTTTGAGTCATCGAACATCTAGTAACAAGTATATGATTTTTCTTAATTAGTGGAGTTGGATCATCGTGGATGCATAATTCATTTGCTCAGCAAGCAAGGCTTATGATGAGGCTTATTATTTGATTCTCTTGATGCCAATGGAGCGGCTGGGTGTTCTTGTGAGCATCTTAAGGAGTGTGCAGCATTCACACATGATTCTGTCTCACAGAAAAATGAGCACTCAAGAGGCTTGTGAAGATCAAACTAGAGGATAACAGGAACTACTGATTCAGCTTTACTTTGATAGTTTGATGCTTGTTCTGCTAACTCTCTCCCACATGTATGCTGAGCATGATAGGTGATAAGGCATCGAGAAGGGGACATCAAGGTGTGGAAAAAACTTGAGGTTGCAGCTTAGCTAAGGCAGATAGTATGGTTCATGATTTAGTTTAGGGAATCGATTTCATCTTAATGTTTTAACTAATTATATGAGAAATCAGTGAAATTATCCAGCGAAATGGAGGAAATATTTTCTCTTTTTTTTGAGAAAATAGGTGGCCCATTTATCCATCATATATTTCTGAAATAGATGAACAGGTCAGACCACCTCAACATAAGACTATTTACACCAATCGAGCTCCACTTGAGAAAACCACGATGTACAAACATCCTTTTGTTTCCTATTATTAGGGATGGAATCAGGAAGGGGAATGGCCTGGCTGATCCTAGGATGAATAGCAGGTAGTTGAAATTATTTAGAATATGTAAAGCTATTGACTAAGTTTAAGCGACAATTCAAACTACAACCATGAAGCTGCCAAATTTTCTAACAGAAGATAAGGTCTTTGGATCTGTTCAAACTTTTTTTCTTTTCTCTATGTTGGCTAAAAATGCTGTAGGATTCAAAAGTGCCAAACATGGTAAATGGCTGCGGTCCACAAGGACACTCTGTCTTTCTTTCTTTTTTTCTGATTTAAAGAATGTGATGTGACAATGAGTAAGTCTTTATTAGGCGAGGGGATAGACAGATGATTTTGTCACTATAAATGCAACTTTTTTCAGTTAAGAATTAATAACAGTTCTAATTATGTAATGCAAATGTTCACTTTGACAAGTCACATTTCTTTCTGAAAAGCTAATGCACAAGGCAACTCCTATGCATTGACTTTCAGATTCAAATTATCTTCGTCATCAAATCTTTAAACAGGTTATTTACAAGATAGTCGTCAAATTAATTATTAATCTATATCTTTCTGAAAAGCTAACACACAAGGTAACTCATATGCATTAATTTTGAGATTCAAATCATCTTTGCCATCAATTCTTTAAACAGGTTATTTACAAGCTAGTCTTCAAATTAACTACTAATCTATATCACTCATTGGTATGTGAAAATGGTAGGAATTGATTTGTCATTTATTAGATTATCATACTACTATAATAATTGTATTATCAATTTCCTGCATGTGATCAAATAATAAATTGACCTTTAAATAGATTTTGATTTTCCTACAGTTGCTTGTTAATGAATAAAACCATAAAGCAAAGCTTGAGATTGATATTTACATATTTTTCTTACTTCTCAAATGCTGCTAACCCATCAAAAAATAAAATAAAATCAACCTGCCAAAGGAATGTGATTCAACTACCCGGTGCAAAAAAACATGTGCAGCAGAGCGGATGACATGTAACACAGGTGCACATATGATATAGCAATGGTAATGTCAATCCTCTGTAAAGAATATTAGATGAGTTCTAAAACATGTATTCATGTCAACTTTTTTAAAGAAAATATCAAGTCCAAAAGCCCCTCAATGCAGAAAACACAAAAAAAAAAGCAGAAAAGTAGCTTAGCATATCCTATCATACATATCCTGCAGAAGTGCACTTCAGTCAAAGACAAGTAAATTACACATTGACTATTTTAGTTTTAGCCTTTTAAGATAAAGTTCATGCTCAGATGGCTTGTAGTATAGACATCCTCCCTTATATATCACTTCTAGCAACAACTTGATAAGAAGCTGACTGCAGTGATATAATTGTCAACTTCAATTTCATGTAAAAGATTGAGTACTGTGCTGCTTAAAAGACTTACAGGGAGTTAGCGCACAGGGCACATTAAATTGGGCAATTTCCTGAATATTTCAGAATGATGATGTTGCATTTCTAAATATTTGCATGGTTTTGTGAGACATGTAAGGAATTTTTACAATGTTCAACACTTTACCAACATTCTATACTTGTAAGGATTCCAGGCAAATATTTCCATGTCATGTAATAGCAAAATTAGGATGAAGCAAAAAGAGATGTCACAAAAACCAATTGTTCAAGTTCAAAATTACAAGATACCATGTCATACCTTCACTGGTAAGTTGTCATTGTATGGGTTCCTGAGATGATGAGTTTTACTGAAGGATAGCTCACATAGCTGCAATTTAAAGACAACATAAATATATTTGAGAGGCCAGAACAATAAGCTCATGAACTCCAATATTAATTGAAAAAGAAAGTCTGAATGATGCTAAATGTGACTGTAATCAAGACTTAAATATTTGAGCAATAGGCCTATGAATCAAAGGCAGCAACGGAATAAATATCTAATATCTGTGGACCTCTCAAAGGTGAATTAGGTTAAAAGAAGGCCTTAGATCAGTGAACTATATGCCCATTAAATTATTCATAACTAAACAATTAATGTTGTAGAAAAGATAACACTCCAACCAAGGTATACTGAAGCGACCGAACCAGTTAGTTTGGGGCAGAACAAACCGTATTGGCTGGGAGCCAAGTCTGTTCTTCATTTAAAAATGGTTCACCTATCAGATGTTATCAGTTAATCAGGTTGTCGGGTTTGGGTTCAATCCTTTTTTTCAAACGAATCACCTTAAAAAGACGTCTTCAGCTTCACCTTTTCAAGAACCTTCTGATGCTTCTTACCAAACCCTAATCTTCACTCTTTGCCCGATACCCACCACCATTGTTCGTCACCCATCACCGCTCACTCGTCACTAATCAACCATCACTAATGGCCAGTGGCTGGCTGAATTGGCTGAATCAGCAACTCACCGGTTAGTCACAATCAAAGGGCTTCCCAGCTTTGAAAGTGCACTCCTCTCTCCCTCTCTCTTCTTTTTCCAACAGCAGCGGCCCTCTCTCTCTCTCTCTTTCCTTTTTCCTACGATGGAGGTAATGGTGCAAGCTGATTTAGTGCAGTGCACATCTACACTGTACCATACCAAGAGCTAGCCAAAATGGCATCAGTTTCTGATACCGCCAACCTTAATTCCAACCAATACCTGACCACCAACATAATCTTCCACAACGTATTTGATCATATTTATACTTAATTCTGAAACATGGATATTCTGCACTGCAAGTTCCACTTTCTTTTGTACAATAAAACTAATGTGTTCAATATTGAGAACCTCCTCCATCTGATCCTTCAACATAGATCCGAACCATACTATGTTAGCTCCTTTCTCTTTCTTGATCCTTCAACATAGATCTGGCCCTCATTCTTACTGATGGTCAGCAACTGCTCCAGCAAAGGGCAGCGCCCACTATAATCAATAAAGGGCAGCATCTTATCAGTGCAAGCCTTTTTTGTATTCTCATCTCATATTCCATCCATATTATCTTTAGGTCCTAGCGTCTTTTCTTGACCCCTCAACATAACTCCAAGCCCCCATGCATACAAAAGGTCTCCCTATATCTTCTTTGCACTTGCCAAAAACATGTCTGCTCATTTTTTGGATGGAATGACATTGTATTTCTTAAAGTATACCCAGTCCTCATAATTCCATTCCCAATCATACCACGCATCACACAAATTTGAAATCTCCATTACATATAATTTCTTGAATTCATCCACAGTGAAAGTACATACATTAGGCAAAACTCAAGAAAGAATTACATTAGGTCTTCTTATATCCACATACAAACTTACCATACACGCGTATGTATATGTAGATGTAGATGCGATGTTTATGCACATATATGCATGCAAGTACATACATACAAACATGTGGGGAACACTAAAGTTTTGTGCCTACAACATCCCTAACATGTTCTAACCTTATGAAAAGCTTCATTGTTCAGAACATGATGTTGAATGAAAATGATATTATGCACCACTGACAGGGATATGTTTATTTGTATTTCTGCGATCCTTCTTTGATCTTTCAAAGAAAATGTATCAGGAATGGAAGTCAATAAGAAATTGTATGTGACTGACCACTTACAAGGAAACAATGGTGCAGCTAAAGCAACTCACATGTAACACACTTGCATGCCAAGTAAATATGCACACACCAAGTAGCACAAAGATATAATATATGCATATATTGGAGAAATCTTAATCCATAGGTAAAGAAGTTCCAGAAAGTTTTGTTTTTTGGTTCCCAAGTTTCATAAGACTTCAAATTATAACCAATGGTACAGATTAAATAGCTCATCGTATAATTCACTAACAAGATTTGAGCTAAAATCCCTCCTTTGGATCATATGTGTCCTTAGAGAACTCTAGAATGGACAAAACTCAAACAAAAAACAAAAAAAAAAACACAGCATCCTAACCCAAGGATTAAGGACCCATTTTATCTTGATGACAGCGTAACTTATCACAGACACTTGGGATGGATGGGCATCCTAAGGCACCATTTTTTTATATTTTTTTTATTTTTCTCTCTTTGTTCTTGTTTTCTAATAGTTGTTTAGTCGATCCCAATATTGCACTAATTTGAACCCAAACCAGGGCAATGCCCCTATATCAGGATCTAAACTTTGCCCTAACCCACAGTGAGGCCACACAATCACTTTCTCTTTAATTAAGAGTCACTTTGGTTTATGAATGGGTCCCATTCAACAAATGAAGAAACCCATCCATGGCCCATGCGATAAACAAAAGCCAAGCACAGACTAGACCACATAGGAATGTATGAGGGGCTCTGATTTTCTCCGCATGCTGCAAGCAGCTTGTACTGAGAACAACTCTCCTGAGAACAACTCATCAATAATCCTCATTCTTTAGGAGCTCAGGGGTCCTTTGACTTTCACTATGGGCCGCATGCAATGCAATAAGGAAGCATGATAAGTCCAAGAATCGTGGATTACTTGATCACGCAACTAACCTTGACAATTAAGCCATGATGTCCTTTAAAGTACATATGGAACAAACAAGATCTGGTACCCATGCTATATTTGCTTACTTAAAGAGAATCTCTCTCTAAAAGAAATAGAATGGCTTGCTCAACAAAAAAAGTCTATTTCATAGGGTATAACTAGCAATTCTTATTTATCTATTATTGAATCAACCATGGATCAATTCCCCTTTCTTTTGAAAGTATTGAATACTCATATATTTCTGAGTCTCATGTTACATTTCCCTGAGTGTTGACTTTGTCCCGAATAGAGTAGAGTGGAGGAAGCAGATTCATGTAGCCGATCCTACGTAGTTAGGAAAAGGCTTAGATGAGTTGAGTTGAGTTGAGAATGTTACATTTCCCTGAACGCTTGTCAGAACCAAGGGTGTCCTGTCTCCCATTCAATCTGGCTAGGATGATAGTCTCTAAAGACTAAATCAACAAAATGAAATTTTTAATCAAATCTATTATTAGAACATCTTGCCTTGGGATATTAAAGATGAACCACTCTCCATGCAAGGAAACCTTTGGTTTTTATGCAGATGACAGAATACCAATTCTATTGGTTTTTCATCAATTCTATCTCTGCAGTGCAACTTATTGCTTAAACTAATGAGCATTCTTCAAACTTTATGTTTCCTAGTTTTACTGCAAAGAAACCTCAAATTAGTTCATCCCTATAGCACAAATCTTACATGCCTACCAACATTTGCTGCTTATCAATTAATCAGTAAGACATCATAATATCATCACCAAAATTAACCAAGCCTTTCCCTATTAAATATGGTCTTAGATATAGATAAGAGCTCAAAATTGAGAAGGCTCTGGACTGAGCATAGTATATGATGATTATTACCCTGATGTCAACCCTCCAATAACGCCATTGAATTCCTAGCCAAGGTAAATTTACACAAGGGAGAGTCTACCACAAAATTTACACAATCAATTGGCAGGCAGGGTAATCACCTTATCTGTTATGTTTAAGCTTAAGAAACCCTGAAAAATTAAGAAGTTTGATCCACAAGACATCAATAGTGCAGATAATGGTCCATAAGATTTTCCTTAATTTTTGGTAGCATGCAGTGCCTACAAAAACCCTCCAACATTGAATCTCAACATCAATTACTACTCTTTGAATCTATTGTGTCTCTCTCAATACATCTATAGCATATTCACAATGATAAAAACTATACAATATTTCCAAAACATCATATTTTCACCACCCTATTAAACTTGAAGTTCATGTATCTTGTCCTAGCAATCAATACCACATCTACCATGTTAATATAGGGCTTCCTCCCGCGTAACAGCATGCCACTTATCTATAATAACTCAAGGCTTTGGAACAATCCCTGGTATAGACTCAGTGCTAACAAAAACTGATGAATCCCTAGAAACCCAATGCAATGGTTCTCATAATTGTCATCATCCCTCGTAAGTTCTAGACATGTTAATAAAAGACATACCAGAATGTCTATTTACCTTAATAATTACCTCAATGAATATTGATGAAACTAATGGCATTCATAAAAATTGCAAAGGTTCTTTCTCTTATCTGTATACCATTTATCCAATTGCCTACACAATAGTATAGTCTCAATGGTTGATCTTCCTGTGGCCAAGTAATCTTTGTTTTCTTTAATCTATATTTTAGAACCATATTTTAGAGCACTCTCATATCCTATAAATTTTGGCACTAGTTAGTAATACTTCTATACATAAACCAGCATGACAGTCAAGGTTTAAGTATATGCAGTATCTGTTCATAGAAAAAAAATGCTACAAATTGGCAAAAACCTAAATGGAAAGATAAACATCTAAGTCAATGAAAAGCCAATTTATTTGCAGATATGACCAGTGTTCCCTCCCTCCTCTCATGATACAGACAAATCTGGGTAATTTTGTAAGCATTCATAAATAGTTCATTCTTTAAGGAAAAAGCATGCTATGTGAATATGCACGGATAAATACCAATGACTAATAATAACATAGCTTCTCAAAACAAACAAGCCATTAGCCACATAAACATAAAAGAATTTATTCATCGCAAGACATAGCTTTAAAAAAGCTAAATAAACCTAGCAAAGGAATTCAAAACAAACGCACCTTTAACCATTTGACTGAAAAGTTCCGCCCATAATGTGCAGTTCCATGAGCATATTTCCAATTTCCTCCGCCAATATATCCACCTATCTTAGACGTCATCTTTGCACAACCCTTACAAATCACAAATAAACATTATTTGCTTCAGCCACATATTAATTAGCATGGAAAGGTGTGTTGAAAACCAAATCAACAAAAGTTTTTCCCAACAATATTTTTGTAAGGTTTATGTTAGACACATTTTTGACCACATAATGTAACAAGTCTATCCTACCTGGAAGTGTCGAGTTCTGTTGATTGAAAATATCAAAATAACATTCTCTGATGATTCAAAAGCTTCATTAAGTTTTGCCTCATTACTCTTTTGGGTTGCCCAAACACCCTGCTGAACGGATATTTCCAGATTTTCCCGGTTGCAACTTTTAACAATAAAATACCTAGATATTCATATTTCAAAATGGAAAATTCAATCAGAAGGCAATGACCGCATCCAATCAAATCCATCTAAAAGAAAACACAAAAATGGGGAGAAGCATACGAAAATGTTGTAGACTAATGTGTAGGATGCAGACGGAATGTGGTTGTCTATTAAATATTAAGGCAAGGTGGAAGCAAACTATCAAGCAATCAAGCACAATTACAAATAGCAACTAGTTTGATTAACAAGTCATAAAACCGTTAGTCATATCAAATTAAAGCACTGCACCTTAAAATGATGAGGCTTTACTGCAACAATAACTACACTTCCAAATAAACTGCAATTCAAGATTTAAAGATTCAACCACAACTCAAAGATTTCAGACAGAAATCACAAACCAAAGTGAAACTAACAGAATTTTCATAGTTTCAGCAGAAACTGATCTTTTTCTGTCCAATTTCAGTAGTTTCAAACTTAACAACTACCATTCTTAATGTTTTCTGTGGTTATTTTTAAGTTCACTTGGCACTTTTTTTGATACTATCATTTTAAGTGTCCACCAGAACTATAAAACTGAAACTGAAATATTTTAGTTTCAGTCCAAACTGATACAAAACCAGTGTAAGTTTCATATTATCAGCCAAAACTATGGGCGAAATAGGCTGTATGTTATTCTTATTTTTAGAATTTCTTTCTTTGTTTTGGAAATTCCAAGAAGCATTTTGCCAAAACTAAAGTTAGATTCTGTGGGTCTTGGAAAGATGTGAAAGTAACTTATTGTTGGGTCTCAAAGAAACTTAAAAAGAAGAAATTTTTTGGCATAAATTTAGCTATTCTAATGCTCAAATCTCAATAATCTAGATACCTCATATAAAACTATAGATGATATATTGCATTATAATACAACACAATATACTCAACTCAACTCAACTCATCTAAGCCTTTTACCAACTGCATGGGGTCGGCTACATGAATCTGCTTCCTTCATTTTGCTTTATTTAGGACTAAGTCGACATTCAAATTATAAATATTCAAAACTATGCAAATTATAGAGGGATTAAGCTAATGAGTCATACAATGAAATTAGTGAGAGAGTAATAGAAAATCGATTAAGAGCTAAAACTTTAGTGTCAAATAATCAATTTGGATTTATGCATGGAAGATCGAAAGCTATTTATTTATTAAGAAGATTGATGGAGAGATATAGAGAAAAGAAAAAAAGACATTCATATGGTCTTTATTGATTTAGAGAAAGCATATGATAGAGTATCTAGAGAAATAATATGATGGGTTTTAGAAAAAAAAAAGAGTTACCAAAAGGTACATAAAATTAATAAAAGATATGTATGATAGAATAATAACTATTGTTAAAACAATAATAGAAGAAACTAGTGGGTTTCCAATTACTATAAGTTTATATCAAGGATTTGTCGCATCTTTTTGTATTAGTTATGGATGAATTAACCAAACATATTCAAAATGATATCCCATGGTGTATATTATTGTAGATGATATAGTGTTGATTGATGAAACTAAATCTGAAGTAAATGCTAAGCTAGAGATTTGGAGAGAGGCTTTAGAATCTAAAGGTTTTAAGATTAGTAGAACTAAAACTGAATACATGAAAATGTAATTTTAGTGGGAGTAGAAATACAAATGAAGAAACAGCGAAAATTGCAAGCCAAGAGATATCAAGGAGTAAAAAAAATTTAGGTATTTGGGATCAATTATCCAGCAAGAAAGTGAAATAGGTGAAGATGTAAATCATAGAGTTAAAGCAACATATATTAAGTGGAGGAGTCCTTCGGGAGTATTGTATGAACGGTGCATCCCATTAAAATTAAAAGAAAAATTCTATAAAACTGCTATTAGGCCAGCTATGCTATATGAAACAGAGTGTTGGGCAATATTGAAACAACATATGAATAAATTAAGTGTAACAAAAATGCGTATGTTAAAATGGATATGTGGTAAAACTTTAAAAGATAGAATTAGAAATAAACATATAAGAGAAATGATAGGAGTAGTCCCAATTGAAGATAAAATGAGAGAAAATCGATTACGGTAGTTTGGACATATACAACATAGACCTTTAAATGCTCCAGTTAGAAAGAGTGATCTTTTAATAATTCATGATAAGGATAGAGGTAGAGGTAGACCTAAACTAACATGGGTAAAAATAATTAAAAAGATATAACTATTTATAATTTAAATATCGACTTGGTCCTGAATAGAGCAGAATGGAGGAAGCAGATTCATGTAGTCGACCCATGTAGTTGGGAAAAGGCTTAGATAAGTTGAGTTGAGTAGATGTTCTGGTGGATTGGTGATTCCAAGTTAGATATTGCCATTCCTATATAGCAGGTTGTTTAGGACTTTTGGGTGTCTTGCTTTAGTAGCACTTTGCTTAAATAATCAAATTATAATTTTTTCTCAACAAAAATTTAATCCATATATTGCCATTCCTAGTGAGTTTCCAATTACTATAGGTTTATATCAAGGATCTGCCTTAAGTCCGTATCTTTTTGTATTAGTTATGGATGAATTAACCAAACATATTCAAAATAATATCCCATGGTGTATGTTATTTACAGAAGATATGGTGTTGATTGATGAAACTAAATCTGGAGTAAATGCTAAGCTAGAAATTTGAAGAGAGGCTTTAGAATCTAAAGGTTTTAAGACTAGTACAACTAAAACTGAATACATAAAATGTAATTTTAGTGGAAGTAGAAATAGAAACGAAGAAACGGTGAAGATTGCAAGCCAAGAGATATCAAAGGGTAAAAAATTTAGGTATTTGGTATTAATTATCCAGCAAAAAGGTGAAATAGGTGAAGATATGAATTCTAGAGTTAAAGCAGGATGGATTAAGTGGATGAGTGCTTCGGGAGTATTGTATGATCGATGCATTCTATTAAAATTGAAAGAAAAATTCTATAAAACCGCTATTAGGCCAATTATGCTATTAGGCCAATTAGCTAATGGGTAAGGTCTCAGTACAAAATCAAGACCCAAACATGAAACTAGATCAGATTAAGATCAAGCATGTCCAATCCAACTCAATCCATTCGTAGCACTAACTCTAAATTAGAATGATAATTGCTAATACAAGGCGATGCATAGCCCATGATATATAGACATAGGTCTCACTATTTTTCCTAGCCTTTTTAAATTTGACAGCTCTATATAAGCATATTAATTAATAAATACTAATTCTATAAAGTACAGACCAATTCCATAAACTACAGGTCTTAGATTGATGTTCCTAGTTGAGTATAATTACATCATTTAATTTCTGATTATTCTAATATTCCATAGCTCATACAAGTGACAGGACAGCATTAAGTACACAAAAATCTAAAAGACATAATTCGTATGTACTACAAAAAAAAAGGGTTTAATCAATTTGCTATTTTCTGCTACATGGGGTTTTAGGTGCTGGTAGGATATTCCATGGGATGCCAGAACAAGCTGCTATCTCAAGCGTTGGGAAGAGACCATCCTGCCATCGTACCAGCATTCCAATCAGCAAGTCTTGAGGCAGCCCCCCTGTCCCAAGTGTTGAAACGGGATGAGACAGCATCGTGTGCCATTCCATAAAAAGCCAAAATAACCCCATCCCACCAGATTTAAAACCTCGTTGCTACCTACTTGCAACTATCTAGTTTTGATGCTAGTTAAAGAAATGTCTAAGCCAAATATACAAGCACTAGGTTCACTAGCTTACTATTAAAGAAGAGCAGCAGGAAAAAAAAAATTTATATATCCTTGAAACAAAATTAGTTCCCCAATACATTATTAAATACTCAATATCATCATAAGCTTTAATAAGTATAGGTTTCTCAAAAGCTAAATACAACTTCAGTTGACCCTTCAGAAACCAGTTCATGATAAAATGCTACAAGAAGTTCTTTTTACAAAACCTGACTGAATCTAAAAACTCCAGACAAACCTAGATTGCCCTTGAGGGAGTGGAGATGCAGCTCTAGTAGCTTGGTTCAACAAGCCATTCGAAATATTCTGCGCCTGATTCTCAGCAGGCGGCTGCGGTGGTCCTGGTGGTTGTGACTGCTGAATTTGTGATTGTGGCTGCTGTACATTGGGTGGTTCAACTGATGTCGGTGGTTTCACTGCTTCATTTTGATTAGCTACTGCAGAACCTTGTAAAAATTGAGGCTTTTCTGCTTGTTGGTTATAACTGGTGTTCCTATGCTGAAAAATCTATTTGAGGAGCCATAATTGAAAGTGCTTAGATGTTGAATCTTCTGAAAGACCTCCTCAACAGTGGGAGGAGGTCCAGGCAGCTTTGCATGTCTATACCGACAATCAGGTCCATTTGGGCAGAAACCCAATTTGTACCTGCAGTAGATATAACACCAGAATGTCAGAACACAAGACTTGGGATACATGGGGAATGTTTAATGTCTACCACAATAATATATAATCAGATATGATGCATTTATATTGTCAAAAGCAATTCAAACCATACAACATATCCAATATCATCCTAAATAATACAAGTTTGCCTTACCAAGTATTTTCATAGTTGATAAGATTTTAGTTACATTAGCAGCAAAGCTCTTCTTCTTGCATGACAATTGTAAACAATAGCTGCCATTCTTTATGCTAACAATGAGTTATAAAAGGTTCTTTTGCCTTGAGATTTAACAAAGTTTCTCCTTTTGGAGATAATAATTCCAAAAGCTTCCATAATGCAATTAACCAATAAATCTCATGCTTACATTCTAGATCAATGTCCAATTATGCTTTCAAACAAGAACTACAATGAGGCACCAATCTATGGAAGATAGACAGCCACATTAACAGCTGTATTATTTTTCTTCCAACCACTCAAATAAACAGTGGCAGCCGCAAAAGAAGCCAAGACCAAGCACCATGAAAGCAATTTCTTGACACTCATTCATTTACACTGACACCTTTAATTGAGAACTATGTACTTCACGAATAAAACGTTTGCATCACTACATTTTTCATCTTTTCATAACTATTTAATTATACTTTTACAACTAACTCTAGCTTGTACCTTAAAAACAGTTTAGGACTCGACCTTATGTCTAATTATATATTCATTATATCAAACAGTTAATTTACTTGCGTCATTCAATATTTTTTTGAGTGCATTTTATCTAGAGGCTCTATTGTTTCATGCAAAGTCCATCATACCCATGCATACCACCCTATAACATGCATATTATATCATATTTATACCAGACTTATACTTTATTAAGGGTGCTCTGAGTATTGGGACATCAAATAGACCCTACACGAAGCATCCAACACTATACCAGTATAATATCCGTATGGGATCTAGTACCAGGATTACAAACCGTGGTTTTATGTTTTTCAATACGTAGTTCTAGTTAATACAGATATTAGCATCCAATAACAAGTTTTCTTATAATTTTAAATGTTATATAAGTTCATCCAAGAAATTCTCATAGTAATCATTGACAAAAAATTTCATCTACTTTCATTTCATAAGTAATCTCAAGCAATCTTTTGTTTCATACCCATGCTAAAAGAAATGCTCCTTTTTTCTGAGAAGTTGGGATTTACAATAAATATACCTCTAAAGTCTATATCATATTACAGTGCCCCATTTTATCCCCACATTTAGCTTTACTGTTTATATCCCAACTCTTTACTCTTTTAACACCGCATCTGAGAAGACTGTCAGTCTAGCTGCCACCGCCCCAAGAAAAAAAGAGTCAATGTTGAGTTATTTTATGACATCACCACTAAGATGTAAGAATAATATTGACTAAATTTTTGGCCTTAAACCCTCATAATCCATGAATTCAAAAGGAGTCAAAAACCGCATCTCATGTCCCCAAACCTAGCGCCAATTTCCAAATAGCAATTAGGAACAAAAAGTCCCCAACTTCTCTAATGATGCATGAATTGAACGCAAGGCGCAAAAATGCTGAAACAGAACTCAAAACCCAACAAATGTATATATTGTTTTGCATTTAATCAGCTTCGAACTAAAACCTCCAATTCTAATGTTCCATAAAAATAAGAATCAGAGAAACAGACTCAAGGCGCAAAAATCCAAGCCAGAGTTTTGCATCTGATCGGCTGCGAATAAAACCCCTAATACGGATTTTTTTCAGAAATAAACGAAAATCAGAAAAATTGAGCCGATCGAAAGGAATTCGAAGATGGTGGGATCCAGAGATTCATACATGTTGCACTCCTTGATGTCCTCAGCGGTGTGTTTATAGACACAATCCTGCTCGCGGCACTCACCGTAGAGGCGGAAGAATCGGCAGACAGGCATCCGAGACTTGTCGTACTGGTGGAGAAAGCCGCAAGCGTCGCCCTTCATGCAAAGGCTACGGAGCCAGTGGCGACACACCGTCTGCCTGAAGGTCCGCCTGCCAGGGATGTTCCCGCCACTGGACGCGGTATCGCCAGCGCCGGGCGCAGCCGCGGCCCCCGCGTTCGCCGCGGCGACGGTGGGGTCGGCCGGCATCTGGGAGGCCGGCGCCAAGGAGGCCTGAGAGGGGGCGCCGGCGTCGAGGCCGCCCTCGAAGTCGAAGCTGAGGGTTCCGTCGGCGTCCTCCATTTACCCTCGTAGTGGAGCTCGTTCACGGGTACGGATTAGGGTTTCCTAGATGAGAGGCTTTGGAGAGAAGATTTCATTCCGAAGGGACGAAGGTGAGAAGGGGACTGACTGCAAGAGCTTTGAAAGGAGGCATACCCGGAGAGGTCCCTAAAATGGTCTTCGGAGAATCAATGCCCCATTTAGGATTAATATGAAATAAATAAATGTACAAAAAAAATATTAAAATGTACTCATTCTTCGTTTTGTTTTTTTTTTTTTTTTTTTTTTTATTTTTTATTTTTTTTTTGTACAAGAATTCATTCTTCGCATTAATGGACAGAGAAAACATGCGAAGTCCATGAGCTTGAAACGAGATCCACATTTTTGTTGGATAAATTAATCAAATGATTGGCATCCAAAATTACGCTTACGTGAATAATAAAACATCCTCCAACAACTTTGAATACGTTGCAAATAGAGGGATGAAAGAGTTTCGGTCTTAAAATTTAATTAAAAAAAAATTGGATACTTAAGTCAACCTTGATGATAGAAAGAAAAAAAAAAAAAAAAAAAACTAAAGCTTTTTATCTTTAGAGCTTATCTAAGGTTTATTTTGGTGTTTAAAGGGATAAAAAAAAGAAAAATGAAAGAAAGTAAAGAAAAAGGAGGAAAGAAGAGTGTAAGAGAAAATTGTTACCATCTTGATTAAGAAGAAGGGAAGGAAAAAGAAAAATAGTTTAAGCCATCTTATTTGAAAGTGAAAAGAAAAAGTTATATTTGTAAATAAAAAAGTATAATCTTTGTTATAAGAAGAAACTAAAAATATTCTTAAAGATAAAAGTAGGAAGACAGAGAAAAATTATAAAATATTCTTTTTCTTTTTACCTTTCAATTTAAGAAGTAAAGAATTTTAGACGATAAATAAAGAAAGAAGAAGAATAAGTAACTCTCATTTTACTTTCATTTCTTTTACCTTTCTCTTAAATAGGATTTTTATTATCCTTCTTTCTGCTCCTTTTATATGCATTTGAAAGAGTTCTTCTTATATTGTTTCACTTAATAGTGAATACTTGGATAAGATTTTGAATAGGATAGTGCCTTTAGTAGAGTTCTTCTTAGATAGAACATCTTAAATAGTATACTGAATTCACAATTAGTCCAATTTAGCCAAGCTTTTGAAGTATTAAAGGCAATTTTAAAGGCTAAGAAGTACTTTTGAATTATTTGATGGTATTTGATATTTAAAAGCACTTTCTAACTCCACAAAAACGATTAAAAGTTCAACTTAGGAAAGCTGATTTAAAGCTTTTTTTAAAAGCTATACTATCCAAATACTGGAAAACTATTCGTATTAAACTTAGAGGTCCCATTTTAGAATCATGAGAATAATAATGCTTAATATTTCAAGAGTCATCTGGATCCCCTCTGCCAGCAGTTACTCCTGTCACGTTGACTGCTCGAGGAGCTGACGATGCTCTTAGTCAACGAAACCAAGCTAATATTTGTTTTTCCTCTTGTTAAATTACTAATGATCGATTGTATGGTTCATGAAATTAATACAGTGGAATTAATGTAGTCTGTTGGTGATATGGCTGATCATGCGCCGTTAGAATGAACGGCAATGATAGCAGCAGCTGACGGGAGCCATATCAACCCCCGAGACCTCCTTCTCGCCTCGGGATGCATGAACAGTATATCAACCCCCGAGACC
Organism: Calamus simplicifolius; assembly: GCA_900491605.1. Taxonomy (NCBI): domain Eukaryota; kingdom Viridiplantae; phylum Streptophyta; class Magnoliopsida; order Arecales; family Arecaceae; genus Calamus; species Calamus simplicifolius. The sequence continues at coordinate 1,377,593 of UESW01003975.1, read as the reverse complement.
TCCCTCGATCTCGGACGCATGAACAATATATCAACCCCGAGGACCCCTCTCGGTCTCGGGGCGTATGAACAGTATATCAACCCCCGAGACCCCACTCTCGGTCTCGGGACGCATGAACAGTATATCAACTCCCAAGACCTTCCTCTCGGTCTCGGGGCGCATGAACAGTATATCAACCCCCGAGACCTCCCTCTCGGTCTCGGGGCGCATGAACAGTGTATCAACCCCCGAGACCGAGGGAGGTCTCGGGGCACATGAACAGTGTATCAACCCCCGAGACCTCCCTCTCGGTCTCGAGGCGCATGAACAGTTTATCAACCCCCGAGACCTCCCTCTCGGTCTCCGGGCACATGAACAGTATATCAACCCCGAGACCTCCCTCTCGGTCTCGGGGCGCATAACAGTGTATCAACCCCAGAGACCTTCCTCTCCGTCTCGGGGCGCATGAACAATGTATCAACCCCCGAGCCTCCCTCTCGATCTCGGGGCGCATGAACAGTGTATCAACCCCGAGACTTCCCTCTTGTCTCGGGGTGCATGAACAGTATAACAACCCCCGAGACCCCCTCGGTCTCGGGGCACATGAACATATATTAACCCCCGAGACCTCCCTCTCGTCTCGTGGCGCATGAACAGTATATCAACCCCTGAGACCTCCCTCTCGGTCTCGGGGCGCATGAACAGTGTATCAACCCCTGAGACACCCCTCTTTCGGTCTCGGGGCGCATGAACAGTGTATCAACTCCCGAGACCTCCCTCTCGGTCTCGGGGCGCATGAACAGTGTATCAACCCCCGAGACCTCCCTCTCAGTCTCGGGGGGCATGAACAGTATATCAACCCCCGAGACCCCCCTCTCGGTCTCGGGGCGCATGAACAGTGTATCAACCCCGAGACCCCTTCTCGGTCTCGGGGTGATGAACAGTATATCAAACCCCGAGATCTCCCTCTCGGTCTCGGAGCGCATGAACAGTATATCAACCCCCGAGACTCCCCTCTCGGTCTCGGGGCACATGAACAGTATATCAACCCCCGAGACTCCTCTCGTCTCGGGGCACATGAACAGTGTATCAACCCTCGAGACCTCCCTCTTGTCTTGGGGAGCATGAACAGTATATCAACCCATAAGACCCCCCTCTCGGTCTCGGGGCGCATGAACAGTATATCAACCCTCGAGACCCCCCTCTCGGTCTCGGGGCGCATGAACAGTATATCAACCCCCGAGACCTCCCTCTCGGTCTCGGGGCGCATGAACAGTGTATCAACCCCCGAGACCGAGGGAGGTCTCGGGGCACATGAACAGTGTATCAACCCCCGAGACCTCCCTCTCGGTCTCGAGGCACATGAACAGTTATCAACCCCCGAGACCTCCCTCTCGGTCTCCGGGCACATGAACAGTATATCAACCCCCGAGACCTCCCTCTCGATCTCGGGGCGCATGAACAGTGTATCAACCCCAGAGACCTCCCTCTCGGTCTCGGGCGCATGAACAGTGTATCAACCCCAAAGACCTTCCTCTCCGTCTCGGGGCGCATGAACAATGTATCAACCCCCGAAACCTCCCTCTCGATCTCGGGGCGCATGAATAGTGTATCAACCCCCGAGACCTCCCTCTCGGTCTCGGGGCGCATGAACAGTGTATCAACCCCCGAGACTTCCCTCTTGGTCTCGGGGTGCATGAACAGTATAACAACCCCCGAGACCCCCCTCTCGGTCTCGGGGCACATGAACAGTATATCAACCCCCGAGACCCCCCTCTCGTTCTCGGGGCGCATGAACAACCCCGAGACCTCCCTCTCGGTCTTGGGGCGCATGAACAGTGTATCAACCCCTGAGACCTCCCTCTCGGTCTTGGGGCGCATGAATAGTATATCAACCCCGAGAACCCCCTCTCGGTCTCGGGGCGCATGAACAGTATATCAACCCCCGAGACCTCCCTTCGATCTCGAGGCACATGAACAGTGTATCAACCCCCGAGACCTCCCTCTCGGTCTCGGGGCGCATGAACAGTGTATCAACCCCCGAGACCTCCCTCTCGGTCTCGGGGCACATGAACAGTATATCAATCCCCGAGACCTCCCTCTCAGTCTCGAGGCACATGAACAGTGTATCAACCCCCAAGACCTCCCTCTCGGTCTCGGGGCGCATGAACAGTATATCAACCCCCGAGACCTCCCTCTCGGTCTTGGGGCGCATGAACAGTATATCAACCCCGAGACCCCCCTCTCGGTCTTGGGGCACATGAACAGTATATCAACCCCGAGACCTCCCTCTCGGTCTTGGGGTGCATGAACAGCATATCAACCCCCGACCTCCCTCTCGGTCTCGGGGCGCATGAACAGTATATCAACCTCCGAGACCTCCCTCTCGGTCTCGGGGCACATGAACGGTATCTCAATCCTCAACGCATGGTCAGGCCCGCTCTGAGCCACCTGGCATGCCCACATAATCCACCGCACATCCATGGCAGAGGGTGGCCATACCTCATAACGGCGTATGATCCGTTGTATCCCTGTCACTGTGCATAGCCATACCCCGTTACGGTATGCAGACCACCACCTGCCCATTGTTGTGCATGGTCATATCTAGTGGTGGCGCGCACCAGACATGACCCCAGATGCAAGACACCTGTGAGGTCGTACTGGCAGTTAAAGCCCTAACTGTTTTAGCTCCCTTCGGCTGAGCAGTTCTCATCTGATCCCAAGTGACTAACTTGAACGTCGGAGGGTCCCCACCGGAGCATCTGGTCTTCGAGGACTTTTCTTGCAGGAGTCCGGAGAGAAGGCCGTCCATCTTCCCCGACGCTTGAAGAAGGTGACTTGGCATCATCAGATTGGCGCGCCAGGAAGGGGGGGAAGGAAAGAGAAAGACATCGAACCAGCAATCTGCAATCTCTCTCCTCATGCTCTTGGAGCCATGGTGACGACCCGTGTGAAAGGAGTCTCTGTCAGTTGCGCTGGGGGCAGCGCCAAGGAGCCGATCCACTCGCGGATGCCCCCTCAGCTCTCCTGGCCAGCGTACCGGCATCGCTGCATCCCCAGGAGGCTGGACCTTCCGCTCCTCCGGTTGATGTCCTTGTGCCTCCTCCACAACAGTTCCAGGAAGATCGATTCGCCGCCCTAGCCACGCAAGTCCAATCCCTGGCAGCGGCGGTTCAGGGCCTGCAGCACCAACAGGCGGCCCCGCGGCAATCGGAGCCAAATCCATCAGTTCCAGGGGTGGTGCAACCCAGCCAGCATTCCTTCCGAAGGAGATCACCGGTACTGGGGGCTCACCACCATCAAGCTCCGCCCAAGTCTCACCACCGGGAGGCCTCTAAGAGACACCGGTCGCCTTCTCGCCACGCCAGTGTCTCTCCTAGGTGGCGACATGGGAAGGAGGCGGAGCGCCCCCGCAGACATCACCGTCACCATTTTTCGTCCTCTAAATCTTCGGGGGGAGGGGTCTTTTGATGGTCGAATAGCCCGTCGAGCCGAGTGTCAACTCGACGAGTATAGCCAGCGGTTGGAGGAACTTAGCCGCCGGATCACCCACCTGCCAGAGACGGACTACGACAGTCGGCCTCCGCTGTCTCGCCGCATCATGGTTGAGCCCATCTCCACCCGGTTCCGCCTCCCCCAGCTAGATCCTTATGACAGGACCACAGACCCCCTGGACTACTTGGAAAGTTATAAAGTTCTCATGCAAGTCCAGGGGGCCACCGATTCACTTATGTGCATCGTCTTTCCAGCCACCCTGAAGAAGGCCGCCCGAGCTTGGTACTCCCGTCTGCCACCACAAAGTATTGATTCCTTCCGCCAGTTGGAAAGAGCTTTCTTGGCCCATTTTGATGCCTGCCCTGAGCCTACTGAAGTTCGACCCCGGAAGCTCGAACCCCCTTGCTGGCTGGACAATCATCCTCGGGCTCCTGTACAGAGAGATGGACCCTACACTCCACTACTCGTTCCTATATCACACATCTTGCTTGAGATTGCAGGTGAGTCCTATCTTCAACGCCCACCCGCGATGAACCCAAGGATCCCCCGCAATAAGAACCACTACTGTCGCTACCACTGGGACCACGGCCACGACACCGATGACTATCGTCAATTGAAGAAGGCGATCGAAGATCTTATTCAGCGTGGCCATCTGGGGAAGTTCATCCGATAAAATAACCTGGATGCTCCAGGCCCGTCAGTGCCCCCGCCACCAGCGGTCGATAATGCTCCAACAGAGAAGACGGTGGCAATGATTTCCTGTGGGGCAGGAGGCCAGCCAAAGAGGCCGAGAGGGGAGGGGGAGTTAGATTCTGTAATTTCTTTCTTTAAAAAGGACTTAGAGGGGGTGGTAAACAAAAATGATGACAGCTTCGTCGTATCCATGACGATCGCTAAACATCCTGTAAAGAGAATTCTAGTTGATAGTGGGAGCTCTGTGGATGTTTTGAACTATGATGCTTTTGTTCGCATGAACCTATCGCCCAATCTGCTCTGGCCCGTCGTCACGCCCCTGATGGGATTCACTGGAGATTCTATGAAAGTCGAGGGGGAGGTCACTCTCCCTATTACGACTGGCACAACCCCGCATCAAAGTACGGTTTTCATGAACTTCTTGGTGGTTCGAGTGCCTCTTGCTTACAACGTGATCCTTGGGAGGCCCGGGCTCAATCTTTTGGATGCTGTCATATCCACTAAGAGGCTCCTCGTGAGGTTTCCTACCAGCGAAGGAGTCGGGAGATGCAGGGAGAGCAGAATCCGCCCTCACTTTGCTACCACATGGCCCCTAATCCGCAGGGGGTGGCACCCGTGCCAGTACCTAAGACACTGGATCCTCAGGACCTGGAAGAAGAGGAGAGCCGGCCAAGCGCCTGCTTACTTTTCCCCTCGGGGGGACCCATCGAGGACAATCCAGATTGGAGCCCTACTCCTGGAGGCACGTGATCGACTCCTCACCTTTTGCGAGCCAATACGATGTCTTCGCCTGTTCGGCATCCGATATGCCAGGTATTCCAGAAGAGGTGATTACCCACCAACTTAACATTAGATTGGAGTGCCGACCTATCCGGCAGAAGAAAAGAAGTTTCGCCCTCGATCGACAAAAGGCCGTGGATGAGGAGGTGCGGAAGCTACTGGCAGCCGGTCATATCCACGAGGCGCACTACCCGGACTGGCTGGCGAATGTCGTGATGGTTTGCAAGGCCAGTGGGAGCTGGAGGATGTGCGTGGACTTCACCGACCTCAACAAGGCATGCCCCAAAGACAACTTTCCGTTACCCCGGATCGACCAGCTAGTGGACGCCACATCCGGGCATGAGACTCTTAGTTTCATGGATGCATTCTCGGGATACAATCAGATCAGGATGAACCCGGCAGACAAAGAAGCTACCTCTTTTGTTACAGAAAAAGGGATTTACTGCTACAAGGTGATGTCGTTTGGGCTGAAGAATGCCGGAGCCACCTATCAAAGGTTGATAAATAAGGTCTTTGAGGACCAGATCGGATGTAACATGGAGGTGTACGTGGATGATATGCTGACCAAGAGCACCAGTGTTGTTGATCATGTCACCGACCTCGTGGAGACCTTCAACAACCTGCGCCGGTATCGGATGAGGCTTAACCCCCACAAGTGTGCCTTCGGAGTGGTGGCAGGCAAGTTTCTGGGCTTTATGGTAACCCAGCGAGGGATTGAAGCCAACCCTGACAAGATCAGGGCTATCTTGGATATGAGGCCCCCAGCTAATAAGAAGGAGGTGCAACGCCTGACCGGAAGGGTGGCGGCTTTGAGTCGTTTCATGTCAAGATCGGCAGAAAGGTGCCTGCCCTTCTTTAAGGCGTTACGCAAGGTCAATGGCTTTGAGTGGACAAAGAAGTGTCAGGATGCCTTCGAAGAGTTGAAGCAATTTCTATCCACTCCCCTGCTGTTGTCCAAGCCAAAGAGTGGGGAGGAGCTCTTCCTGTACCTCCCAGCCTCCCCAGAAGCTGTCAGTTCTATGCTCGTGCGCATGGATGTTGATGGAGTATAGAGGCCGGTCTACTACACCAGCAAGGTACTTCATGATGCCGAGACCAGATACTCTAGAACCGAGAAGATCATTTTTACCCTGGTGGTCTCTGCCCAATGCTTTCGACCCTACTTTCAGGCTCATCCCATCGTGGTGCTCACGGATCAACCTCTTCGGACTATCTTGTCGCGTCCTGACACCTCCGATCGGTTAGCCAAATGGGCCTTCAAACTGAGTGAATTTGACCTATCCATCCGACCAAGGTCAGCCATGAAGTCTCAGGTGATAGCTGATTTCTTGGTTGAGTGTTCCTGGACCGAGAAGAGTTTGGAGGAGTTACGCCCGGAGGAGTATGTGGATCCTCCCTCAACTGAGGAAGCAGAAAAGGAGGACTGGATTTTGCACGTAGATGGAGCAGCAAATTCTCAGGGAAGCGGAGCCGGACTCATTCTTGCGAGCCCTGAAGGGAAGGTGGTGGAGTATGCTCTTTGATTCCAGTTCCCGACGACTAATAACCAGGCAGTATGAAGCCCTGCTAGCGGGAATGAGGTTGGCTGAGGAGCTAGGCATAGGGCGTTTAAGGGCCTTCACGGACTCTCAGCTTATTTCTGGGCAGGTCGCTGGGGAGTACGAAGCTAGAGACCCGACCATGTCCTGTTACCTGAGCAAGTGCAATTCCAAGCCTCTCGGTTCTCTTACTTCCGTGTCAGCTACATTCCCCGAGCGGAGAATGCTAGGGCCAACGCGCTATCCCGTCTGGCCACTTCGGCCGACGGGACGCTGGGAAGAACATATGTGGAGCACCTCCAGGCCCCAAGCATTGAAGTTGCGGATGAAGCGCTACCGGTTGAGCAAGGGCCCTCTGGATGGACGCCTACGTCCGATATTTGACCAACGACACTCTCCCAGAGAACCCCGCTGAGGCCAGACTACTCAGGCGGAGGGCCCCGAGGTTCCTGATGATGGATGGGAAGCTTTATTGAAGATCATTTTCATACCCGGCCCTCAGGTGCGTGGGGCCAGCAGAATTAGACTACATCCTATGGAGATCCATGAAGGCATTTATGGAAGTCACCTGGGGGGCAGAGCCCTAGCTTACAAGGCCCTACGACAGGGGGGCTGACCATGAAGGAGGACGCGGCCGAGCTTGTTAAGAGATGTGATAGCTGTCAGTGCCATGCCAATATTCAGCGACAGCCGACATCTCAGTCAACCCCCTTGGTGGTACCCTGGCCCTTCGCCTAGTGGGGTATGGATATCCTGGGACCATTTCCCCCGGCCTCCGGACAGCGCAAGTTCCTCCTGGTGGCCGTTGATCACTTCACCAAGTGGATTGAAGCCGAGGCCCTTGCTAAATCACGAAAAGCAAGGTAAGATCCTTCTTTTGGAAGTCCATTATATGTCGGTTCAGACTGCCACACACCGTGGTCACCGACAATGGCCGGCAATTTGACAACACGCCCTTCCAGGAATTCTGCTCCGAACTGGGCATCCACTAGAAATTCACTTCCGTCGGGCACCCTCAGACCAACGGGGCGGCCGAGGTAACTAATCACATCATTCTCCAAGGACTGAGAACCCGGCTGGATGATTGTAAGGGACGGTGGGTGGAGGAGCTCCCCAATGTGCTGTGGGCCTACCACACAACGCCACAAGCCCCCACCGGTGAGACCCCATTCAGCCTAGTCTTTGGGTCCGAAGCTATCATCCCGGTGGAGATAGGCTCCCTGAGCCCTCGGGTAGAGTTGTACAACGAGGAAGACAACCCAGACCGGCTGCGAGCCAGCCTCGACCTAGTGGAGGAAGTGCGAGACCGAGCGCAGCTTCGGATGGCGGTCTACCAACGGGCCGCCAAATATTACAACGCCCGTGTGCGTCCCAGGACTTTTCTGTCGGGAGACCTGATCCTTCGACAAGCTGAAGTCTTGAAGCCGATGGAAGGGGTAAGCTGGCTCCAAATTGGGAAGGGCCTTACCGGATCACCGAAGCGCTCCGCCATGGAGCATACAAGATTGAAGAGCTGGATGGGAAACCACTTCCCCGGACGTGGAACGTTGACAACCTCCGTCGGTATTATCAGTAGTACATTCCTTTCTTACATTAAGTATCTTGCCTATATTCCTATGGGTCTTCACCCGTCATTTCGTGTTAATAAATTTGGGTTCTAGTACCTCAGTGTTGCAACTTAAGCCCGACCCCGGTCGGCACAAAAGCCCTGGGCCAGCCATGCACAAAGCCCAATGTACCACTAGCAGAGCAGCGTGCTGCCGGCTCTCAGCAACTTAAGCCCAACCCCGATCGGCACAAAACCCTGGGCCAGCCAGGCACAAAGCCCAATGTACCACTGGCAGAGCAGCGCGCTGCCGGCTCTCAACTTAAGCCCAACCCCGTCGGCACAAAAGCCCTGGGCCAGCCAAGCACAAAGCCCAGTGTACCACTGGCAGAGCGGCGCGCTGCCGGCTCTAGCAACTTAAGCCCGACCCCGGTCGGCACAAAAGCCCTAGGCCAACCAGACACAAAACCCAGTGTACCACTGGCAGAGCGGCGCGCTGCTGGCTCTCAGCAACTTAAGCCCGACCCCAATCAGCACAAAAGCCCTGGGCCAACCAGGCACAAAGCCCAATGTACCACTGGCAGAGCGGCGTGCTGCCGGCTCTCAGCAACTTAAGCCGACCCCGGTCGGCACAAAGCCCTGGGCCAGCCAGGCACAAAGCCCTATGTACCACTGGCAAAGCGGCGTGCTGCCGGATCTCAGCAACTTAAGCCCGACCCCGGTCGGCACAAAAGCCCTGGGCCAGCCAGGCACAAAGCCCAGTGTACCACTGGCAAAGCGGCGTGCCGCCGGCTCTCAGCAACTTAAGCCTGACCCCGGTCGGCACAAAAGCCCTGGGCCAACCAGGCATAAAGCCCAGTGTGCCACTGGCAGGGCAGCAACTTAAGCCGATCCCGATCGGCACAAAGCCCAGCCAGGCATAAAGCCCAGTGTACCACTGGCAGAGCGGCGCGCTGCCGGCTCTCAGCAACTTAAGCCCGACCCCGATCGGCACAAAAGCCCTGGGCCAATCAGGCACAAAGCCCAGTGTACCACTGGCAGAGCGGCGTGCTGCCGGCTCTCAGCAACTTAAGCTTGACCCCGGTCGGCACAAAAGCCCTGGGCCAACCAGGCACAAAGCCCAGTGTACCACTGGCAGAGCGGCGCGCTGCCGGCTCTCAGCAACTTAAGCCCGACCTCGGTCGGCACAAAAGCCCTTGGGCCAACCAGGCACAAAGCCCAGTGTACCACTGGCAGAGCGCATGCTGCCGGCTCTCAGCAACTTAAGCCCGACCTTGGTCGGCATAAAAGCCCTTGGCCAACCAGGCACAAAGCCCAGTGTACCACTGGTAGAGTGGCGTGTGCTAGCTCTCAGCAACTTAAGCCCGACCTCGGTCGGCACAAAAGCCCTGGGCCAACCAGGCACAAAGCCCAGTGTACCACTGGCAGAGCGGCGTGCTGCCGGCTCTCAACAACTTAAGCCCGACCCCGGTCGACACAAAAGCCCTGGGCCAACCAGCACAAAGCCCAGTGTACCACTGGCAGAGCGGCGTGCTGCCGGCTCTCAGCAACTTAAGCCTGACCCCGACCCCCAGGTACGGCACAGCAACTTAAGCCCTGGGCCAGCCAACATAAAACCCAGTGTACCACTGGCAGAGCGGCGCGCTGCTGGCTCTCAGCAACTTAAGCCCGACCCCAGTCGGCACAAAAGCCCTGGGCCAGCCAGGCATAAAGCCTAGTGTACCACTGGCGGAGCGGCTGCCAGTTCTCAGTAACTTAAGCCCGACCCGGTCGGCACAAAAGCCCTGGGCTAGCCAGGCAGAAAGCCCAGTGTACCACTGGCAGAACGACACGCCGTTGGCTCTAAGTAGCTTAGATCCAACCCCAGTCAGCACAAAAGCCCTGGGCCAGCCAGGCACAAAGCCCGGCGTACCATTGGCGAAGCGACGTGCAAGCGGCCCGGGAGGCTCGGTTTTATCTTGACCTTCCGAGTCCTACGCTCTGTCGGAACTGAAGTTCGTACCTCTCGACCCCAAGATTCGGTCCTACGAAGCCAAATCGAGGCTATCCAAGAGTAAGTTACAGATTACTCGATACCGACGAAGCCCCTAAGGGTCCCACGTCGGCTGCCAAAGAGTTTAAAGTGAGAGTTGCAATCAAGTGGAGACAAATCTCATTGAAAGGAGTGTATTTCATTAGTTTGAAAGTGCTTACAAAATGCCGACCAAGTCGGACTTACAAAAACAAAATGATAATACAATATAGGGCTCATAGGTCAGCAGGTGCGTCCTCATCATCAGAAGAGCCCATCTCGGAGAGGCGGTCCGGCTCCACTTCAAGGGCCTGGGAAAATCTAAGTCTCGAGCAACCTTTTCCTTCCCACGCTGGAACCCTTGAAGGTATGCCCCCGTCGAAGCTTCGGTCAGCTCATCCATGAAATGCTCGGACGCCCGAAATTCTTCAATGACTCTGGCGGTCCTGACTCCGACAGCTGCCTCCACCTCAGCCGCTAAAGCTCCCTCTCAGCAGCCAGGGCTGCCACTGCTATCCTCTCGGCCTCCAGGGCGAGATTCCTTTCCTCCTCCGCTCCCTTCGCCCTTTCTCGGCCTCCTTCACTTTCTCCTCCGCCGTCCTTGCCTTTTCTTCGGCCTCACTCACCTGACTCTCGGCCGCCTGGATGGTTGCGACCAATTCGGAGATGTGCAGGTCCCTGGCCACGATGGCATTCTCGGCCTCCATGAGCTGGTTGAGGGCCGCCCGCAGGCGGTTGGATTCAATCTCTGCCCAGTTCTCGGCCACTTTTATTTCATCAGCCGGGCGGTCTTGGCCGATTCTAAGGCCTTCTCGGCCGTTTCTGCTCGAGCGCGAGCATCCTCGGCCTCTTTTTGGGCCTCCCGCATGATGATCTTTTCCCATGGATAACTTCCCTGGCGATAGCCAAGGAGTTGCAATCTGCATGCAAACCCCATGTCAAAAAGAAAAGGAGGAGCAAAAAGAAATTTGAAAGCAGAGAGCGGATAGTCTATTTACCTTGACTAAGGCCGCGTAGGATTCACGGAAGAATGTAGTCGCCTTCAAATGGCTGAGCTCCTCCTGAACCTCCGGTACGAAGATTGACGAGATGAGCCGCTCCACCCGGCGCCCATCGTCTAGGACAGAGTCCCGAGACAGCCCCGCCTAGCCCTACTCCCTCCGCAGCTCCGACGGTCTCGGATTCGGCGCATGGAGAGCTGCTCACTGGCGTCCGCTCCGGGGCGGGCCTGCTGTCTGTGATGGTCCCTCGCCCCAGTCCCTTGCAGCTTCGGTGGGGGCTGGTTCGCAGGGGGGGAGGCCCCCCCACCGCCGTTGGCTCCTCTGCGGCCGGCTCCTCAATGGCCGGCTCCGCCTCCATAGCCGACTCCCCCGTTACTGTCGGCTCCTCCACGGCCGGCGCCTCTGTTGCCACTCCCCGCTTGCAATCCTTTCAGGCGGGGTGTCGGCCGTCAAATCGATCTCGGGGCGAGGATGCTCTTGCGGTGCGGATGGCTCGAGTGCCGCACTGTCGGGCGTTTTGGGGCCGGTGCTCGCCGCCCTCGTTCGGTCCCTCTCGGGCCTTCCTTTTGGCGGCGGCCTTCATGAGTCGGCATGTTGGATTTTCATGGCTGCGCAGTATCGACGGGGTCAGCAAAAAAAAAAAAATGATGAGCGAGAGCAAAGGCAAGACTTTGGTTAAGTACAGGGAGACTTACCAAACTGGGAGATAAGACCCGCCGACCGGAGGTTTTCCTCCGTCAGGAGCAGGCTGTACCGAGGAATTTCGGTGGACAACAACTGCCCTAACGCCTCTCTATCTCCGGGGTGGACAGTGGAATTTGCATTGCCTCGGGGGTCAGGGTCTCCCCACCGGGACTTTACTTGGCCAATGTTGGCGAAGAAAAATCGGGATTTCCAGCCTTTAACGGAAGAAGGGAGAAGGAGTTTAAGGACTCGGTTGGGCCTGGGCTGGAACAGCCACCAACCTTTCTGAGACCGGAGGATATAAAAGGAACGGAAGAGAGAGACTCGCGGGGTGATGTGGAGGTGATGGCAAAGGATAACGAAGGCACAAATGACACGTAAGGAATTTGGGACCAATTGGAAGGAGTTAAGGAATAATAGTCAAGGAGGTTAACGAAAAAAGGATGAAAGGGTAAGCGAGGCCCACCCTCAGGGAAATCTCATAGATGGCCACCCGGTCCGGTCGGGATGAGATCACCCTGTCGTCAGGGGTCGGGAGATAGAGCTCAACATCCCGAGGAATTTGGTAACGGGCCCGGATGTTTGCCAAATCGTTGCCCGTTACCGTGGAGATGGCCCCTTCCGGGAATTCCACCACCACACTCGAGGAGGTGCCGGCCCTCGCCTGGCGACCTCTCGGCGGAGTCCGGCCAGCCGCCGTTGAGCGCCTCCCTGCGGGAGCATCCCCGGCGACCCGCCACTGGGCTAGAGGGACGTGGTCCTCCGGATCGGATGACCACTCAAGGGGAGGAGAAGGAGGAGGAGAAGGAGAAGCTTGAGGCCTCTCGGACGAAGAACGATTCTCCGAATCATCCTCCACGAACAAGGACTAGGAACTCATTGCAAGATAAAAGATTGAAGAAGCCTAGAAGGAACAAAGAGCTAACCTGGGGAGGAAAGTGACAAACGCGAGCTCTCGAGTTGCAGAAGGGACCAGGAGGCAGAAAACCAGAAGCAGAGGGAGAAGATGACGATCACATGAATAGAATGGCCGCTTTTGACCCTCTACCCAGGCTTTATTCAATTTCAAACTGTCCCGCCGCGCCTCGACCACCACACGGGCTCCCACAATAAGCTGCCCACACTCGAGGAGGTGCCAGCCCTCGCCTGGCGACCTCTCGATGGAGTCCGGCCAGCCGCCCCGAGCGCCTCCTTGCGGGAGCCTCCCCGGCGACCTGCCGCTGGGCTAGAGGGACGTGGTCCTCCGGATCGGAGACCACTCAAGGGGAGGAGAAGGAGGAGGAGAAGGAGAAGCTTGAGGCCTCTCGGACGAAGAACGATTCTCCGAATCAACCTTCGTGGACCAGGACTGGGAACTCATTGTGAGATGAAAGATTGAAGAAGCCTAGAAGGAATAAAGAGCTAGCTTGGGGAGGAAAGTGACGAACGTGAGCTCTTGAGTTGCAGAAGGGACCAGGAGGCAGAAAACCAGAAAGCAGAGGGAGAAGACGATGATAACAGGAATAGAATGGCCGCTTTTGACCCTCTACCCAGGTTTTATTCAGTTTCAAACTATCCCGCCGCGCCTAGACCGCCACGCGGGCTCCCACAATAAGCTGGATTGCCTAGGTAATCGCTGGGCGCGAGATACGATTCGCTTTCAGCCAATGATAGGACACCGATGACGTCGCCGTTATGATGGATAATGATGGCGTGACTTTCCTCACGGACTTCGACGGATAAACCTTGCTTCGAGGACGATCGCCGCAAATCGGGTGGATAGCATTGGCCGCCCTTTCACATCCCCGTACTGCCCGCATAAAGTCATCGCGGCGCCCATAGACACATGTCTGGAGGCGGTTCGCAAAGGGTGGGGATCAGCCATTTGGAAGGTGACACCCTTTCACTTTACTGGGGCGGGCCCACTCCATCTCAGGGGTGAGGGAGCATCTGATATGGCTGATCCTAAGCCGTTAGAATGAACGGCAAAGATAGCGGGAGCTGACGGGAGCCATATCAACCACCGAGACCTCCCTCTCGGTCCCGGGGCTATCAACTCCCGAGACCTTCCTTTCGGTCTTGGGGCGCATGAACAGTATATCAACCCCCGAGACCTTCCTCTCGGTCTCGGGGCGCATGAACAATATATCAACCTCCGAGACCTCCCTCTCGGTCTCGGAGCGCATGAACAGTGTATCAACCGCCGAGACCCTTCTCTCGGTCTCGGGGTGCATGAACAGTGTATCAACCCCGAGACCTCCCTCTCGGTCTCGGGGCGCATGAACAGTGTATCAACCCCGAGACCTCCCTTTCGGTCTCGGGCGCGTGAACAATATATCAACCCCCGAGCCTCCCTCTTGATCTCGGGCGCGTGAACAGTATATCAACCCCCGAGACCTCGCTCTTGGTCTCGGGGCGCATGAACAGTATATCAACCCCCGAGAACCCCTCTCGGTCTCGGGGAGCATGAACAGTTTATCAACCCCCGAGACCTCCTTCTCGGTCTCGGGGCGCATGAACAATATATCAAACCCCCGAGACCTTCCTCTCGGTCTCGGGGCGCATGAACAGTGTATCAACCCCCGAGACCCCCTCTCGGTCTCGGGGCGCATGAACAATGTATCAACCCCCGAGACCCCCCTCTCAGTCTCGGGCGCATGAACAGTGTATCAACCTCCGAGACCTTCCTCTCGGTCTCGGGACGCATGAACACTATATCAACCCCCGAGACCTTCCTCTCGGTCTCGGGGCACATGAACAGTATATCAACCCCCGAGACCTCCCTCTTGGTCTCGGGACGCATGAACAGTATATCAACCCCCGAGACCCCCCTCTCAGTCTCGGGGCGCATGAACAATATATCAACCCCCGAAGCCTCCCTCTCGGTCTCGGGGCACATGAACAATATATCAACCCCCGAGACTCCCTCTCGGTCTCGGGGCGCATGAACAGTACATCAACCCCCGAGACCTCCCTCTCGGTCTCGGAGCGCATGACAGTATATCAACCCCCGAGACCCCCTCTTGGTCTCTGGGCACATGAACAGTATATCAACCTCCGAGACCTCCCTCTCGGTCTCGGGGCGCATGAACAGTGTATCAACCCCCGAGACCTCCCTCTCGGTCTCGGGGTGCATGAACAGCATATCAATCCCCGAGACCTCCCTCTCGGTCTCGGGGCACATGAACGGTATCTCAATCCTCGGCGCATGGTTAGGCCCGCTCTGGGCCACCTGGCATGCCCACATAATCCACCGCACATCCGTAGCAGAGGGTGCCATACCTCATAACGGCGTATGATCCGTTGTATCCCTGTCACTGTGCATGGCCATACCCCGTTACGGTATGCAGACTACCACCTGCCCATTGCTGTGCACGGTCATATCCAGTGGTGGCGCGTACCAGACATGACCCCAGATGCAAGACACATGTGAGGTCGTACTGGCAGGTAACTCATGATGCATCTGGTGTGTACGATGACAGTACGACCTGTCATCATCGGCCCTGTATTTTCTCCGTTATTAAACTGGGCTCCTAAAATCAGCAATCTTGGGGAATAGAATGGGAGACATTCGAACAGGTATAAAAGCACGCGCCCACGCTGTGAGTGAGGATCCTTGAACTCTGGTTTTCTAGTTTTCTTTCTACTAGTTAAAGCCCTAACTGTTTTAGCTCCCTTCGGTTGAGCAGTTCTCATCTGATCCCAAGTGACTAACTTGAGCGTCGAAGGGTCCCCACCGGAGCATCCGGTCTCTGGGAACTTTTCTTGAAGTAGTCGAAGAAAGGCCGTCCGTCTTACCTGACGCTTGAAGAAGGTGACTTGGCGTGTTGGACTAATTAATGAGGCTTTTTGCAGCAATTTTATATAAATATTCAATTTGGTGGTTAAAACTTAAAAGAGATGGATGGTTGCATTGGAGGTACCATTTAAATGCAGTTTTTTTTTTTTTTTTTTGCCAGATCCGATACAAATGCAATTGGAAGGCACGAATTGAGTTTAATCCTCCTGCTGAAGTTGTAGGTAATTTTATTAATTCTCTTATCAACATCTACCTGCTGGAATGGATTGAGCCTCTCTATACTTTATTACAGCATTTTAAAAAGTTGAAGCTTTTAGGATCAATTAATTATATAACCTGGTGTTAGAGTCCAGATTTATTAGATGTGAAGTGTGTCTCTCCGCATACATGATCCTGAAGTGTGTCTCTCCGCATACATGATCCAGACTGTATGTTAAGGTGGGATTAATTAAGTCGATGGGTGTTAAGTCTCTCTCTCGTGCTTTGTCCAACATAAAGTTGATGGCCCCTGAGAACGATTAGGGGAGTAAGTTCGGTCATAATTTGGAGAGAGAGTGGAATCAAATCGATGTAGTTGACCACCGTTATAAGTCACCTAATCTCACAACTTCATACAAACAACAAAAGGCATAGCTGATGATGATGGTTGGACTAACACATTTTTACTGATGCTTGGATCAGTCCTAGAAAAGCCATGCACACAGGATGTTAGAGTGACATTAGATTTCTTTTTGTTGTTCTTAGCATGGTTTACCATTTTGGCACCAAGAGGTGTGTTGGCCTGGGTGCCAGGTCAGTGCCTACACAGAGTCCCAAGAGACGAGACTCTTTGTAAGTCGGAGACTCTTGGTATTCCTAGGCATTATCCGTTATTAAATTCCTATTCTATATGAAGACCGGATGTGCCTTCTGAGAAGAATAGAACAAGGATACAAAGCCTTCTTCTTCCTCTTTTTTTTTACTGGTACTGCGGCTTATGGATGCACTGGAGACTCTGGTAGCCCACGACGACTGACGATTTGCCGTTTCTATTGCCTCCGAAATAAGGTATGTTCCTTGTTTACGGTTCCTACAAGGTGTATACCCATAAAATTCCAACACATGCCTGGCATGCTTTCTGGACTGCAACGGCATACGGATCAGCACAGCATGCCTTAATTTTGAAGACTAATAACAATGTTTCATCCCAGCATGTGCACGAGAAAATAGCTGACACCCAGTCTCGGCTAAACGGTTAACATTAGGAAAATAAGCCTCATTAGGAGGGAGTGGAGTGGAGTTAACTGTCTTCATATCAATTATCAAGCCAAATAAAATGTAGTCATTTCATTATAGCATGTCTCAACTCAGCTCATCTAAGCTTTTTTTTTTTTTTTTGTCAATTACATTTCATTATAGCATGTAATTATTTTAAATCCTATCCTGCAGGTGACCAAATATGAGCTACTCCTACTTCATCAGACCAAAATAAGTAGCTGCGATTTGAGAAGAAAGAGCAAGATGTGAGATTTTAATTTTTTTTAAATAATAATAATAATAATTGATTGTGATAACAGAAGGATCAGTTATATAACTTTCCCGTCTCAAAACAGTCAAAATTCCAACTACCAGCTCACAAGCAAAACATCAATCAGGACTTTTGGATAAAAGTAAGCGTTTCTTGTCTAGGGCTGGAGGGGGGAAAATGATTGGATAAAACAGCTCTCTTTAGTTGATAGATATTATCAGATGCTAAATTCATATTCAAATTTATTTTCAAAAGATATGTTTCTTTTTTCTTTTTTTTTCATTTTTAGCAATGACGCGTCAGAGGCGGAGCTTGGTGCAGTAAAGACCGATCGAACAGCAGAGGCGAGAATGGCCGTAAACAAAACACGATGTCCCTCACAACATGTAATCCTCTCCAATAGAGCTTCCTTTGTTCCGTCATCGTGTCGTCTGGAATCTAATAGGTCCTCTCATGGTAGTAGTGGCTCTGAGGGTTTAGGAGTTTGATATGAACGTAATCTCATCTCGCCGAATACTCAAGGATTGTGCTCTCTCTGGCCGCTGGGACAGCAAGAGTCTTTTCCACCAGAGGCCGATGCTTTGCGCATCGAACGCATGAATTGGCCTGATCGTGCGCCTATGCCATTGTACATGTGTAATAGACCATATCACGCACCACATGAATGATAGCATAGGCGCGATTCGTACACTTTGTTCACCGGCTCCAGAGCACGGACTTTTCCCTTGAAGATACCTGGGCTTCGGAATTTTTTCCACTTAAGAAACTCCCAGCGGAGGATGAGGAAACGGCGTAGCGGACACAACAATTGAATATTTACACTACTTTTCCTCTAGAAAATATCGGAAAGTAAATTAAATTAAAGGCAAGCACATGCCGTTTTCTTTTAGAATTCATCAAAGCGATAACATGAAATAAAAATACAAATAGATCTAGATATAACATGTGAATCCGCATGCAGAACTTGCATATATTTCAGAAAGGAAATAGAAAAAGTTATTATCTGACTTATCGTCCCCGCTATTATTGTCTAATCAGTGGTAAAAAGGTAACAGCTTATAAGCAAATAAAAAACCACGCAAAAATGTCCCCTCAAAGTTACAAACTTACCATCAGTCAGTACTGGAAGCATAAATCAATGTTGCAATGGATAATTAAAGAAAGTCACCATATACTTTTTAAGCTGTATAAAATCAAAATAACAAGACAACAAAACCTACACAAGGCCAAAAATTAAATTAGTCTTCTTGAATGCAGTCGTACCGATGACACACAACAATTGCAGAATTTAAAAACATTTAACGTACACTGCGATCAGAATTTAAAACATTTAATTAAATGGTGTTTGCTAGACTGCAATGACTTGAGACAACAAATTCATAAGAAGAAATATGATTGATATAATACTAACATCAGAGACCAAAATTGATTTGTCTGAATTGGGAGAAAAGAGAACAATACAAATGCGCTACCTGAGAGATCAAGAATGGGATACCTGAGAGAAATCAAGAATGGGACTGTCTATTTCAATAACTGAACAGGCAATTATGCATCACACCGTAAAAAAGACAGCATAAACAGCAAAATAAGACTTGACTACCTGCCAACGTGATTGGCACCAATCAATTTCAAAAATTCCAAAAAAAAAAAGGCATATAGAAGCAGCTTCACGAGATCTTGCCAGTACTTTCCCAGGTTAGAGAGGGCTGTCATTTTGTACAGTGCTACTAGATGGATGGCAAATTAGTATATCAGCCCTTATACAACAAGCCTTCTCCCAAGATGTACAAGGCCCTAGAGTGACAGAGAGCAACCTTCAGGTCACCAACATCTCACAGGGCCATCCGTGCTGGTTGGTCCAGAATAACAGAAGGCAGATTGCCAGCTAAATTTCAGTTCCCCATACTCTCAACAGTCTTCTTCTCACGTTCTGCATTCTCAACAGAATCCCAACCGGTTGCTGACTCTGAACTTGTATCACCGTTAACAGGTTTAGATGATTCAGATGAATCCGCGCATAGATCACCGTTCCCAGATTCTGGCAAATTTTCAGTAACCACACCAGTTGGCCCAGATGACCCTTCTGCATCATCATCATTCCTCTCTAATTCTGCGTCTCCTGATGATGACAAACATTTATCCCCATTAATAGTAAGCCCATCTTGTTCAAGTTCACCATTCGGAACACCTGAAGTTCGATTGGTATCAGACAGGTCACCTGATTCCAATGTCTCTCTCCATTCAACCCACTCAGGTGGCTTATCACCTTCATTTACACTTGACCGTCCAAGTCTTCTTCGGACTCCTCTATGGGCCCATTTTCCAAAACCATACTTTCAGGTTCCCCTGGAGTGGTACTTAACTCAGACACTTGTAAGGATGTTTCGTTGTCAATCATATCATCATTTTCACCAACAATAACCTCATCAGCCTCATCTATATTAGGTGCTGTCTCATCTGAGTTGGGTGATGGTGAAGCAAAGGAAGTAGTTGAGCGATCATGAACTGCATTGTCGTCTTCAAAAGCAAACCAGTTTGAATTTGTGAAGAGTGAACTGGGCCAGACATTATTTTGGTCAGCCTAGTGAAGTGTTGATTAATGATATCAGAGTTGCCTGCAGGTAAGGAATTACCTGTCCTGGTCATCCCCCAGCCGAAGAGATGAAATAACAACTTCCGCAGATTCATCATCAAAATAGACATCCTGCAGAATATCATCCTTCTGGATCTTAGTAATTTGCTCAATTTTACAAATAAGAACACTTAACAGAATATGCAAATGCAAATTTAAATCTTTTTGGCAAGATTTTTTGTGCTGTCTTATATCCTACCTTAAATAATACATGGCACAACTCGAAATGCTCGTGCAATTAGCAAGCTAACAGAAATTAGTGAACTAGAACTCATTAACAACAATAAAATTTTGAGCAACTTCTAAATGACAAACCCAAAAAACCATAACCAAGACAAATCGTTTGACCAAATTGATTATCGGATAACTTCCAAAAATATATCTCACTCAGTTAGTACCTCATCATCTCGTTCAAGTGTGCCTTGAGCCTGCATCCATTAACCATGGTACTAATTAAAAATTTGTTTCTCTAGTAAGCATATGAATATAAAATAATAAATAAACAATTAGCCCTGCCAATGAACTGAGTGTAAATGTATGATTAGAGTAGATTTAAAGTTGATGCGTTTGAAAGCCTTTAGACTAATTCAGGATGGTGACAGTGAGAGAAGATTTATTGGAACCAACATAAAGATTGAAATACCATATAATCAGTATCCAAGTTAGAAAATATCAACCAGATTGCATATTTCTGATAGTACCAAAGCATATTATATAGCATACGAAACGCCACATTTTCATAGGCAAAAGAATTTCACAACTATTTACTTAGAAAATGGGGAAACTTAAGTCACAGTTGTTCTACATTGGGGGGAGGAAGTGTAGTACAGATCATCTCTGACCAAGCACACCCCTTTCCGCAACCCCCCCCCCCCCCTTTTCTCATTCCTCTTTCCCTTTCTTCTTCTTCCAACCCAGGAAAGAAAGACAGACAAAAAGAAAAATAAGTTTGTTTACCTGAGCGCATGAGAAAAGTTCATGTACGTAATCTTTCCAGAATTGAAGAAAATATTCAGCAACAAACAACAACACGCATAATATCAAACAGCAGGTCTAGTAAATAATTTCTAACAGCTGAAATCCAAAGAAAAAATTAATGAAGCCTCATAAGAAATGGAATCTTTTTTAAAAAATTGCATTTGGGCAATGCAAAACTAGCTGAATAGACGACTAGGTCTGGGCATAAAAATATGCAAGAATACTTGGGTTTCAACTTCAAAAGAAAAAAAATCGAGTCCTCTAACCAACTTCGCCCGACACAAGTAAAAGAGCATCCACAAGGACACAGTAAGATCTGCAATGGCACCTGGATTTGGCATACTGCATGCTACCACATTGTGCGATTTTAGACTCTTTTACGATCACCCTTACGAGTTTCAAACATCATATTCAAGCTCCATTTGGTATTCCTTTTCTACGGCTAGAAAGCATTTCTTAAAGGGTCGAAAGCACTTTTGGATGATTTGACGTGTTTGGTAAAAATTATTCCGTAGTTTCCTGGCTCCTCCAAAAGCTAACGGAAGTCTATCAGAGAAAAGCAGCTCCAATTTGAAGCTTTTAGGCAATAGCTCCACTAGAAACATGTTAAGAAGCTGTTTTCATTTTAATAAAAATTCTAGAGGGATAAAAATATTCATGATAATTCATCGTAGTAATACAATTTAACATAACATAAATTATTTTATATATTTAAAAACACTTTATAATAACAGGTTTTGATGGTACAGAGAGACAGATTATTGAAAGTGCCAATGCAATGTCCTGTATTTTTATTCTTAGATACTAAAAGTATTTTCTCAATTTGATTGATGTGGAAGTTCCATAAGACTCAATCAACAAACAACTTTTTATTAAAAACTCTGTTAGTGAAAGTTCTACTGCTCAAAACTCTATAAACAAAAGCTCTACCACCTATACCAAAATACCAGAGAAGGCCTTAGTGCATTGACTAGTCAATTTCCAAAGCAAAATAAGGTTTATCTTAAAGGTAAGAACTACCAAAGTTACCACAATATAGTGTTTTCAAACCACTTATGATAATATTTTCTAAATTAAAAAAAAAATTGAATCCTTACATAATTTCTTTCAAGACAACATAATTATTTTATAAAAAATCCTTCTCAGGAAAAGCTGTTATTAATGCTTTTGCAACAGATCAAAAAAAAAAAAAAATCAATCAATAGCAACAACTTCTCAAAGCAAAAAATTAAGGCAAGTTCCATAAAATGTCAATCTTATCTTTTAAAAGCCAAATTCCATGAAGCATCCTTATTGGCTCTTGAAACACAATTCTAGTTAATGTAAAATTTAACATACAAAGTCTAACCAAAAGCATATTCGATGATGATTTGTTGCATAGTTACCAATTTAAATCAATTGTCTCAATGTGAGTGTGAGGGTGCAAAAGAGTAAAGGTTATTTGCCAACATCCAGGGTTTTACCTCTTCAATGTCATCATTACTGTAAATCCCATATTTAAAGGCCTGGCTCAGGTTGCTAGCAAGTGCTGCCACATCATAGTCCCTGTCTCGAAAGTCTTCATCATCGCTATCCCTACCTCGGTCCTGTAGTGAAGCTGGACGCCTACAACAAGCGATGAACAAAGCAAGCTTGCTCACTTCAAAAGTATCAAATTAAATTCATCTTCAGGGACATTTGTGCTCATTGGTGTGCATGCAAATTTGAGTAATGGTGTAAGCATAGGAACAAATCAACAAAAAAGAAAGAAGAAAAACCAAGAAATTTATTCATCACATATCTTTTCATTGTGCTGTCAGTTATTAAGGATCATGGTTTGGGTAATTTCAGATTGAAATTAAACTATTTTAAAGCTTAATGCATTAAATATACTATACTTAAATTAATTTATGATCATCCTACACCTTCTCTAATTTTTATAATCTTCCCAGATTTTTCTATTTAATTTCCCATGTTTGCTCCAATTTTAATAATTAACTAAACTTTCTCTAACCACATCATTTTATTTATTTTAATAACGTAGCAACCAAGAAAAAAAAACTGATTGAACATATTTCACTATAATCAATTTTAACAATCTATTTAAGCAATCCATTCTTAAATCCTTCAACCATATAAAAGCAGCTTAATTTCTAATTTTTATATTCCAAAGATAACTCCCATTGGAAATTTTTAAGAAAATATAAAATATGCTAGACTTAGAAGGAATTCTAAAACTTGTAAAAAGAACATGTTAGTAAATATGGACTGTTAACATTCTCAAGAGAGGAGAGAGAGAGAATTGTGAACCTAGAGAGAAAAAGCAAAATATAATGTATTAGATTTTAATTAACACACATTATTTTATATATTTAAAATTTAGAATTAGTTAATTAGTCAAAAAAAAGTCCATATTATCTTTAATAAAATTCAAACAATTACTGTTGATTTCAAAGGCCTGACTCTACAGCTTGTTCATTACACAAAGTTATTCCAAATATAAAATCCTCAGCAACCACTGTAGCAACACATGCATTATCACTCATAATCTTAAAAGTAGCTCTACTTCGTAATTTTTCAATTTCAAAAATAATTTCAACTAGGTTTCATTTTTTTAGACGTTTAAAATATGCTAGAATTTACCAAAGTTGTTAGCCCAGCTAGTTGATTAGCACCCATCTCCTTGGGAGAAATCCTAGGTATGGATGGTAAACAAACATGTAATTCCTCAAAAAAAATTAAGACTCATCTACAAATGCATTATAATGGCTCTGGTGATAGCAAAACTTATATGCATTAAGAACATAATGTAGCAATTAAATATTAAACAATTTCACAAGCATAACATATAAGTTCCTACTCCAAACTATTATTATTCCACATTATTTTTTCTAAACTATGTCTGAAATCTTTACTAGTAACCATGGAATAGGTGTGTCCTGGATATATTCTATGGTTTTATTCCTACAAGATGCTCAAGTATATCGAGTGTTTCCTTGGTCTTTCTCTTAACTTTTTGGTTAATGGTCTCACGTTCATGAGGACATCTAAGAGGAAAAGGAAAAAAATCACTGGAAATAAAAAGAAATGTTAATAAGCACAAGTAAATGAAGCAAAATGCAAAGAGGCGTACCCACAAGCCCACTGATAGACATTTTCCACTGCATTTCGTTTGAGCAAGACACTTGCTTGCCATTCAGCCCATTCACTATTTTCCTGTAAGAAAAGCATTGGCTAATTTTTTCAACAACATATAAACAACTATAAAAAACTATCATTCGATTGTTATGATTACAAAAACAATATTCAGAATTCTTAGGCAACTGAATGAACTTTGCATTGCAGAAGCCATAAGAGAACACAACAAACAACTATCACAATGCTTGACAGTTCATCCAACTAACAGCTCTATGAATATAATATCCATATAATCCAGTTCCTAGAAAGAGATAAAAATAAAGAGGCTCTATAGACAACCATCATATTCCTTCAATAAAAATAGCAGGTGCTTTGGAAATCTTAAAAATAACTTAGGTTGCATTTGGAAAAGAGATTTTCAGGAAGGAATTTATTTGGAGCATGGATTTTAAAATTCCGAAATCAAAATTCTCTGTTTGGCTACTACCAACGAGAAATTTCTAAAATTTTATGAAATTTTAGATAGGAATTTGGAAAACCTAAAATTCCCATTTTAAAACCCACCTAAATAGATGTCATGTACAAATTCCTCAAAATGGCCATTTATAAAAACACAATGAATTTTTGTAAATAATACATGAATTTATTTTCAGACTATTTTTGTAAATAATACTTTTGAACTTTTTTTTTTCTGTAAAAGCTTTTTTATAATAAATATTTACATAGCGCTGCAAATAATTACACTTTTTAAATTTATAATTTATCAAATATTACAATTTATAGTTGTAAATATTTTAATATTTACACAATTTATAATTATTTATAGAATAAAATTATAATGTTATAAAATTTATTTCTCAACATTATAATATTACATATTTATAAATATTTAGAATATTTATTACAAAATATATAATATCTATATATTTATAAATACATATAACTATTACAAATATTATAGATATTAATAACTATTACAAATATTATGGTTGTGCAAATAATTTTATAATATTTGCCTTGCCTAACCCTATCTAACCCCTATGAACGAAAACAAATCTACTAAAATGAATTATTTACAAAAGATGCAAATATTACAAAAATGATATTAGTAAGTAATGAATTATTGACAAAAAATGTGGGTATTATTCTTGTAAATAATACACTTTGACTTTCAAATTCTTCTTTTGCAATTTTATAGACAAAGTGATATATCCAAAATTCCATTTTCAGAAACAACTATCCACACAAAGACTCTGAAATTTTGAAATACTGCATTTTGAAATGTTATATTTTAAATTCTATGAATTTTCAAAAAACCTTATCCAAATGGAACCTTAAAGAGTCTCTTTAAAGAATACTTATGCCATCACCATTTTAAATAAGTAATGACGATCCAAGAGATGGCAAAATGTGAATTAGAAAGCATAACAAGGATAAAAATCCCCATGTGGTGTAAAAAAGAAAAAAAAACTGCATAACAATTAAAGTTTCCAATCTGGACATCCGTCCATGCATTTTAATAACATTACTTACAAAACTAAAATTATCAATTATCATGCAAGATATGATAAGTTAAAAATTTTCAAAAATGTATAAGTGAGAATGATCCACCTGCAAGTGCGTTTGGATTAAGCTGTCGTTGTTCCCGAACTGACAAAGCTTGTTAGCTATGCGTGTCGTGTGACCAATATTTCCGATCCTGGGAGGTGATTTTCCCTGTGCAGATACTGTAGGCTGCAAAAATATTTTTCTACATGAATTTACCAAACAACTTCAGCACATATATATTTTATTTTCGTGGAGACAAAACAGGAAAGGGAATGAGAGAGGGGGTGAGGGGTTTCATGAAACATGACAGAGAAAGCTAAGCATCCTAGCGACAAATAGTTACCTTGCTTGAATCAGCGGATACTATAGGCTGTTTTTCTGCTGCTAGAATTTTACCAACAATGCCACAGTCATGAAGAAGATGTTCAATTAGCGGAGTATTCTTGCTCTCTAAGCATGATACTACAATGTTCTCCACATGGTGATGCAAAAAATTATTGTAAGGGTACCTATAATCATCATGAATTTTCAACGTTAAGCTTTGTGAATTTCAACAAGAAATTTTTTATTCTCAAAGACATGAAACTTACTCAAAAAACAAATCTATAACACATTTTATGGCTCCTAGCTGGATCAGTTCCTTTTCAGCAGAGTCACTACCAATTGTCAATAAAACAGAGATGAACTCCACAATCTGGAAAAGAAACAACCATTTTGAGCTGTAAAATCATGGAGAAAAGTATCCAATACTACAATCATTAGAAATTCTGCATTCTCAGAAGGCTTTCTAGCAGAAAAAATTTAATGCATCTAACAGTTTTCCACTTTTGCTGCAAGTTCTTTCCAAATTTAGAATCAAAGCAATGACAAATGTGAGATAGTATTCCTGAACTAACTAGGGCACCAAGCATATCAGTTTTTATCAGGGATGTACACAACCCTAACTACCCTAAACTCAAATCCATATTTGAATTGGAGCAAAAGAAATTGAATCCAAACCTAATCCAACTCCTTTAAGGATGGATCAGATCAGATTCAATGTTGATTTTATCAATCCATCACATCTGCCAGGTCAAATCGGGTCAAAAACAATTAAAACATAAACCATAATATATAAATTGATTTCTCAATTATATCATAAATTTATTTCAATAAGATAATAGTAAGCAACATGAACACACAATCACAAACATTTTCTACATACAAGTTGATTGCTAACCATGCATGACTATAATCAACAATATAAATCATTGACATTATTGCAGAAGACTAATTTCCCATATTCAAGGAGGGTGTTGAAAGTTGAAACACGTAGTATACTAGTTTTGAATTGATTCAGGTCGGTTCATGTTCGGATCCAGATTCAGAATTTAATGATTTCAAATCCAATACATATCCAAGAGGGCTCTTTTCTTTTTTTATTGAATCCAAGCCTAATCTGAATAACTTCAGTTTGAGTTGGACCAGATTCATTTTGAATCAATTCCATATCGGAGGCAGCTCAATCCAATCCATTTGCAGCCCTACAAAATAATCCACCATAGTAGTTGAATGCATCACTCCACAAAGTCTGATACCATAAGGTACCTAAGAGTATACTGTAATTGCTTTTCCAAGGGCTACCTTTTCCATTTTAGGAATGAAAATGTATGTGCAAAAAACACATTTATAAAAAATATCTTAGTTAAGTGGTTATTTTTTTAGATAATTAATTATGTTTAAACATTTCAACTTTATTTAACTAATAGGTTCATTATAGGCAGTCACAACATCTTGCATCCATGTTGGACACATGACTGTGTCTAACCTGCACTTATCAAAAAGGATTACAAAGTTAAATCGTACTACCTAACACCATATACTAAGAAAAACAAGAAAATCAGAAGTTTTATAAATTGACACCTTCAAACGATGCTTTCCAAAGGGAGGTTGTAGCTTTCCATACGTGGTAGGCAATATGCTTTCAGAAGAAGAAACGTCCAACAACTTCAGCAAATCACCTGCAATATAATGAGCAATCACATTTAATATGCTTGAAACTTTAAAAGCAGATACAGAAAGATGACAAAATATAATCAAATATTGTGGTTGACTGCAGGAAATGACCATAATAGCTTATGATGCCAACTTAAGGAGTATAACATTACACTAATACACTTGACAATCAAAGTTGGTGTGTTGCAGAGCCCTGAAATAGTGATAAGTATGGGTGTCGAAATATAAATTCCTAGTTGGAGATAATGAAACAGGATGAAATACATCTAGGAACATGCAGCATGAATTTTTAACTACATTGTCTATTGTAATGGTCATGCATACAAATGTCATTATGTCAAGTTCTAAAAAGTTGTCAATTACATGAGGTTAAAAATCTAATGAGAAAAATAATATTATTATTAGTATATGAATGTCATGGTCAATATGTTCACATTTTTTCATGTGGGAGAAAATTAACAATATGACCCCCATGACCATAAGAAAAGATCAGCATCACTGGATGAAAAGCAACAACACAGAATATTCAAAATAAAGACAAGTGCATGTAGGGGTGGCTTCGTTGCCTACAATTCAACTACAAGATGCAATTCGTGTAGGGATCTTGTTTGGTGGTCTACAATTGAAAATTGCAAATACAATTAGATCTATTAGGTTTTCTGATGTGGAAAAGATGGGGCCCTATAATTGGATGGCAAATGCACCCCTGCAAGAGGCAACATTCACACTTTCTATCATAACATATAATATTTATCATATTATTTTTATAATTGTCATGGAAAAAAAAATATTGCTATTAAATTATCATTGGAATGGTATACGATACCATGAGTATAGTAACTAGATGACTATAAAATAATTTGATAATATTATAACTAGATATATATTTATCACACCCAATTATAATTATTGTAATTTTATATATAGATTATAATATTATAATAGTAACTAATAATAATATGATAATAACATTAATAAAACATTATTATAATATATTATATAATACTCAACTTAACTCAACTCATCTAAGCTTTTTTCCAACTATATGGTGTCGGCTATATGAATCCGCTTCCTCCATTTTGCTCTATTCAGGACTAAGTCAACATTCAAACTATAAATAGTTATATCTTTTTTAATTATTTATGTCCATGTTAGTTTAGGTCTACCTTTACCTCTATCCTGACCATACTCTTCCTAATGGGAGCATCTAAAGGTCTTCGTTGTATATGTCCAAACCACTATAATCGATTTTTTCTCATTTATCTTCACTTGCTACTCCTATCATTTCTCTTATATTATACTCAACTCAACTCATCTAAGCCTTTTCCCAACTATAAGGGGTCGCTACATGAATCTGCTTCCTCCACTCTGTTCTATTCAGGATTAAGTCAACATTCAAATTACAAATAGTTATATCTTTTTAATTATTTATGCCCATGCTAGTTTAGGTCTACCTCTACCTTTATCCTTGCCATGGATGTTAAAAGATCACTCTTTCTAACTAAAGCAACTAAAGGCCTTCGTTGTATATATCCAAACCATCATAATCGATTTCCTGTCATTTATCTTCAATTGAGACTACTCGTATCATTTCTCTTATATGTTTATTTCTAATTCTATTTTTTAAAATTTTACCATATATCCACTTAACATGCGCATTTTTGTTACACTTAATTTATTCACATGTTTCAGTATTGCCCAACACTCTGTTCCATATAGCATAACTAGCCTAATAGCGGTTTTATAAAAAAAAAATTTCAATTTTAACAGGACGAGTTGATCATACAATACTTCCGAAGCATTCCTCCACTTAATCCATCATGCTTTAACTTTATGATTCACATCTTTACCTATTTCACTTCTTACTGGATCATTGATTCCACATACCTAAATTTTTTACTCCTTGGCATCTCTTGGCTTTCAATCTTCACTTTTCTTCATTTGTATTTATACTTCCACTAAAATTACATTTCATGTATTCAGTTTTATTCTACTAATCTTAAAACCTTTAGATTTTAAAGCATCGCTCTAAATCTCTAACTTAGCATTTACTCCAGATTTAGTTTCATCAATCAACACTATATCATCTGCAAATAACATACACCATGGAATATCATTTGAATATATTTGGTTAATTCATTCATAACTAATACAAAAAGATATAGACTTAAGGCAGATCTATAAACTCTTATATTATATATATATTAATAAAATATAGTCTAATAATATATTAGAGTATAATAGTGATATATTATAATAACATAGTATAATATTAAATATTGATACAATAATGTTCTTTTGTTACTTATAATAATATTATTATATTAATTTAGTAACAATACTACATTATTATTATTATTATTATTTTAATTACAAGGACACTGCAGAGATAAGAAGGGGAATAGTTTGAAGTGCTGCAGCGCCCCTTTCCAAAGGCTTTCTCAGTTACTAGATACCTTGTAGATGGAATGACCAATTTTGGCTGCAACTCCAATGACAAGTTCTGGAGTTAAACTGTAGGTTGTAATTATAATATAGACATACAAACACTTGTTTAGGGCACCTGCATTTCAACTACAGCCAACTGCAACCTGCCAATTGCAGGCAACCAAACAGCCACGTCAAACATGTATTCATAAATATTATAGAGAAGGACCGTAATGAAAGCGGTGCAGTAGTGCTCTAGTGTAACTCTAAAGAAATAGAAGCATGGAAAGCAACCCCCCACCCCCAAACCCAAAAAAAAAAAAAATCTTGGAAAGTAAACTTGAAGGAAGACAATAATGCCATGCCAAAAGCTAAGGTTTATCAACAAGATGCACAGGCTATCAGAATGAATTGCACAAAATAGTGCCAACTATTTACAAATCAGTTAACCAAATAATTGGATATTACCCTATATTTTAAAACATCAAAACTGCAATAATGTCAGATTCCATAACCTCATAAAGTCATGCCACATTAGAATAGCTCAAACGATCAGAGAATCACAAGAAAGTTGTGAAGAAAGAAATAAGGAAAACCACTAATAAAGGATACCAAAAACTTGGAAACCTAAAATGGCCACCAGAAGTTGAAACAACAATTAGCCATTGTCACAATGATTCAACTCAATCATCTTGAGGTTCTACAACTTGAAACCAAGGTCTACTATACCAATCGTACCATACTCGTACCAATACAGTACCACATTTTGCTCCAGTATCAACCAAACCATCCCAAATCGAGTGGAATTGTTTTGTACCACCCGATATTGACCCGTATCATCCAACATCAAGTATTATTAATGTTAAGAGTAAGAAAAAATTGGTACCCTATCTCGGTACAAGGTGCGCATACTGTACTGCCCCATACGTATGAAACTGATAATGTACCGATATAGTTCTTGGTACTAGTTTGCAGGCCTTGCTTGAGACATAAAACTGTTTTGTCATAATAAAATCAGAATGCTCATGAACAAATGCCCATACGACATTCCAGCAACAGAAGCAGCCACCTACCTAGGCTCCCAAGCATGCCATCAACTGTCTCAGGACTAGCAGCAACCATTGTCCCATGACTCAGCTGGCTCCGAAATGATTGATATGAAGATGACAGAAGTCTTTTAGGATCTAACAAAGATATGCATACAGACAATGAGTGAACTAACACAGATTTAGGTCTCGACTCATCCAGTGCATGATGAAATAATCTTCCCACGAAACTGCATTTTAACATCACAATGTGGTTGTTAGTAAAGGGAATTAAAGTTCAATATAAAAATAATAGGTTAAAATTCAGTTGATATGATCTATGAAAATTTAGCATTAGAGAATTAAAAATCCTATGAAAATGTTACCTTGGGCTGCAGATCTTAGCAGCAAGACCTGGAGGGGCATATCGAGTTATGGCACAAAGGATCTCTGAAGCGTTGGCATGAACTTCAGCAGAGTTCTGTTAAATTAAGGCAAGATAAAGTATTGAAATATGAGGTGAATGGCATTGATATTTAGAGAAATCAAGATAATTCCTTCAATTAGTTCCCAAAGCTAAAACATCAAAATTATTCATAGCTTCGTAGGAAAGCTTTATGATTTTAACAGACGTGCCTCAATCACATATGTCTAAGAAATGTATAGTCATCCTCAATGGCAGCATAAGAACCCCTGGCTAAATGCGCAAGTCAACTGATGCTCCACATTGCAACTGAGAAAACATGCACTAGTTGGCGGAAAGCTCAATTTACAATGAGAAATACGCATCTCTCAATGATCCTTAGTGATGCTTTACCACGACCCATAATGATGTGGGAGTTCTCAACCTCCTTATACCTTAGCATAACCTATGAGGGTTGATACCAAAATCACAGCCAACTATAAGATCTTTTTCATATCAGAGCCTTCTTTTAGAGTCTTGTATGACAAGGCTGAACCATTTCAATGGGACAACACACACACACACACACACACAACAAACACAACACACACACACACGCGCGCGCATGCATAGAGTTAGACTATGATGCTTCTGAGAGCATTTGGCTCCAAATGCTTTTCAATAAAAATTAATGACATCTCAATATGAAAATCAGCAACGCTGATCATGATCTAAAATAAATGAAATGCTTGAAAACTATTTCTACTTTTGAGATCTCTTGCTTATGCATCAAGCTGCCAAAAAATGAATGGTAGAAATAAAGCTAGTAAGAGTATAGGATAAATTATATAATTCGATATTCTAAGTCATTGATCCTATTTTAAAACATACATAGATCAAATTTTAGCTAATTCAAATGTATGTAAGTTATATCAAACAGAAACACCATATCATACAGTAGAAATGGTCAACTTTGCTTTCATTTGATGTAAAGTGTAAAAGACCTCAAAACAGTGACTTCTGGTTTCTAGACAACTTAAATTTTATGAATCATAATAACAGGTGCTGATTTTTGGTTTGGGATGTCCTTTCATTGTCTTAATAGGAAGCATTTGGAGCCAAATGCTGCCACAAGCATTCTTGCCTAACTTGATATTCATGAATACATGCATACACATACATACATCTATAAACATATAGATACACATGCATACATACACACACGTATGTATATTATTTATGTTTCTATATGTATGTATATCCATATGTTCACATATAAGTTATTTATGTATCTGTATGTATGTATGTATATGTACGCATACATATATGCACATGCATCCATATTCATCCATGCATGTGTATACAAAGTTCTCACGTCCATGGCCAAGTTGAAAACATAAGGTCCAATGCCTGTAGAATTTTCAGCATAAGATAAACATGATTGTGCATCAATTTCACAGGAACAAAAGGCTACTGCAATTTTAGTTAGAGGAAAGAGAATATGTTTAAAACAAAAGATAGTAAGATGCAAAAAGATGTAAATGGAAACGAAGAAAAATATGATATAAATTCTTACCAAAAAGATTTTTAAAAAATAGTCTAAAGAACCTAAACCTATGCTAAAGGAAGGCAGAACCGAACCAAACTGTTAAAAACCAGTTTGAAACTAATTTCAGTTCAATTATGCCCTCGAGCTGATGCGACCTAATACAAACACCTGATTCGGGGAGGGGGCTTGGACTCTTGTGAGCTCACATCCTCTCTCCACTCTCTTATTTGCATTCAAAATCTAAATGTCATCCTCTATTCTCTTTCTTCTTTTCTAGCCATTTATTTAGGATTTTTCATGAAAATAAGAAAAATTCCCTCATTTGAATTCCTTAAAAATAAAAAGTAAACTCTCTCTCTCTCTCTCTCTCTCTCTCTCTCTCTCTCTCTCTCTCTCAAAAACAAGTTCGAAGAATTTTAAAAAATCCTGATTTAGTAAATATCAAGTTAGAATACTCTACTTCAGTTAAAAATTTCAGAAAATTAATTTAATATGTAAATGATAAGAAAATAAAATACAAAGAAAAATTATCTTAAAATATTTGTAAGGGTTTAATCAATACTTAGTCAAACTTAGAGTATTTTCAGACTGAGACAGAATCATAATAACAATGAACCTCACACTAACCTATGTTGACTTGATCCATAACTTATCAAAATAATAAAATTAAACTTTTCATAAAATCTTAAGATTAAAATGTATTTCTTAAGGCCCAATATATGACATGTCACTCAGAGAGATGATAGAGCTCAAAAGAGGTTCCTAACCTTATATATCGTATTAAAAAAAAAAGACAAAGTGAAAAACCAAAAAAAATAAAAAATAAAAAAAAAATGGTGCAGAACCTTGCCTATGCTACATCAAGTGTTCTAACTTATGAAGCATATTCTAACAAGACATACACCTAGAAGTAAACAACCAAGAACCAGTGAAAATCCACAAGTCCTTAAGTCATTTTGTGTAAATTAGTTCTTCTAAAGAATTTGGAATCTAAATGGCAAATATGCTCATTCAATTCCAACCTATGATAACTAGCATGCTCACCCTTTGAGAAAAAAAAAAAGTGCCCCCTTAATTATTCACACGTCTGTCTAACATAAAGTAATCACATTCTACAAGACACATATTTTACCATTATTATGGCATATTCCTCCATTATTAGGACATGAAATCTACTTAACTAAAAATCAAAGAAAAATTCACTAAACCCTGTGTTTTCTCAGCAAAGAATTTTAACATTCTGGGCCATGGATTCTTGAAAGAATAAACTATTGCCAGCATGTCTATATACCATGTATAATCAAACTTAATAACTACCATCAAATTCTAAACCTATTTTCGTTATCACACAAAAGCTGACAGTTCATGCTTGTGTTTGATCTATTAGATGTGCTATTGTAATGCAGCTTCTAATGTTTGATCAATGAACATTGTCCCTATTTTCTTGCATACAGCTGTATCATTTTTTTCCTTTTTTTCCAGTCGAAGTAACATTTCCAGATCACTTCATAACAAACCTCATTTTAACAATTTGTTACCCAAAAAACACTTGAATAGATTCCTTTTTTTTCAGGAGTAAATGATACAAGATTCTATACACACACACAATAAGATGCCACCAAAACACCTACCGATGAGCTAAACTTATCCACAATCATCTCAAGAACATCTGTATCTTCTAACCACCGCATTGTATCTGTGTAGTTGGAATACATATTATCATCAGCTCCAATCAACCGAATCAGTACCTGCTTGGAAAGTTGATAGAATATGTGAGCTCTTCATTATTTACAATAATCGGAGGATGATGAGAATGGCTTCAAGTTTATTATATTAACAGTCAGTTAAATAGATATTTGCAACTTTTGAATGGCTGACCTCCATGATTGATGTGATGCCAATGAGATCGACAAGTTGGCTGATTATCTCCGGATGGCTCTAGATGATCATCAAAACAAGATGTCATTACAATGCAATGCATATTTATGTGAAATGATAAGAGAATAACTAAATAATACTGCACAAATTTTTTTAAAAAAAGAAGCTTAATAGTAAAAAAAATAGCACCATAATGGGCATCCACACACAAATTTTGCCCTTGCTTTGCCCCAATACAAGGCTATCATCAATGTTGATAGTTACTTCCCGCCCTCCCAAAATATATATATATCATACATATACATATACATATACATATACATATGTATCTAATGGTTTTTATTGATTTAGAAAAAGCATATGATAGAGTGCTTAAAGAAATAATATGGCAGTTTTAGAGAAAAAAGGAGTTACCAAAAGATGCATAAAATTGATAAAAAATATGTATGATAAAGCAAAAACCATTGTTAAAATAACAATACGAGAAACTAGTGAGTTTCCAATTACTATAGGTTTACGTCAAGGATCTGCCTTAAGTCCATATCTTTTTGTATTAGTTATGGATGAATTAACCAAACATATTCAAAATGATATCTCATGGTGTATGTTATTTGCAGACGATATAGTATTGATTGATGAAACTAAATCTGGAGTAAATGATAAGTTAGAGATTTGGAGAGATACTT
Source organism: Calamus simplicifolius (assembly GCA_900491605.1). NCBI lineage: Eukaryota > Viridiplantae > Streptophyta > Magnoliopsida > Arecales > Arecaceae > Calamus > Calamus simplicifolius. The sequence goes on along the minus strand of UESW01003975.1, from coordinate 1,342,343 downwards.
TAAAATCCAAAGGTTTTAAGATTAGCAGAACTAAAACTGAATATTTGACATGTAATTTTAGTGAAAGTAAAAATACAAATGAAGAATTGGAAGCCAAGAGATACCAAGGAGTGAAAAATTTAGGTATTTGAGATCAATTATATCCAGCAAAAACGTGAAATAGGTAAAAATGTGAATCATAGAATTAAAGCAAGATGGATTAAGTGAAGGAATGCTTTGGAAGTATTGTATGATCGACACATCCCATTAAATTGAAAAAAAAATCTATAAAACTACTATTAGGCCAGATATGCTATATAGAAGAGAGTATTAGCAATACTGAAACAACATGTAAATAAATTAAGTGTACCAGAAATGCACATGTTAAGATGGATATGTGATAACACTTTAAAAAATAGAATTAGAAATAAACATATAAGAGAAATAATAGGAATAGCCCCAATTAAAGATAAAATGAGAAAAAATTGATTATGATGGTTTGGACATATACAACGAAGACCTTTAGATGCTCCAGTTAGAAAGAATGATCTTTTAACAATCCATGATAAGGATAGAGATGGAGGTAGACCTAAACTAATATGGATAAAAATAATTAAAAAAGATATAACTATTTGTAATTTGAATATCGACTTAGTCCTGAATAAAGCAAAGTGGGGCAGAGTGGAGGAAGCAGATTCATGTAGCCGACCCTATACAGTTGGAAAAAAGCTTAGATGAATTGAGTTGAGTAGATATATCAAATGATAGTAAGCACTGCACCATAATGTCCATTGGTTTCAACACATAAAAAAGCAATTTGCAAAGGCCCCCCTAAAAATTATTATCAAAAATAAGCAAGAAATAATACTGCTCCCTCTCTCCCTTCTCATTATTCCTGCACGTCTCATTTAACTGCAAGTGGGCTTAGTTCCACCTAATCATATAGTCGTAAGATTACAAGTACAAAGTTATTACTCTACATCAATTATTATCAAGAATAAGCAAGAAATAATACTGCTCCCTCTCTCCCTTCTCATTATTCCTGCATGACCAATTTAACTGCAAGTGGGCTTAGTTCCACCTAATGCAAAGGCCCCTCTAAAAATTATTATCAAGAATAAGCAAGAAATAATATTGCTCCCTCTCCCTTCTCATTATTCCTGCATGTCTCATTTAACTGCAAGTGGGCTTAGTTCCACCTAATCATACAGTCGAAAGATTACAAGTACAAAGTTATTGCTCTACATCAATTAACATAGCGTGGAGAAATTAGCAGCAGCAAAAGTTTGGAACCAAAGCAATAAAATCAGAACATCAGAAAATATATGACAATGACTTGCCTTCATGACATGGCTAGTGCACATTCACTCCGTGTCTACGTGTCTTTGATTTATACTTCTAGAATAGGAATTTAAAGAGGTTCTATAAAAGGAAAAAGGATGTAGAAGTATAACACAGATATAAATATAAGGATTAAAATGCAAGAGCCAAACAAGGTGAAAGGCCAATAAAGAACCTATAATTTTACTCCTGCTCTCAAAAAGAGGTTTTATTAAAAGTAAAAAGAATGTAGAAATAGAAAACAAAGTTAAGCATGCAAGGGTGAAAACACAAGCTATACAAAATGAAAAGCCAAAGAAGAACCCATAATATTAATTATGCTGCTGGCGCATCTGCTAGCTGACTAGCATAGCACATGCTGCATGCCATGCAATACAAACAAGAAGTTCTATCCTGAAATAGAGATTTTAAAAAGAATTAATACCCTTTTTTAGTTAAATTGGAGAATTAGTAGACATCATGTTGACGCCAATACTAGCATAGCATGGTGTACACCAGTTGACATATGCCCACGATTGAAGCCTAAGAAATTACTTCAAAAATCATCAACAATTATCTAAGATGAGAAAGTCCCTTAATAGTTAGTTAAACCGAGATATTTGGATCCAAATCCTACCTTCAGGGGTTGGGGAGGCTATGGGTTTTTGGATGAGGGCTACCCATACTGTGTAGCCCCTTGCCTACAAGTCTCTTCGACTGAAAATAAACAACTCATGTTGAGAGCAATGAAAGTCCATAAGCGAATTGTATATTTCTGGAACTACTTAAGCCAAGAAAATAATTAGACCATCACACTATCTATAGCAATTTGTGTTCTAGTTTGCTCTCTATTTCCCTCTTCTTAAAGCAAGTCAGGTTATGCATCTGGAAAAAATAAAACAAAAATCACAATTTGGTAATAACAAAATGGATAGGCAACTTTCATATAGTTCTAACTCATGAACCCAGAAGAACAAGATGTCTGTTCTTGCTCATCAAACTTAACAATATGGAGATCATATATAAAACCAACAATTTCCCATGTCCTATAGGATCTCGACTAATGGGGAAAAGAATCTCTACAAAATTGCACCAAAAACTCCTAACCAAGCTCAAATTAATATGGAAGAATCCAATTGAAACAGGATATTTGAGAAAATGTGCTATACATATGTTCAAGATAATACATGGTCCGTCCAGTCCTCTGAAATCAAGGTAATCACTAACAAAAGCAATCAGGTCTAATGATATGAGAAAAACTAAAATAAAAGGCCTACAAGAGGGTAAGTTCATGGTATAAAGACTCTCCAACACTTGTAAGGCTTATCCCAAACACCCATGGCCACCCTTATTTACCATAATATGAAATAGATCCAACAGTGAAAAGTCCACTTCAAAACGAAAATGGGGATCATTGCCACCCTCCAGGTTATCCTTACCTCGTGCCACCTAGCTTGGCTGCACGATTCCAAAGAGCCTGTCCTTCCATCAAAAGTCAAAACAACTCACACCTCGAAATGAGCAATTTCCAAGTGAATTGTAAAACCATCAAGCTAGGCTACATCCAGCATTTCCCACTAGACCCCCTCTGTTTTTTGTTGATATGAACAATGTCAAATTTATTCAAATTTGCTAATAACACACCAACAAGGATGCTATAACACTAGATATTTTATAGTTGAAGGAAAAAATAACCAAGGGTAGCTCCATCTATAGATGGAAATTTCTATTGAAATCTTATATCTAACTTTTTTAGTCCATAAATCCTTGATATAACTGCTTACATCATCAATTAACCATGACATGTCCATGATACTTTCAGGGAAGCTCTATGTCACAAGAAAACATCAAATACTTCAGCAAAACAACACATCACGACACTAATTCCAAAATTACAGAAAAAGACATGTTTCCCTTAAGACTCAAACCCACCATAACAACCCAATCAGATTATCAGTTCATTTTCATACAAACATCATGAAACAGCATTAGCACAAATAGGAATAGGGTTTTTCACACCTTGGCATTTCAAAACACCATGAAGGAGAATCATTAGAAGTTCTTTGATAGAGCCTATTCTACACTAAAAACCTCGGAATTTAAGTAAAAAAAGAAAAGTTGGAAGGGTTGTCAACTTAAAAAATCCTTCATCAGTGCCACAATGAGCATGAAGCAGAAAAATAAAAGCGGTACAGATTTTAACCATATCAGCCCCAACCTAAGAACCAGTTCTCTTCGTAAAAGATACAAGCAATCCTAAGTCCACATAATCTTAAGCAATATGAACACTCAAACCAGATTTCTAACCTTTTATCACTCCTATACAATAAGAATCCATCAATAGAACAGTTACAACAAAATAGCAGTTCAAGGAGCATCCTTTCTCTTGTATGGTAGAAAGTGGGAAGGTTTTAAATTCCTTGGAATGGTCCATCCCAGTTTTTCTGTAGAATAGAATGTGGCATCATCCCGGTCTATCCCGACACTTGAGATAAGGAATATCCCAAGATGTGCTAATTGGGATGCTGAAGTGATGGTAGGACAGACTCATCCCTACGCTTTGAATGGCAACCTATCCCAAGATCCCACAAGATGTCCCACCAGGATTTAAAATCATGTAAGTGAGACGATATTTGAAGGTATGTGACTATTCATGAGTTCAAGGGCTTTGCTTGTATTGCAAACTAATAAACCTCTTACACACCTGGCCAAAATACTTTCTGCACCCTACTTCCTGGGGCAAGAGATGACATATCATCTCATGTTTGAGCATACTGAGGTCTTTACAGCAAGTTCTGCTAGCTATAAATTTCTTAAAACGGAAACAATGATGCATAAAGCCTGGTGTGAAATTGTCTCAACCATTTCAAATTCTTGTTTATTTTGATAAGGAAGCAATTCAATGGAATGTATTTATACATTAGCACACAAATCATGTTCAAAACTAAAGGTGCTCAGAAATATCTCTTCTTATGAATTACCTCCAGCATCCCAATCAAATTATGACAAAGTTCCCTTTATTTTCTTAGCCAAGTATACAAGAGAGACAAGGGAACAATTTCATAACTTCCTATAAAACTAACTACTCAGTACTTCCAATCAACCAATGTTTTCCCTCAAAATTGAGCTCCTTGCCAAGTTTTTCATGTTATTCAACAAGTATCAGAGTTCCCAAGGATCTGATCCATGAAAAAACACTTTCATTGAGATCAGATTAGTACAGAAAGTGGTATTCATAACTGTCCCCTTGTCAGCAAGAGATTCCCAAGCGTAAGCAGAGATATTTAGCTAAATGAGGTAAACAAAAGGCAAGACACAACAAAGTCCAATAGTTCGAATCATGCCCACAAATTAAGATGTACTGCTTTGCTTATAAAAGCATGCGTTGGACAACAAGATCCTTGAACTTATCTTTTTTTTTTTCTATGGACATAATTTTTTTAGTGTGATTCTACCACAAATGGGTTGTCCATTAATACAGTTTTCCCATCCAACATTTCTACAAAATTATGGTCATTAGAATCCTAAGACAGGTAGTTTATAGCATTGTATACAAATGCCACAAGAATAATCACCATTATTTTATCTTTTTTTTTTGGCAAAAGGACTAATGCAGCAATTGAATAACTTGATCGACGCTAACTTTTACATCATCACCAGGATAAGACAGTATGCTGGATGATCTATTTCAGAATAACCTTTTGAGTTGCATTACATCTTCTAAATTCACAATATCCCGAGCAAGATTCCACAATAGTGTGTCAATATCAAGAAGATGACTTGTGATGACAATAAAAGGACATGCCCCACAAAGGCCTTTATGCCAAAGAGAAGAGATTCATTACAACTTAAACCAGAGTACCAAAGCAAGAAAGGAAAAAAGAAGAAAGGAAAAAGGAAGAAAACAACTTCACCCTTGAGTTCTAGAAAAAAAGGTATGCGCATGTTTACTTTTCACAGGAACACTTTAGCAATTGGAGATGGATTTGGTGGCAATGTGACAGAACTCCATATCACAGAAAAATGATAAATGCAGTTTGTCACTGTTCATGTGAGTTTTACAACATCTCCTGGCATCCATTTATTTTAACGATTTTGGTTTTGATAAAATCAACTTAAACTTTTTCATTCACAAGTCTTAGAACCAAAATTCCTTAGTTAATCACAAAGAGAATTAAAAAATCAAACAATTTAAATTAACAGATCAAAGTATTTTTTAGTCCTAAAACGTGAAAGAATCACCTGAACATAACTGATAAGAGGGGCTGTCTTCCGTAGCATCAGACATATAACAACCTAGCAAAGCAACATAGCAAATGTGAAGGAAAAGTTTGTTTACTTAAAATAGTTTAAGATTTCCTACATTTTCAAAATTTTATTTACTTTTTAATGTACTTAATTTATAAAAATACATCAATCAAGATAGAAGAATACCTTACTAAAGTAACCGGCCAACAGCGTTCCATGTGGGTGATCCGGTTTCAGGAAGGAGAACAACAAATTCATCAGCTGCAAAAATGACAAATTACAAAGGCAAAAAGAGAAAATTAAAAAGAAAAATCAACAATGTTTAAAGGAAGCTGCAATTGTGCAGGACCAATTTTCAACAACACAGAAAAATATAGGTATGAAGGGGTGTGTACATACTGAAAAGTAGATGACAAATGAACTTACCTCCTCATCCTCTACTAAGGTTCTCAGTATGATATCAACCTCGCAAGTAAATATCTCACACGCAATAAAAGGGAACCTATACAACAAAAAGCCAAGCAAATAAACAAGGGGGTATGAAGGTGTGCATGACAACAAATTCACATGCCAATGTATGGCAATTTACTTGAAAGCCTGTTTCTTTTCAGTATCCTCATGAGCTTCTTCTACAATATAGCGAAGCAATTGCTCCACTCGAGCCCTATCTCTCAAACTACATAAAAAAAAGGAAAGAAAGATGAGTAAAATTGCACCAAAGTATCTATTCAATTAGAAATTAGATGTGCTGATTTCGTAGCTGCAAAGTTCGTTGAAATATTCAAAATTTCTATTGCATCACTCACATAGCTTTACTTATCCATCTTACAATAAAAATTAAACTACACAGAATATTTGAACTTACTGACAGAATCAACAACCATTTGATTAACTCTTCTTAAACAATCTAAAACTTACCCTGCTTAAACTTTTTTGAATATTTTCCCAAATTTTGGTAGAATCTGCCAAAGAGAGTAGCCTGTGCTAACAAAATATAGTTCCAACCACTGCTAATAAAGATGACAAAGTTTTCTTCTCTCAACATGGAGTCATAAATATATTGACCTCAATTCCATCTTTTCTTTTTTCCCTATTATTTCTTCTTCTATCATTTTTTTCTAGTTTTTCATAGGAGGGGACCCGGGCATACTTTTAAACATTTCTAATATTCAAGCACTCCATTTCAATACCTTATCTTGAATTAGACATTAAATGTTCCACAAACCATAGTTTCAGATCCTAATGGGATATCTCATGGGGCTCCGAGATTGGTTACCATCCCAAGTGTCGAAACAAAACCATTTCACCATCATTCCAGCATCCCAATTAGCACATCTTGGACACCCACTATTTCAAGTGTGGGAACAGGGCAGGACCGCAATGCAATCCACTACATAGAAAAACCGAGATGGCCCTATTCCATGATATTTAAAACCTTGCCACAAACTATTTAGAAGGATAAATCAGATAGCAAAAGAAAATAAAGGTTAATTAGATTACCAAGCACTACTTCAATAACCTGAATTTTTTTTGCCAAATTCAACATATCACATGTTAATGACGTATCTATCATCTCATATGTTTCCTACCAGACATGATAAAAAATCAAAAAGAAAAAGCAATTGAATTTTAGGTAGGAAGATCTTGTTAAGGCTTCCACCAAGTGTCTACCTACCCGCTTCAATCTTTAGCTCATCCAAATTTTATAATGCATGTACCATTTCTATTGCATTTCAATATTTCTAATATTTGATAAATACTAGATTTTCAATATCACAGCCTAAAAATCATAAATAATGATAACGCTTTTAGTTTCTAGATTTTCTCCAGATTAATATTATTTTCCTCATGGAGGCAACCAAAATTGTTGATTGACTCATGGATCATGTTGAAGTGCAAAGATTAGGAAAAGGAAATTAACTTAAAGGATTATATTGCCTTACAATTTCTTTTAAACAAGAAGGCATGGCAAACATAAATTAAAAAAAAAAAAGACAGACTGATCAAAAGGACAAGATGAAGACATCATGTAAAAAGACAAGGGAGCAAGAAGCGAAAAGACAACGAGTAAAGGAAGAGGGTGGGCCCCATTACTTATTCAGCAACATTATATATGCATGGCGGAAATTTACTTTTTTTTTTAAGTAGGAGCTCCTTGGGAAACTTTAAGAGGGTAGCTGGCATTTCCAAGCTTTTTAATAGAGGAACAATCATATCTAACAAATACACAAGTTATGTTTGAAAAATGATATTTCTTGGTCTATCTTCATAGTGCCAGTCCTTGAATCCTCTTGGGCCATCAATCCTAATCAACAAATGTAATCAGCACCTTTTTAACATACAGAATTTCTCTTTAATAATCCACAACCTTATATTTTCTATGCTGCAATAAATTTCAGCAAAGACCAACATCCACCTTTTCTTCCACCTCCAAATTTGAATATTTTGTATGGCAGAAGCTTCTTATACCCTAGACAATCCCTGTACTTCCCCAATCCTATTTTCCTTGAAATCCAACTCTAGCTGTAAAGATTGGGTCATTTCAGATCTGACTTGCAAATTTAAGCAAAAACTACTTACTAATGTATGAACCAAACCAAACATGATTCTTCCTACTCAGTTACCTCTTACTGAACCAAATATCTAATGAATAGCACAATTACAAGCTAATTATCCATGCCATCCCAAAATATGTTTATCTCCTTCCAGAATCCTCGCATGCTAGAATTAAACATTCACAACCTTGCAGTGCTTTAGAAATACAAGTACATGGGTAATCATTAAGGTAAAATTTCTCCAGAGCCAATGACCTAGAGGCACGTCTCTAGTAACATAAACATCTGTAATACATAGATCAAGTTATATGTATTATTTTAGAAAATACTAGTATGCTGGCAATCACAAAGGTAAATTTCGACCAAGAGGCATATCTAAAAACATAAGCTTGTGCACTTGGCCAGGGCATTAGATTTAGACTTTTTTTTCTATTAGCCTTCACACAGAATTAGGATCAAATATCAAAAACAAGCAAGTAGTGATATTTGGAGATATTCTTTTTCATGCCACCTTATTAACATCTTCTATAAGAGTTATCAGTTAAAAAGCCCTCAGAAGCCTAGTAAGCTTCTAACTGCGCAAATTGAAAACCAACTGGCCATTCAGATTAAGAAAGATTGTCCAGATTGTCCAATTTTTGTTAAATCTAAATAGATTGTTAATTAAAAAAAATGAAAAAAGACATGCAGATCATTTTTATTACAAGTGGAGACCTATTCTTTAAGCAACATACTAACAACGCCTTCAAAGTTCCTTAAAGAATAGCAGAAAATCAGAAACTAAAAAAATTATTTAGATATCAAGCAAAAATTATTTAGATCTACACTTCAAGAACACTAGATTGGGGGCAAAAATCATTCCCACCGCATGGACACTTTTGCAAGGTCACATAAAATCTATCTTCTCATTTTCTAACAGGGTAAAATATCAAATGAGATTGATATGGCATCCTTAAGTTGTGCCTAAGGATGTTGGAGAACTTGTATTTGAGCATCAATTTCACATCAATAGTCATACCTTGCATCAGGTGATTCCCTTGCAAATTCTTAATGGTGGATTATCTGATGATCTACTCTATTTATGATAAATCCCAAACAACAAGCTATTGCAGCTCAACTGGAGAACTTCAAAGTAGAATAATCAGACAAGTCAGATCTACAATCATCATATCTTTGGATGGTCAATATATAACTTTATTGACTTTAATTGTTCATCATCATGGCTCACCCTTCACCTTGTAAAGGCCATGAATAAATTGAACGCCACCAATGGAAAATCCATCCAATTCTCAAGTCAGCAACAGTCTCATTGATCATCATATCGTCAAAGCATTTGGTTGCATTCTACATCCATGAACGCCACCTTCACCTTGTAAAGGCCATGAATAAATTGAACGCCACCAATGGAAAATCCATCCAATTCTCAAGTCAGCAACAGTCTCATTGATCATCATATCGTCAAAGCATTTGGTTGCATTCTACATCCATAAAAATGGTGATCTGAAGCATAATCTAATTCCTACCTCGATGATCTTCACTACCAACACCAATTAAGGTAAAAGAGACACAGAGATCAAATTCTTAGAATTACAAATCCAATTTTAGATCAACTGAAAGCCAGGAAGAAAAGGAGGTTAGGCATTTGATCAAGTCCACCATCCAGAAAAATGATGATTAAATGAAACCCAGAGAAGAAGCTCAAATATCATATCCGAAATAACATGCAATAATTTCTTTTTAAAGGCACATAACTGGCCAATATGCATGTATGTGAAATCACCTATATTTCTAAAAAATATTTAATTATAATCACATTGATGTGAGGCTAGAAACTTAAAAAGAAAAAGAATACAATCTTGTAAAAGGAAATGATAATGCCATTCATATAAGCTAAACAAAACTGTGAAGCAAGTTTATTGTACTTGAAATTTCCGAAACACCCCAGCTAGATAAGCAGACATCTTTTTAAATTCAACTGCCACATCATTAACCCCTTTAATAGTTCGAATACTGTCATTCAACAAAACAATGTTTGCAAGCTATAGGACCCTCTTTGGTTTTCTTAACATTTAAGGATTCATATCTAAAGCTACCTTAGAGATGGCTGCCCCCCTGAACAATGAGGAGATAAAGACTAAAAGATTATCTCAAGTGGACGTCCATGGACTGTGTGGATGAGAAGAAAAGATTCTGAACAGTTACAGGAGAGGATAAGTATTTTTATCAAGCTTAAATGTACATTTAGGTGGTATTTAGCTTTCACTTTCACCTCTGCAAGATGCTTGGGTTATATAACATCAAAACTACTAAATTTGTGGTATATGAGATTTTGCTGGATCTTTTGAGCCCATATAGATGAGGGTTGCCTCTTGTTTTGCATTTTTAAAGAAAAACTTTGCATTTTTTTACCCTGCAATAACTTTCAAGTTGAGCATACATAATCTACATACCTGATAAGACATTATGAAAGTTTTGTAATTTGTTGCATTCGAGTCAAGGAATGCTGATCCATTTAGTTCTGACATTTCTTTTTTTTTTTTTACTCTCTTTGAGCTGGGCTACACATCAATGTCATCATTCACCTTGAATAGAGAACAATCAAAATAGGTTTTCGCTTACAGCTCAGCAGTCTGTTGTATCTAGTAACGTAATGGTGCTCATAATTTGAGCAGAAATACCATTACTAAAGTCGTTTCTTGATCATTCATTCATACGATATATGGACAACTTGCCCCTTTTAATTAACAAATTATCTGTTCATATGGGAAAAGGATGAACAAGAAGTAAGCAAATGAACAAAAGTAAACATCTGGTATACCTAAATTTTAACAAGGCCTCACTTAAACACTGGAAGTAAATGAAGAAACAAGCTCTCAGAAAGTAGGGTCAGAAAGGAAGAGCTCATTACAAATTAATAAGACGGCTATTCAGTGCTTTGCATTCTTGAATGATTTCATCCTCATCAAGAAGCTCTTCCAGAGTAAAGTTTTCCTTGTCCAAAATGGTATCCACCTGAATATAAAGTTAAATTGAATCAATAGAACAATGCAATTTCATTACTAATACATTACTAGAATTAATAACGCCACAACAATTAAAAAGAGATAACTTTCCCTGTGACAGCAGAAAAGTTAAAAAACATCGCATCAACAAATGATTTGAAAGTCAGGATAGAGGTTGTGATAGGTGATGTGAAAAAAAGTTTATACAATGAAAAAACAAAGCAGCATATAAATGCAAGAAACATATAGGTTTTTGAAGTCCAAGAAATAATGGAGTCTAAAACAAGCACAAACTCATCACATTTCACAACAAAATGAGACCTGGCCATGGATAAGACAACTACACATGCATGCATGCACATGCACACACAAAGACATTTACACACATACACAGATGCACAACATGTACAACAAGAACTCAAGCCCTAAATCATGATGTGGCTAGCATCCATACGAATAACTCTAAAATTATAAACTTATCCAGTATGAGCAAACTTTCAGATTTGAAATATAACTTTAATATATGGTGGAAGTCAGCTTACACATGCCTTGGTATTTGAATAGATAAGAAATTCATGCAAAATTAATGAGTTTGTGAAATCATAATGATGAATTAAATAACAATAAAGTACATGGGCAGTTGTTTGACTGTATGATAAAACATGTCCAAAAGTGAAAGCAACTATAGCTTGTAAATCTCAGAATCAATAATTCTTTCAAAGAGATTAGAAACACGAAACATATACACTGGTGTTTCCAATATTAAAACAGAGTATCCATAGTCAAGTTTCCATTTTCTGCCATTAAAAAAATGCAATGTATTCATCGCCTCAGGATAATCAGGAGATGAAAACTGCTTAAGTAAGAAGCAAGTAGAATAATATAAAGACTAAGATGAACAGTGCTGATATTGTGAAGTACAAACCAATGAAATCAAAAGCCACAACCAAACCATAATCTTTGAAATCTACTCATTCACCACAACAGAAAAATAAGCAATGTTATGTTCATCAAATCATTTATCACTGTTGTCCTCATGAACGTGACCTCCAATTGTAGCCCAACAAAAACAAAAGCAGTGAAAACGCAAATTGGAGGAATAAAAGATCACCGCGAAGAAACAAGTGATCGAAGTAGATCAAAGCCAAATGGATTACATCTAAGCAGCAAAAGATAGATACTGTACTGCCAGGACAGAGTTACAGAATAACTTGAACCAGAAGATACAGCACTCATGCAGCAACGTGCGGTAGCATATTTTAACAGGAAGTAGTAGGAGCAATCAAGATAGAACCAATTATCAGAATCAATATCACATTGCTGAGATTACATACAAGTCAAGCCTGACAGATAACGATCTCATACTTATTTATCAATCTTCACTTTTTCCTAAACAAACTGTCCCTAATCATTCCATAAACTCCTCTGAAGCGCTTGTCTTAAAGAACTCCATCCATGATAGCTTTCTTCTTTCGATTGTCTTTCTTTTAAAATTCAAATTATTCAAAGTGAAGGGAAAGAATAGACAAAAACTCCCACGATTCAAAAATCACATCTAAAGCAGTTAACACCTGCAAGACAAAAAATTTCAAGGCTGGAACCCTTTGTCCACAACAACAACCACACAAAATACCCTAACCCAACACAATATCCAACCCTCTAGATTCAGAGGATTCATGAATAAAGGAAAATCCTAATTTCCCATCGGATTCCCCAATCACGCCAACACATGCAAACCCCAGCGTACAGAAAATCAACAGGGCACGAAACTAAATGAAAACAAAATGCATGCAGAGCTTTCAAACTTACGGGTGAGGCCGTGGCCAATCCGGTCATGCGCCAGAACATCTTGACAAGTCCCAAAAGAAAGAGATCCCAACTGTTTCCTAGATTCCCTAAACCTCAGATCTAGGGTTCCAAGCGTAGGAAACTGGATTCCAGATTGCCTATAGAATGCCCTAAAACTCCTGGAATGAACCAAGAAACCAAAACAAAACACCAAAATTCCGCTTCCGGGGCCTCCAATCTCCACCTTCCCGGAGATCAAATTGAGGACTGGACCGACCGGCGGCGCGAGAAACACCCTCGAGAAACGAAGAAGGGGAAGCGGGAAAAAGAGATAAACGAGAAGGGACAGAATCGAAGGCTTCGATCGAGAGAGGGTTAGGGAAAGAGGGGAAGAAGAAGAAGAAGAAGAAGAAGAAGGGGGAGGGTAGGACGAGGGGGGAACGAGCGAACCCTTGAATCGCGCGACAGAGTGATTCCAGAGAGGCGAAAAAATGGACCCTTTTGGGGGTTGAATTATTAGATCCCTGTGGTATGTTACCTCCTTAAATACGCGACTTAAGGCTTCTCGGACTATTGATTTTTTACTTGTTTATTTGGAGATTCCAGAAGGGTTGGTTGGGGCGCTCGGGCGGGGATTTAGATGTTGATGGCTTGATGAACGAATTTGCCCTGTATTTAGATTGGAGTTAATTATAATGGTCATTCTTAGCTGATTATAAATTAATTTTTATGTATTTACCTCTTCTTGAATATTATTTTTTAACTTTGCGAAACAAATGGTTGGAACCTAACGGTGCAATCCATGTGTAATGCTAAAATTATTGTAATAATTGATGACAACAAATTTCGAATATGAGCATTTATGCTAAAAATATTGTAATAATTGATGACAACAAATTTAGAATATGAGCATTTCTATCTGCAATAGTTAATTTAATTTACTTAATTAAGACCATATTAAAGTTGATTCCCTGAAAGTTATTTTCAAAAAATAATCAAAATTTAATGTAAATAGACTCATGTGATAAATTAGCTTTTTAACAGTCATCTTACCTCTTTATACAAATTATAACTAGCACATAAATGATTTAACCCATGGCTACCAATACATACATATATACATATACATATACATACATATATATCATCATGTTACATTAAGCCTTTTTTTGCAATCAAATAGGACTATTTGATAGTGGTTTATTGGATTGATGGTTGCATTCATTCTTCATCTTTACAATGCTGTCAAGGGCCTCCAACAACTTTTTTGACTTCCTAGATCAGCTTTCATCGAGGTTATCCGCTATCACTCCATTTATTTATCTTGCATACAAAAATGTTGACCAGAAGCTTTTATGTGGATATAATCATTAGTTATCGCTTAAACTTGAGGGATCTCATATCATTCTTTCTACTTATTAATCAAGGTTATCCCTAATCAAAAGTTGGGCTCATGGCCCACTTATTCAGCCTATTAGGGCAAAAAGGAGCGCTACTCCTTTTTCTAAGAATTTATTCTCTCTCTTTAAAAGGCGCAGTCGTCTAGAAAAAAAAGGTGAGAGCAGGTAGCGGGTATTTTACTTTTTTATAGGAGCATGGATTGCTAAGGAAAAAGAAGGAAGGGCTGTGTTCGGTGCTTGACTACGTAGGAGGACTTCCACTCCAGGAATCATGTGAAGGTGTTGCAGAAGAAAAACAAGAGAAGAAGAAGAGAAGGAAAGAAAATAAGAGGTAACGTAGGAGACCGTATTTTTCGGTGACGTAATCCTTATATCCCTATTATTCTCTTGTGATTGTTTCTCAAGTCCTGGCAAGGGACTTTGAGACTTGGATATTTATTATTCTATAGTGGATCTTCTTCTCTGGCTTGCCCATGGTTTTTTTTCCTTTATCTTGGAGGGATTTTCCACATAAATTTTGGTGTTTCTGTGATTGTGTGGTTTGCACATTTTTATTTATTATTCCGCTACATATTACGGTCTGCTAGTATTTGCTCGTACATGAATTCTTTCCCATCAACTAGTATCAGAGCCGTGAATTTTGTGTGCCCGGTAATGTTTTCCACATGATCAGTCTGAACAGAAACAATTGGATGATATGGAAACCGAGGATGGAGGATCTCTTGTATTGCAAGGATCTATATGGACCTTTGGAAGGGGTCAAAGCAAAGCCCGTTACAATGACAGATGATGCTTGGATCATGTTAGATCGGAAAGCGATCGGTTTTATTCGGCAATGGTTGGATGATAGTATCTTTCACCATGTTTCCACTGAGACTTCTGCAAACTCTCTTTGGAAAAAGTTAGAAAGTCTCTATGAGAGAAAAACAGCTGGCAACAAGGCTTTCTTGATCAGAAAACTAGTGAATCTGAAATATAAAGAGGGTGCTTCTATTGCTAAGCATTTGAATGAAATGCAGAATATTCATAACCAGTTATCCTCTATGAAAATGTCTCTTAATGATGAGTTACAGACATTATTACTTCTCATTTCATTGCCAGAAAGTTGGAGACACTGGTAGTTTCCCTCAGTAATTATGCACCAAACGGTGTTGTCACCATGAGTCAAGTAACAGGCAGTTTGTTGAATGAGGAGTTGAGGAGGAAGAATTCAGCAACTTCTCATATTGATTCACAGGCACTTGTCTCAAAGAATAGAGGACGATCAAAGTCTAGAAATAGAGACAATTCATACAAGGGTAGAAGCAAATCAAGGTCAAGAAAAGATATTACTTGCTACAATTGTGGTGAGAAAGGGCACTACAAGAAGCAGTATAAGAAGCCTAAGAAGAGTAAGAAAAGAGAAAAGAAATGGAGGATACAGAGTCAAAGGAGAATATCACAGCTACCGTGCAGAGATGATTATTTGATTTTGTCTACTTCTGATGGTATCTTCTCATATGAGTATCAGAATTATGAGTGGGTGATTGACACAGGTGCTTCTTATCATGCTACACCACGGAGGGAGTTTTTTTCTACATATAAGACTGAAAATTTTGGTATTGTCAAGATGAAAATCAAGGCACAACAAACATCATTGGCATGGGTGACATCTACATGAAGACCAATCTTGGCTGTAAGTTAGTACTTAAGGATGTAAGGCATGTGGCTGACTTGAGGCTAAATTTAATCTCAGTTGGAAGACTTGATGATGAAGACTTTGATAGCAGATTTCATAAAGGACAATGTAAGCTTCGTAAAAGTTCACTTGTTGTAGCCAATGGGAAGAAATGTCACACTTTGTACAGGTTGCAGGCTAAAGCTTATGGTGAATAGTTAAATGCTACAGAGAAAGACTTCAGCATGGAGTTGTGGCATAAACGACTGGGACACATGAGTAAGAAGGGGCTGTAAATTCTTTCAAGGGAGAAGTTATACCAGACTTCAAAGGTGTACATATGAACCCCATGTGTTGATTGTTTGGTTGGCAAACAACATAGAGTTTCTTTTGCTAGTCCTGCTTTGTCTAGAAAAATGCATGTTTTGGATCGTGTCTATACAGATGTTTGTGGTCCTCCGAGGACAAAAACTCCTGGTGGGTCAGTTAATGTTCCAGGTATCAATGGTGCACTTTATTTTGTCACTTTTATAGATGATTTTTCTAGAAAAGTTTGGGTCTATGTTTGAAGACCAAAGATCATGTTATTCATGTCTTCAAAGAGTTTCATGCCAGAGTTGAAAGAGAGACAGGAAAGAAATTGAAATGCATAAGGTCAGATAATGGTGGTGAGTACATAGGGTTATTTGAAAATTATTGCAGATCACATGACATTCAGCATGAGATGACAGTTCCTGTTACTCCTCAGCATAATGCAATTGCAGAGAGGATGCACCACACCATTATGGAAAAGATTAGATCTATGCTTTCATAGTCCAAGTTACTAAAAGATTTTGGGATGAGGCATTGAAGACATCAGTTGATGTAATAAACTTATCACCGTGTACAACTCTAGATGGTGATGTTGCAGAGCGTGTATGGTCAGGAAAAGATGTCTCTTACAGGCACTTAAGAGTGTTTGATTGTCGTGCATTTGCACATGTTCCAGACATTGAGAGGTCCAAGCTGGATGGTAAAACAAAAGAATGTGCTTTACTTGGTTACTCACATGATGAGTTTGGTTATAGACTTTGGGATCCAGAAAAGCAGAAGGTATTCAGAAGCAGAGATGTGATATTTTTTGAAGATCAAACCCTTCAAGACTTCAAGAAGGAGGTGCCAGTCAAGTCTTCTGTAGGAGGATTAACAGACTGTGATCCAGTTACTCCTCCAGTATATCAGGGTGATGAGGGAGATGTGCAAGAAAATAGTGCAGGAGCAGATGTTAACTCACATAGGACATGTTGAGCAGAAAGGAGATTAGGAGCAACCTCCTACAGACCCTCAGCTGAGAAGATCTACCAGACAATGTCAACCTTCCAAAAGGTATTCTACAGATGAATATATAATGCTTACTGATGCAGGTGAACCAGAATGTTACCAGGAGGTAGTTGAAAGTGAGCAAAAAAAGGAGTGGTTAGTAGGTATGCAGGAAGAAATGGATGCCTTACGGAAGAACCACACATATGATTTAGTGGAACTACCAAAACGAAGGAAGGCTTTAAAGAACAAGTGGGTTTTTAGGTTAAAGACTCAACACATTGTTCTCAACAAAGTACAAGGCCAGATTGGTTGTGAAAGGCTTTGATCAAAAGAAAGGTATTGACTTTGAAGAGATTTTTTCTCTTGTTGTTAAAATGTCTTCAATTCGTGTTGCTCTAGGTATTGCTGCTAGTCTAGACTTGGAGGTTGAGCAGTTAGATGTAAAGACAGCTTTTCTTCATGGTGATTTGGAGGAGGAAATCTATATGGAGCAACCAGAAGGCTTCAAAGTCAAAGGTAAAGAAAATCTTGTCTGCATATTGAAAAAAAGCTTGTATGGGCTGAAGCAAGCTCCAAGGCAGTGGTACAAGAAATTTGATTCATTTATGGCTGAAAATGGATATAAAAGAATGGCTTCAGATCATTGTGTGTATATCAAATGGTTTAGTGATGATTTTGTCATACTCCTACTTTATGTTGATGACATGCTTATCCTTGGAAAAGATATGTCTATGATTGACAGGTTGAAGAAGGAGCTAAGCCAGTCATTTTCAATGAAGAATATGGGACCAGCAAAGCAAATACTGGGCATGCAGATTTTCCGTGATAGAAGAATCAAGAAAATATGGTTGTCACAGGAAAAGTACATTGAGAAGGTATTGGATAGGTTCAGTATGAGCAATGCAAAGCTAGTTGGTTCTTCTCTTGCAGGTCACTTCAGGTTGTGCTCAGAGCAGAGTCCTTCAAGTGATGAGGAGAAGGAGAAAATGAAGAAGGTTCCTTACGCTTTAGCAGTCGGAAGTTTGATGTACGCGATGGTATGTACGAGGCCAGCCATCGCATATGCAGTGGGTGTTGCTAGTAGATTTTTGTAAATCCAGGAAAAGAGCATTGGGCAGCAGTGAAGTGGATTTTCAGATATCTCAGAGGAAGCTTCAAAGTTTGTTTAAGCTTTGGGGATGGTCCACCTGTGCTGATTGGTTACACAGATGCAGATATGGCGAGAGATATTGATACAAGAAAGTCCACATCAGGTTTCATACTTCTTTTGCAGGGAAAGCTGTGTCATGGCAATCCAGATTGCAAAGGTGTGTAGCTCTCTCTACTATAGAGGCAGAATATATTACTGCTATCGAGGTCTATAAGGAGATGCTATGGATGAAAGAATTCTTACATGAATTAGGGCTAAAACAAGAAAATTATGTGGTACATTGTGATAGCCAAAGCACCATCCACTTATGCAAGAACCCAACTTTTCATTCTAAGTCAAAGCATATAGATGTCAAATACCACTGGATTCAAAATGTGTTTGAAGAGAAGCAATAACAGCTTCAGAAAATTCACACAGATAAAATGGAGCAGATATGTTGATAAAGATCTTGTCAAAAGAAATGCAAGAGATATGCCGACAGCTGGTCGGCATGATTTCACACTAAGGAAGCATGAGACTGCCTCCCTTATGGACTGAAGGGAGAGGTTGTTGGGCCCATGGCCCACTTATTCAGCCCATTAGGGAAAAAGCGAGTGCTACTCCTTTTTCTACCAGGATTTTTTCTCTCTCTCTTTAAAAGGAGCAGCCGTCTAAGAAAAAGAGGTGAGAGCATGTAGCATGTATTTCTCTTTTTTCTAGGAGCGTGGATTGCTAGGGAAGAGAAGGAAGGGCTGCTGTTTGGTGCTTGACTACGTGGGAGGACTTCCACTCTAGGAATCACATGAAGGTGCTGCAAAAGAAAAACAAGAGAAGAAGAAGAAGAGAAGGGAAGAAAATAAGGAGGTAACGTAGGAGACCGTATTTTTTTGTGACGTAATACTTATATCCCTATTATTTTCTTGTGATTGTTTCTCAAATCCTGGCAAGGGACTTTGAGACTTGGATATTTATTATTCTATAGTGGATCTTCTTCTCTGACTTGTCCGTGATTTTTTTCCTTTATTTTAGAGGGATTTTCCACGTAAATCTTGGTATTTCTGTAATTGTGTGGTTTGCGCATTTTTATTTATTATTCCGCTACGTATTACGGTCTGCTAGTATTTGCTCGTATACTGATTCTTTCCCATCAAAAGCTACCATGTTTAATTATTTATCCTTTAAAGAAATAAGTGGAGAGTACTGTATTCAATATGGTCAGACCATCAATCTTGAAAAATCTTCAATCTTGAAAAATCTTTAGTGTTATTCAGCTCAAAAATTAACTATGCTCTTACAAGTGAGTTGGTTGTTATTCTAAGAATGAGAAGGGTGAATGAGCTTAACATTTAGTTAGAAGTCTCAATTAAAGTTACAAAGTTAAATCAATTGAATCTTTAGACTCCGAAGAACAGTGTTAATGCAAAATGGGATACTTGAAAATGAAGACTCCAATCTTTTGTTGGAAGAGATGCTCTAATTAAATCAATACTTTTTGCCATTAACCATTAGAAATTTCTTATGGTGCCATAAGCAAGGAAGTAAAGCTTTTCATACTATTTCATGGAGCAATATATGCATGCCTAAAAAGGATGGAGAATTAGGAATCCCAAATATCCAATTATGATGGAAAGCTTTGTTAGATATGGTGGTAGATAAAGTAGTTGTGCTATAATAATAGTCTCTTCTCTCAAATACTACATGCTATCATTTCATAGGCTATTGGATCACCTATAAATTTCCATACAAATGTTTAGCTATATGGAGAGAAATTTATAAATCTTCTCAACTTATTGTTGATAAATTTATTTGGTCCATTAGAGATGAGAGAAATATAGACTAGCAATTCAAACTTGGTTTTCCATGACTCCTTTGAATCACCTTCCTATTACTTATGCATTATCTGGAAGTCCTTTGCTTTATTAACTAAACGATGGATAATAAAAGAAATTGGGAGATGTTGTGATTATGTCAATGCTTTCCTCAAAGATTAGAAATGAGATGCAATAAGTCCTAACTGCTAGTAACAATCAAAGGAACATCCTATATAGGGTATAGGATACTACTCAAAAAATATTTTTAAATAGGTATACTATGGCCTAGTGGAAAATGGTTCTGTTGAGACTTCTGGCATTAGTTTTTAAAATGTAAAAGTTCCAAGCACATCATTAGGTCTTATACTTTCTTTGGTTCCTTATTATTCATTTGCATCAGCCACATTAACTCGACATATAAGCATTGTAATGTGGATATTAAAATTTTAAATCATTTTTTTTCATTTGTAGCATATCTAAGAAGATATGGGAGAATATTCAGGAGTTAGCCCACATTCATTCTCTTTATGAAACATATGAATTCCTAATGTAGAAGAAGGTCTCTGCAATGATAAATTTTAAGCAATCCCTATTAGCATATCTTCTTTGGCTGATTTAGAATGGTAAAAATGAAGAAATCTTTCAAAATAATCCTTGCCAGTTAACTCATATTGTCAAACAAGATATTTTTCTAGGCAAAGAAGTTCTTTCATCATAAGTTCTTTTCAAGAAGTTTGGACACTAAAAACTAGGGCAACTATTATCTCCAAAATCTTAAGCCTTCTTCCTTGCACCTTATTTTGTGATAGCCCCCACAAACAGGGTCTAAAGAAGTCAATTTGAATAGATTAATTTGCTTAAACTCTTTAAATGTTGGCATAGTAGTTGAGAACCTCTTTAAAAAACCTTTACCTATAGCTACTTTATTTGTTCTCCATGATTTAGTACCATCAACCAAGCTGAATGTAGCTTGACGTGTACTCCAACTTGGCATTAGTTTGTCTTAAAATACTAGTTTGGTTCTAGAAAATGATTCTACAATTGTTGTAACCAAGCTAAAAAATGATACTGGATGTTTACATCCACTTCTCAAGAACCTTAGGTCGATGATTTATCCTATTACCATATCTTTAAGGAGGCAAACTAAGCAATAGATCACTTTGAAATATTTTGAAGGCGGACGCGAGCAGTGCTTGCTATGTGAGATTGTAGCCTCCTTAATTATAACAAAAAAAAAACCACTATGTTGCACAATTTTCAAATAAGCCAGATGCTAGTAGCAAGACAACTTAATTTCTATATATTATATAACAACTGTTTCAAAATAAGATCTTCAATTAATCTCTACTTTGAAATTCATATCAATAAGTCTGCCACTAATTATCTTATTAGAAAAAAAACTTCTCTCATATACTTTTTTAAAAAAATCTCTATTAGTTTATAGAATTTTTTTATTTACTTTCATATTTGCCTTTAATCTATATGTGCCAATGCTTTGAATATAAATAATATTTAAATAATTAATAGATTCATGGTCTCACATAAGGTTCTAAATCTTATGAAATAGAAATATTTTAATTTTTCTATAGAACGAAATATCCTGCATCCCATCCTATCCCGAACCTCAACTCATGTTAGGCATCCTAATACTTATTTATAATTTTTTTTCTTAAAACAATTATTTATAAAGCCTTGGTATTTTATTTAATTTTTAAATACATTTAAACTTTAAAAGTAATATTTTTTATGATAAATTAGATCTATTTAAAATTGATACTATAATAAATTATGATTAATATAGAATAATACAATACAAATATAAAAATATATATAAACAAAGTATAGCAACTATAATAATCTAGATGATTATAAAATACTCAAAATTTAGAAAGAAGAAAGATGCTAAAAATTCATGCATGGCTTTCTTTGCAATGGTTGTAGAATAAGATATTTATTTATTTTTTTAAGGGTAGAAATAATACGTTTTCTTATTATAATTAATTTCATTCAAATCTTTGAACTATGGTGTCTAAAAATCAATTGAGAACCTTTAATTATGAATCAAAGGGATAGCCATGAGATCAACTTCTTTTTCATAAAATATTTATTTAGTTGAATTTTTAAACAATCATTATCATTACCAAATCAATAAAACCAACGAGCCACATAGTCCAACTCTATTTTCTTATCTAAACTCTACTTGATAGCTGTGTGACGCAGGAGAATAAATTATATCATCTTAAAAGTATCTATAAGAAAATAATATAAAATAGTTTGATTTAACATGAGGAGTTTGGAAATAAAGTGTATGAGTTTAGAACAACTTTAGCTAAATATGGACATAATGAAATTATAAAATAAAGATATTCTTTTCAAAGCCAAGCATTGGTTGTTATGTGAAAAGCTAGTGCTCGTTCTGTGTTTGGTCAAGCTTTAAGATTCGTGCTTCCAGGTCTTCTTCTCCGATCTCTCGGCGTTCCATCGGTGATTTTTCTCTCCTCTGCTTCGGTCATCCTCTTGATCGTCCCTTCTTCCTCTATGCCGTCGGATTCGGCTGCTAATGGCCAGGCTCCTGGGAGAAGGCCAGCGGATTCGGGGTTCGTCTGGGTCTCTCCAGCTCCTTCGCCGGCTGAGATCGAGTGGCTGGAGGCTCTGTTCCCTGACGTGGTGTCTGTGCCAGAGGCGGATCTCCAAGCTGAGATGGTTGATTGGCAGCACAAAGCTGTCCTTGCGCGCTCCTTCAACAAGTGGGTTCCGGCGGAGGCCTTCATCAGAGAGTTCAGACGCACCGAAGTCTTTGAAGCTATCGTTCCTGTCAGTATGGCATTTCGATGCCACATATTCTGATTTGAATCACCGGAAGCTTGTCAGCTGGTGTTGCAGCTTCCGTGGGTAATTAACGGCCAAGTGATTGCGATGGAGTCATGGCGGCCAGAATTTACTCCGGCTGAGGACGCTATCCTGTCGGCGCTGGTGTGGGTGAGGTTGCCGAATCTCCCTTTGGAGTTTTAGAAGCTGGATTTCCTCAAATCTTTTCTGGCATCGGCGGGGGATTTCATCTATGCTGACCCTGCGACGCTGGCGAAGAACAGGGGAGCTTTTTCCAGGGCCTGTATCCAAGTGGATCTTCGTCTTCCTCTTCGGCCAGGAGTTCGAATTCAAGGGCTGAATCAGCCGTTCTGGCAGCAATTTGCATACGAAAATCTTCAGGGGATCTGTCCGAGGTGTGGTTCGTTGCATCTGGGAGGACCGTGTGCTGTTTCGGCGAGGTCAGATGAGGAAAGCCCTGCTCCTTTCTCTACTTACGGGCCGTGGCTTGCTGCAGTGAGGCATCGGAGAGTCTTCTCAGGTCCTCAGTCGACCGAGGTGGGGAAGGCGCAGAGCAAGGCTTCCTCATCTATTTCTGGATTTGGTTCTGCTCCTCAGAACGTTTCCGCTAGGCATCGTTTGGGTAAGAGGGGAGTTTCAGAGGACTGGGTGACTCCGGCTAAGGTGGCCCGCCGGAGGACTTCCTCTTCCTTGAAGGTGGCCAGGTCGCTTGTGGATTGCTATACTCTTCCTGTGTTGCAGCCGGGCCACGGGTCTCCTGGCACGGTGGGCGTGCCGGCTCAGGAGAACTGTGCCAATACGGCACTTATGACTGACCTGTTACCCATTCTAAAGGAAGCAACCCGAGAGCTTTGTCTGAATCATCCAGTTACCTCCAAGAATCCTTTTGCAGCCCTTGATTTGGAATTGGGTGCAGTCGTGCAGATGGTCAATTGGATAGCAGGGATGCTTTTCCAGGGTCCTTGAAGCGAGCCAGATCGGAGGTATCTCTGTCGCCTCAGTCTCGTTCTAATGCTGTGAAGAGTAAAGGGAAAGGAAAGAAGTCTCAGTCTAAAATTGGGGGGGGCGAAACTATTGTCTTCTAATCGGTTTGCTCTCCCCCTCTGTTGCCATGAAGGTGAACAGGAGAAGGCGATTTCTGTTTTTGATAAAGGTTCTGGGTCTTCTGTGAGGATTAATGCTGCTGACCCTTCGGGACTGGGTCCAGTTCCCTTATCCTCGGCGCAGACTTCTCTGAGTGATAGGCCTGATTCTGATGTGGAAGGCCCGCAAGTCTGCTCATCACAGATGTCTGGAGAAGGCATCCTGATGGAAGGGGTCTTACTGATAGTATTATGCTGGAGGACCAGGGTGGGTCCCAGTCACTCCCAAACTGTAAATGAAGATTTTACTTTGGAATGTGAGAGGAGCTCGAAAGCCTTCTTTTTGATCCTCCTTTGGTAGATTATTATAGTTACATCATTTTGACATATGTATCCTTTTGGAAACCATGTTGTATGGTGATAGTTTGGCCCGGTTCCATAGGCAGATTGCTCGGTCGTGGTCCTCTTATGCGGTGGAGGCCGTTGGTCTGTCGGGAGGAATTTTGGCTATCTGGCATCTCTCTACTGTTCGGATTGATGCTTTCCATCAATGCAATCAGCATATTGGTCTTGTCATCTCTGAAGGCACTTCTGTCCCCTGGCTTCTATCGGCAGTGTATGTCAGTACGGACTACAGGGAGAGAAGGGTTCTGTGGTCCGAATTGCATTCCCTCCTTGCTCAAGGGCTTCCTTCCATTGTAGCGGGAGATTTCAATTGTATCACTGAGGCTAGTGAAAAACGCGGGGGCAGACGGGTTACTGGATCTGCTAACATTAATGAATTTAGATCCTTCATTAGCTCCTCTGGATTGATGGATTTGGGGTTTTCAGGTCCATAATTTACTTGGTGTAATAGTCGTCAGGGGTCTGCTCGGGTTTAGGAAAGGCTGGACAGAGCTCTTGCTACAGCTCAGTGAATTCATATGCACCCTGCTGTTACTGTCACTCACCTTTCTCGAATTGCTTCTGACCATTGCCCTATTCTGATCTCCACGGAGGTCGATCAGTTTCAGCGTAAGCAGTTTAGGTTTGAGCAGTTTTGGACTGCTCACTCTGCTGCTCGTACTATTATTTCTCAGATCTGGCATCTTCCAATTAGGGGTAATGCTGTATATCGATTATCTCGCCGTCTCAAGATGGCCAGACACATATTGTCCCGGTGGAATAGGACGGAGCTGGGGGATTTGGTTAGACAAGTTGAACTTGTTGAAAATGATATTAGGGTCTTGCAGACTAAGGAAGATCAGGAAGGGTTTTTGGAGGACTCTGACCTCTCTTCTCTCTGGGAGAAGCTTGCTCGTCATCACTCTCTCCTCTGGCAGCAGGAGGTGTATTGGTGGCAGAGATCTAGGTTCCAGTGGATTTGCGATGGGGATCGTAATACTAGATTCTTCTATCAGGTAACTTTGAAGCGGCAAGCTGCTAATAGGATTCGAAGGCTTGTTGATGATGAAGGGCATAGCCAGGAGGATATTCATTATATCAGGGATATGCTTCTTCATTTTTTCCAGTCAAGATGGACGGAATCCACTGGTGATGGGGCTCCGGTTGTTCAGGTCCCGGACTCTAGAAAGGTTTCTTCCCAGGATAACTATTTGCTTACCAGGTCTGTCACAGAGGTGGAGATTAGGGAGGCCCTTTGGGAGTTGGGTTCGGATAAGGCCCCTGGACCTGATGGTTTCCCGCCTTTTTTCTACCGTCACTACTGGGATTGTTGGCCAATATGGCAACCCAAGAGGGGGGGTGAATTGGGTACTTTAAAAATTAAGCATTTTTAAACAATTTAAACTATTGATGAGAGGAATTAATTAATTCAAAAAGCAAATAGAGAGATAGAGAGAGACAAATAAGCACGGCAAACACAAGATTTTATAGTGGTTCGGTGCAACCAACACCTACGTCCACTCCCAAGATTCACTTGGGTCCACACTATAATCTCCTAGATTACAGCCGAGTTGTTTTACAAGCTCACAACTCAAACTTGTTGTTTTCCGGGATCACAACGAACCCAGCCGGTTTTACACGGGCTCACCAGCACAAAACCCAACACACAAGCTATCCGCTTGTCGAGGTAAACTACCTCCACTGATTCAATCCACTGATTGAATCAGCAAACACAAGATAAAAATATGAGTTTAGTACAAAATGCTCCTTTTGAGCAGATATACAAAATAAAAAAAGTTTAGAAAAGCCTGATTTAGATTGATTTGGTGAGGCTTTTCTTCTTTTCTTCTTTAACTCCTTTGAAGTGTGGAATCGGGCCTCAGCAGATTCTTTTGAATGTTGGAGTTGATTTGAACTCCTTTTCTTTGAATGTTGAAAATCTCTTGATTTGATCTTGAACTCTTGGATTTTCTTCTTGACTTTTTGGATTGATGAGCTTGAGCACAGAAACTTCCTTTGATTTCACTCCTTTTTTCACTCTATTTTTGAATCTTTTTTCAAATAAGCTCTGTTTTTCCTCTTTTGAAAGATTTTTCTTTTTCTCTTTGATTCTTTTTGATTTGAAAAGAGCTCTCTATTTATAGATCTGCAAAAATATAGCCGTTAGAGACAAAGAAAAATAGCCGTTATTCAAAAATCTTACCGTTGGAGCTGAGTTGGCATCCGTAAAAATTTCGCCCAGATTTGCTGGAGTCGACTCATGCTTTTCCCGAGTCGGCTCGAGCGTCTACCAAAAATAGAAATGTTTATAAAGGTTAGGGGTCGACTCACCAAAAGTAAAGTGTCGACTCCTGAAGTCGGGAGTCGACTCATGAAAGCTTGGGGTCGACTCGCGAAGTGCTCAGAAAAACACTCTTCTGGTGTCTGAGCGGAGTCGACTCGCACAGTCAGGAGTCGGCTCGACAGAATCAGGGGTCGACTCGAGGGTCGACTCGACACACATTTCTGTACACTGAGCGGAGTCGACTCTGAAACTCAGAGTCGGCTCCGGAACGTATCAAAAATCAGAAACTTTTCTGATTGACATTAAAATCGTTCCAGATTCATTTTAATTCATTGTTTTGACTTGAATTCAATAAAATTGACATTAAGAATTGATTCAAGAACTATTCCAAAAACTCATTGAATAAAACATGAATTATAAAATTTCTTTTTGAAAGTTTAAACATTGAGCTTAAAGTTACTTTCAAATTGATTAAAGTCAAACTTTAACATTCTCATTGATTGTTCAAAATAAATTTATTGCTCATTTAAATAAACTCATTACATCTTTTAATGAACTCAATGGCTTTAGTAATCATCAAAATCAAAAGGATTGGGGCATATAATTTTTCAATAATCTTCCAACAATCTCCCCCTTTTTGATGATGACAAAAACATTGAGTTTATGCATGATTGATTAGAATTTATTTTGTTTTCATAGTTAGGCTTAGGCTCCCCCTGAATGAGGTAGCTCCCCCTATGAAACTTAAATAAATATCCCATTGTTGTTTATTGATTGCAAATCAGAGGATCTCTCCCCTTTTTTGTTATCAACAAAAAGGTAGAGAAGCATAGATAAGATTTTTCATTCATTTTTCATTTCATCAAAATAAAACATTGATATCAAAATGAAACATAAAAAATTTCAGTACATAAGGATTGAAAATCTAATACATCAAAAATGAGTTCTTACAATCTAGTTAAATGATCTACTATGTTCTTCATTCCATCAGATTGAATTTTACATAATCTTTGAGTCTTTCATCCAAAAGGTGCAAGCAGTCAAAATCTTGTCTTGAAGCTCCGCATTGCACTTTGCATAAGTCTCTCCATCTCCGCATATATCTTTAAGTTCTTCAAAAATATTTTTGAGATCACCACTTAAAGATACCGAAGAAGAGCTGAGAGTAGACTCAATCTTAGAGATACGATCATCAATGAATAAAGAGTCTCTTCAAATTCATGAATTTATTCTCAAATCAGTTTAAGTTTTTCTTGATCATCAAAAGACTTTGAGTTGCATAACTTGTTGATCTGAAAAACCGAGAAGAAGATGAAGCTTGATCAA
This sequence comes from Calamus simplicifolius, assembly GCA_900491605.1. Lineage (NCBI taxonomy): Eukaryota > Viridiplantae > Streptophyta > Magnoliopsida > Arecales > Arecaceae > Calamus > Calamus simplicifolius. The sequence continues at coordinate 1,314,247 of UESW01003975.1, read as the reverse complement.
AATTGGAGCAGGGGGGGCAGGAAAACAGAAGGGCTCGGAGGTGCAGGTGAAGGATGTCTAACAGAAGGTCCTGCAGCCTCAACATCTGTAGCTCTATCTTCTGTCCTTTCCTTTCCCATTTTCCATTCTTTTTGATAAATCCCATCCTATGAATGTGCCAAGCTATAAAAATCAGTGTGTCTCAGATTCTCATGGCTCATTATCAGAAATCACAACCCTTGGCTCAGAAAAATCTTGTAAATCATTCCATAGGGCAGACTTTTTTTTTCCTCCACAGTCTGCTATGTACCAAAGTATCATACTGGGAAGATTTATAGGTTTGCCTGTCACTATGGCATCCATCACAAAGATATCTCTTCCGATACATAGTCAAATCTTCCAGTCTTAGGAAAGAGTATCCTACTGCAATATTATGTAAATCTCAATTCTAAAGAAGTTGATTGCAAAAACCTCTTCAAATCCAACACATCCCGATTTAATAATCTGATAAAGCGGGCTTTCATCAGAAGAAAAGGAGGCCAGATAAAGATCCAAAAGTCTAGAAGAATCTCACAGTACAGAGATCCTATTTCCTCTCACATTGCTAACTAACCATGATCTCCTCTAGACAAATTTTTGTAAAATTCTTTACCAAGGAGGGATAGGTCGGGCAATCTAGGAACAATTTTCTCCCATCCCATCTCAATCAATTGTCTCCCAACAAGAAAACCCTCAGCTCAAATAATTCAAAATCCACCTTTCTACCCGTTGTAATGATCCTATCCGCTAGACGATCTACCTGGAGGTAGCAGCAGGAGAAGCATCGGAGTAGAAGAGGATGAAGTGGAATCCGTGCTTGGAGAAGGCTCACGCACGGGACGCCTCACCGTCTTCTTCCTCTTCACCCGGCCGCCCAAGGCTAGAACCACTAGTTTTGGTGCCATTGATGATTGGAAGGTTAATCAAGGGATTTCTAGGATTTGGAAGGTTTGGAATTTTGGAGAGAGTATTTTGAAGATTGGAAGGAAATGAACGGCGAGTCGACTCTGCCCTAGATAAATCAACCTGGGACCACTTCGAGTCGGCTCGCGCAAAGGGGGTCGACTCCGGACAGTCACAGAAACCATCCCGACTGGAGTCGACTCGCGCCGAGAGGGGTCGACCCGAGAGTTTCAGTCGAAACCAGGAGTCGACTCCGATACGCACCGAGTCGGCTCCGAGACCATTTCAGAGCAAAAACATGAAATTTCTGAAATGTGTCCGGAATTGATCATAAAAATTGATAAAATAATCATTGGATATGAGTGATCAATTAGATATGAATTCTAGATAAGATTTCCTTAAAGATCAGGGATTTGAAAGAATCTTAGATAAAATTTCCTTAGGGGTTTCAAATTCATTCTAATGGATCACAAATACCTAACTCTCCTCTAAGATAACAGAATCTCTCTTCATTAAAGGTTTAGTAAATATGTCAGCTAATTGTTCTTCAGTGTTAACATAATCAAGACATATTTCATTATTTGCTACATGTTCTCTTATAAAATGATATCTGATTTCTATGTGTTTAGTTCTTGAATGTTGAATTGGATTCTTTGTTAGATTAATTGCACTTGTGTTATCACATCTTATGGTGTTTTATCAAGTGTGATACCATAGTCTTCAAGTTGTCGCTTAATCCATAGGATTTGCGCACAGCAACTTCCAGCTGCTACATATTCAGCTTCAGTAGTTGATAATGCAACTGAATTTTGCTTTTTGCTAAACCATGAGATTAAGTTACTTCCTAAGAATTGGCATGCACCACTTGTGCTTTTTCTATCTAACTTACATCCAGCATAATCAGAATCAGAATATGCAATTAGATTTAATGTGGAGTCTCTAGAATACCATAAACCTACATTTTTTGTTCCACTTACATATCTTAGTATTCTTTTAACAGCAATTAAATGTGATTCTTTAGGTTCTGATTGAAATCTAGCACATAAACATACAGAAAACATATGGTCTACTTGCAGTTAAATAAAGTAGGGATCCGATTATACCTCGATAATACTTTTGATCAACCTTTCTTACCTTCTTCATCTTTGTCCAGCTTGCATGAAGGACTCATTGGAGTTCCGAGGGGTTTCATTGATTCCATACCAAACTTTTTAGTATTCTCTTGTGTATTTTGTTTGGTTGATGAAGATTCCCTCTTTTTTTTGATCTGGAGTCCAAGGAAGAAGTTGAGTTCTCCCATCATGCTCATCTCGAATTCTCCCTGCATCAACTTAGCAAATTCTTGACATAGAGATTGTTAGTAGCACCAAAAATAATGTCATCAACGTATATTTGTACTACAAGTAAATCTTTACTTTTCTTTTCAAAAACAAGTTTTATCAACATTTCCTCTTGTAAAATCATTTTCAATTAAGAATTTACTTAACCTATCATACCAAGCTCTAGGTGCTTGTTTCAAACCATATAAAGCTTTGTGCAATTTAAAAACGTGATTTGAAAATTCGTGATCTTCAAAACCTGGTGGTTGTTCTACATAAACTTCTTCATTTATAAATCCATTTAAAAATGCGCTTTTACATCCATTTGAAATAAGTTAAATTCATATGACATGCAAATGCAAGTAATAGCCTAATGGCTTCTAATCTAGCTACTGGCGCAAAGGTTTCATCAAAATCAATACCTTCTTCTTGATTATATCCTTTTGCAACCAATCTAGCTTTGTTTCTAATTACTATGCCATTTTCATCTAGTTTATTTCTAAAAACCCATTTTGATCCTATTACTGAATGATTTTTAGGTCTTTCAACTAAAGTCCATACATTATTTCTTGTAAATTGATTTAATTCTTCTTGCATTGCTAACATCCAATTATTATCTTTTTCAGCTTCTTCAATAGTTTTAGGTTCAATTTGTGATACAAATGCAAGATGATTACTAATATTTCTCATATATGATCTAGTTCTTATTCCTTGAGATGGATCACCTATAATCAATTCCTTGGGATGACTATGAGCATATCTCCAGTCTCTTGGAAGATCTATATCATTATGATCAATATTACATCATCGTCCTTATGTGAATCATCATCTTTAGCTTCTTGCTCATGATCTGAAGATACTTCAATATTAAGTTTTTCAAGATCTTTTTCAATTATGTTTGTATCTTCCTCATCATCAAGCTTTTCAGAACTAGATGCTAAAGACTCATCGAAAACTATATGAATGGATTCTTCAACTACTAAGGTTTTCTTGTTAAATACTCTATAAGCTTTACTAGTTGTTGAATATCCTAAGAATATTCCTTCATCAGATTTAGCATCAAATTTTCCTAAATTGTTTTTACCATTATTATGAATAAAACATTTACATCCAAATGCATGAAAGTATTTTATATTTGGTTTTCTTTCATTCCATAATTCATAAGGTGTTTTCTTTAAGATTGGTCTTATTAGGGCTCTATTTAAGATGTAGCATGCTGTGTTAATAGCTTCCGCCCAAAAGTACTTTGGTAGGTTACTTTCGCATAGCATGGTACGGGCCATGTCTTCTAGAGTCCTATTTTTCCTTTCAACTACACCATTTTGCTGTGGAGTCCTAGGGGCTGAAAAATTATGATTAATTCCATTTTCAGTGCAAAAATTTCAAATAAGTGATTTTCAAATTCAGTTCCATGATCACTTCTTAGAGATACTATGGTAGTGTTTTTCTCATTTGTGACTTTCTTGAAGAATTTCAGGAATATCGAGAAAGTCTCATCTTTGTGAGCTAAAAACATTACCCAAGTATATCTAGAATAATCATCTACAATCACTAGACCATATTTCTTTCCTCCTAGACTTGTGGTTCTAGTTGGTCCAAAAAGGTCCATGTGAAGTAGCTCTAATGCCCTAGAAGTTGAAACAACATTTTTAGATTTGAAAGAACTTCTAGTTTGTTTTCCAAATTGACATGCATCACATATTTTGTTGTTTTCAAAATCTAGTTTAGGTAATCCTTTAACTAAATCCATTTTAATTAGTTTTGAAATAAGGTGTGTGCTTGCATGACCTAATCTACGATGCCACAACCAACTAATTTCATTTATATTAGCATTGTCAGCAATTAAGCAATGATCACTCAAAGATAATTTTTCTAGATCAACCAAGTAAACATTGCCATGTCTATAACCAGTAAATACAATGCTATTATCAATAGAATTAGTTACAGTGCATATAGAAGATTTAAATGAAACATTAAAGTTTTTATCACATAATTGGCTTATACTAATTAGATTATGCTTCAAACCATCAACATAAAGTACATTATCAATAAATGTAGATGGAGTTATACGACTTTACCAAGGCCCATAATTTGACCTTTACCGTTATCGCCAAACGTAACAACTCCACCTTTCTTTTCTTCTAGGGTGATGAATTCATCTTTGTCACCCGTCATATGTCTTGAGCAGCCACTATCAAGGTACCACTTTTTCTTTGATCTTTTGGCTACAAGACATTCCTGCAACATAATTAAACTTTATGTTTAGGTACCCAAGCTTTCTTGGGTCCTTCATGGTTAGTAGCAATAAAATTGTTCCTTTCGGAACCCATATTTTCTTTCCTTTAACATTTAACTTATTTTTTTTGTTTTGCATTCAAATGATTTATGTCCTTTTTCATTACATTTAAAACAAGTATATTACTTTGGTTAGCTTTTACAAAAATATTTTTAAAGATTTTTGTTTCTTAATGTGTTATACCTAAACCTGCTTTGTCAAAAACTGCTTTTTGACTATCTAAAATCATATTTAGTTTAGTTGAGCTTAAGGTAAATTTCTCAACAATGTCTTTATATTTTTTAACATCTTTCTTAGAAAATTTTCATTTTTCATTAGAGATTGATTCTTTTTCTTTATTAGATTTTTTTTCAGATTTTAAAATCAATTTATGAAAAATCATTCTTTTCATTAAGATTTTTTTATCTTTTAAATCTTTAACTACAAGATTTAATTCATTTTTCTCTTTAATTAAATTTAAGTTTTCAGTTTTCAAAGATTTGTGTTTCTTTTTCAAAATTTTGAAATCAATCATAAGTTCATTGAAAGCTTCAAACATTTCATCAAATGTAAATTCATCATCGGGTTTTCGGTACTTACCTCTCGTTGTCGTTGCCATGAAGCAAATTTGGCAACTTCTTTTTGTTCTTCTTCTTCGGAAGAAGACTCTTCACTGTCAGTCCAAGTTGCCATGTAGGCCTTTTTCTTTTTCTTGTAGGCCTTCTTAAGTAAAGGACAGTCATATCTAAAATGCCCTGGCTTTTTACATTCATAACATACTAAGGGCTCTTTCTCTTTGTCCTTTTCCTTTCTTTTTCTTTTTCTCCTTCCATTTTTCAAATCTCTTTTTGTGGAAGGGCCTCCTTCTTCATAAATTTCTTGAATTTCCTTGCAAGGAGGGCTGTCTCATCATCATCATCCTCATCATCGCTGCTGCTCTTCCTTTGCAGCTTTGAGGGCGATGGTCTTCTTCTTTCTTGACTCATCCTCATTGACATGTTGTTTAACTTGAAGCTCATGAGTCATCAGCGAACCAAGAAGCTCTTCCAATGGTAGGATGTTCAGATCTTTGGCTTCTTGTATGGCGTCACCTTGGCTTCCCAAGTCCTTGGAAGTGACCTAAGAATTTTGCGAACAAGCTCAGAGTTAGTATAAACTTTTCCAAGACTTTTCAAACCATTCACAATATCAGTGAATCTAGTGAACATGCATGTGATGGTTTCATTTTGTTCCATGTAAATAATTCATATTTATGAACCAAAATATTTATCTTTGATTCTTTTACTTGGTTTGTTCCTTCATGTGTAATTTCCAACCTATCCCAAATTTCTTTTGCGGAATTACATGTTGAGATTCGGTTGAATTCATTAGAGTCTAAGGAACAATATAAAATTAATGGCTTTAGCATTTAGTTGTGCCATTCTCCTATCATTATCATTCCAATCCCTTTCGGGCTTAGGAACAATAGTGCCATCAATAAGTGTGTGGGTGTACTAGGTCCATTTATTATTACTCCCCACAATTCATAGTCAGAAGCTTGAATGAATATTCTCATTCTAGCTTTCCAATATGAATAGTTGGTTCCATTAAATAAAGGAGGTCTATTCGTAGAATGACCTTCAGCAAAACATGAACCACTTTGTGTTGCCATAAGGATCTTTAGCCCTTGATCGTGAGATCAAATTCTAAATGAGCACTTGCTCTGATACCAATTGTTGGCCCAGATGGCAACCCAAGAGGGGGGGGGTGAATTGGGTTCTTAAAAATTTAAGACTTTTTAAATTTTAAACTATTGATGAGAGTGAAAAATTAACTTAAACAAGCAAATAGAGAGAGAGAGAGACAAATAAGCACGGCAAACACAAGATTTTATAGTGGTTCGGTGCAACCAACACCTACGTCCACTCCCAAGATTCACTTGGGTCCACACTATAATCTCTAGATTACAGCCGAGTTGTTTTCAAGCTCACAACTCAAACTTGTTGTTTTCCGGGATCACAACGAACCCAGCTGGTTTTACACGGGCTTACCAGCACAAAACCCAACACACAAGCTATCCGCTTGCCGAGGTAAACTAACCTCCACTGATTCAATCCACTGATTGAATCAGCAAACAAATAAAAATAGAGTTTAGTACAAAAAGCTCCTTTTGAGCAAATATACAAAATAAAAAAAGTTTAGAAAAGCCTGATAGATTGATTTGAAGGCTTTCTTCTTTTCTTCTTTTCTAACTCCTTTGAAGTGTGGAATCAGGCCTCAGCAGATTCTTGACCGTTGAAGTTTTGGAGTTGAGATGAAGCTTTTCTCCTTTCTTTGAATGAAAATCCTTGATTTGATCTTTGAAAGCTTTGGATTTTCTTTTGACTTTTTGGATTGATGAGCTGGAGCACAGAAACTTCCTTTGATTTCACTCCTTTTTTCACTCTATTTTTGAGCTAGGATTTTTCAAATAAGCTCTGTTTTTCCTCTTTTGAAAGATTTTTCTTTTTTTTTTTTCTCTCTTGATTTTTGATTTGAAAAGAGCTCTCTATTTATAGATTCTGCAAAAATATATCCGTTAGAGACAAAGAAAAATAGCCGTTATTCAAAAATCTTACCGTTGGAGCTGAGTTGGCATCCGTAAAAATTTCGCCCAGATTTGCTGGAGTCGACTCATGCTTTTCCCGAGTCGGCTCGACCAAAAATAGAAATGTTTAAAAGGTTAGGGGTCGACTCGAAAAGTAAGTGTCGACTCCTGAAGTCGGGAGTCGACTCATGAAAGCTTGGGGTCGACTCGCGAAGTGCTCAGAAAAACACTCTTCTGGTGTCTGAGCGGAGTCGACTCGCACAGTCAGGAGTCGGCTCGACAGAATCAGGGGTCGACTCGACAATTTCGGGGTCGACTCGACACAGATGCACATTTCTGTACACTGAGCGGAGTCGACTCTGAAACTCAGGAGTCGGCTCCGGAACGTATCAAAAATCAGAAACTTTTCTGATTGACATTAAAATCGTTCCAGATTCATTTTAATTCATTGTTTTGACTTGAATTCAATAAAATTGACATTAAGAATTGATTCAAGAACTATTCCAAAAACTCATTGATTAAAACATGAATTATAAAATTTCTTTTTGAAAGTTTAAACATTGAGCTTAAAGTTACTTTCAAAATTGATTAAAGTCAAACTTTAACATTCTCATTGATTGTTCAAAATAAATTTATTGCTCATTTAAATAAATTCATTGCATCTTTTAATATACTCATAGCTTTTGGTAATCATCAAAATCAATAAAATTGGGGCAATAATTTCTCAACAATCTCCCCAACAGGGATATTGTTGGGCAGGAGGTCATTCAGGCTATCCAGACTGTTTTTCTATCTAACAAATTCTAGTGGAATGGAATCAGACTTTATTGCTTTGGTGCCTAAGCGCTCGGATGCGTCTCTTCCGCAACATTTTCGGCCCATTAGTCTATGTACTACGCTGTACAAGGTCTACGCTCGTCTTCTCGCTCGTCATCTCAGTTTGGTGATCCCTCGCCTCATTTCTGTTGAATAGGAGGCATTTATTAGAGGGCATTCTATCTCTGATAATATCCTTATTGCTCAAGAGTTTATGCATGATCTCCACAGAGCTCCGGCCAGCCGCTTTCTTATGGCTGTCAAGCTTGATATGGAGAGAGCCTATAATAGACTGAGTTGGACCTTTTTGCATCGATCTCTTCAGGAGTTCGATTTTGATCGGCTGTTTATTGAATGGATCATGGGTTGCATTCAGAGGCCTTACTTTTCCTGATCATCAATGGGAGTCCGACTGAGTTCTTCTGCTCCACTGTTGGGCTTCGGCAGGGATGCCCTTTATCTCCTCTGCTATTTATTTTGGCCGTGGATGATCTTTCTCGTGCTTTCTATCAGGCTCAGTTAGACCGACGGATAGCTCCTTTTAGGGCTGCTTCACATGGCCCTTTGGTCTCCCATCTTCTATTTGCTGATGATTGTATTCTTCTAGGTTAGGCCTCTATTCATAATGCTGCTTCATTCTATTCCATTATTTAGCACTATTGTCAGGCATCGGGTCAGAGGGTTAACTTTCTTAAGTCTTCTATTTGTTTTAGCCCGAAGACCTCTAGGTCAACCAGGGAAGCCATTGTTAATTTATCGGGTATCACTACTCAGACTGACAGATTTATGTATTTGGGGATCCCTATAACTGGGAGACGGCCCGGTGTTCTGACTTTTATGAACTGGAGAGGAGTTTATCAGTGTTGATGCCCCTCCTAGTTTAAGGGTCAAAGATTTGATTTCTTGTGATCCCCCAGCCTGGCATCTCCCTTCGGTCACTCGATTTTTCGGCGTGGAGCTTTCTAGGCGGATTCTCTCTATGCCGCTTGTTCCTGGCCGATTATCTGATGTTAGGCTATGGCAGAAGTCTTGTCTCTCCAGGGCTCCTACCAGAGATTTGATGAAGATATACATGCCTGTGCCCCAGCGAGTGGAGGATGCGGGGTGGATTTGGAAGCTTCCCACTCTTCCCAGGATTCAGCTTTTTATTTGGAAGCTTCTGTGGGATTGTCTGCCTACCTGTGCCCTTCTCTCTCGGAGGGGTATGGCTATACAGCCGATCTGTCCCTTATGTAGGCTCGAGGAGGAGTCTACTGAGCATGTTATCTTCATATGCCCCAGAGCTAGACGGATATGGCATATGTTGGGTTATACTGTTACGTAGGATGATTTGGGCTCCCCTCATTCCTCTTCCTTCTGGATCTCCGTAGGAATACTCAGTAGAAGAGTGGTCTTTGGGCCGTCACGGCTTATCAGATTTGGCTATCCAGAAACCAGCTTATTTTCACAGATGATTCTCTGCTCTCAGGATAGTGAGGAAGATTAGATCTCTGGTGGCGGATTGTGCCCGTGTTGGTTTTGTTGCCTCTGGTCTCTGGGGATCCTCTGCTGCTTCGGCAGCGAACCGGCATACGGTTTTCTTCTCCTGGGAGCCCCCCCTCCAGGGTTCATCAAAATCAACTTTGATGGGAGTGTCCGCCGTAGAGTTGCTGGCTCTGCTTTTATCATCCGAGGCCATCATGGTGACGTGCTGGCTGCTGGAGGTTTTGGTACTCTTGATTCCTCTGTTCCCATATCCGAGCTTTATGGGGCTTGGGCGGGTATTTCTTATGCTGCTCGGATTCTTCATGCAAGGAGGCTTTTGATTGAGGGTGATTCCACGTCGATCATTTCATGGCTGCAGAAGGAGAATTGCCTCCCTGGCCCTGCGAATCCGATTCTTACGGATATTTGGACTATCCTTCGGGAGGTTGATTGTGCCCAGATCCGTCATATTTATCGCGAAGCTAATTCGACAGCGGACTGGGTGGCTACTTTAGTAGCGCAGCATACTGGACCATGGATATGGAAGCCAGGCAACCCTTGTCCTTCTTTATTTCTTCAAATTGTGTACTCTGACCTTTCTGGGTTGATTCACATGAGACTTGTGTGATCGCCCGATTGTACCAAAAAAAAAAAGAGAGCCAAGCATTGGTTATGAATTTGACTTAGTTAAGTTTAATCCGTTAAGCTAACAGATAATTGTAATCCAACTTAAAGAGAAAATTAAATAGATTAGATTTGTTTTTAAAAAGAAATCTTACATGCTATGTGTAGAATAATAGAATATGATAAAACTCAAGGCCATGTTTTCAATTTATATTAAGCAAAATAAATGTTAGAACTTTTGTGCCATCCTCTAAATTAATATATATAATCCTCAAATTGCTATAAAGTGTTGGTGAGAATAATATGAATGCTATCCTTGTTTTAGTAGTAACCACTATACATTTAATGAAACTATATAGATTGCCTACCTTTAAGATTCGCTTATTATTATCTTAACCAATTATGATAGGTCTAAGATCATGCTCAACCAAAATACTGTTTAATTTCTTTGACTTCCTTTTTTTCCTTTCAAAGAGCATGTTAAAATATTATATATTTTAGCTACTTATTGTGGAATAAAATCATCAAATTTTATTATTATAATTATCACATCTTTATTTGGATAAGCTATCTTGCATTCGTATGGCTTATATTATAAATATAAATAATTTGTAGAGAATAAAAAGGGAAAAAATGCTCTCAACAAAGCCAGATAAATATTCTGACATATTAACAGACAAAATTGGCATATATCTGCAATCACTTATTTCCATCAAATTTTCTCTCAAAAAAGATCACAAACTTATCTATACAAAATAAACTTCTTAATAAACTTACTTATTTAGCTAAATTTGAGTCAACAAAACATTGCTACTTTAAATGATCATATTTATGCTCTATTAATATGGTTGTTCATAAATAAGTCCAAAATAAGGAGATGCAAATATTATTTTAATTTACATTTAAATTTCCACATACAATCTAAAGTTATAAAGACAAAAGAGTTGAACATAAATTATCTAAATAATTTAAAATAAAAAGAAAGATCCAATAAATTCTTTTATTTTTGATGTTATGGTTGTAAATTGTTTAAGATCAATGGTAACATGTATTCATAAAAGATTGTCTCTCTCTCTCTCACACACACACACATATATATGCATATGTGTTTGTATGCATGTATTTATATGTATGTATGTCTACTCAAGTATGTGTAAAAGGATTGTAATTTGTTAAAAAAAGAAAGTAATAAAAATGAATAATGAACAATCCCTAACAAAGTATAAGAAAAAGGATTTTTATGCACACTTTAATAATCTAGCCACCAATAATGGCCAATTGTCATTAACTCAAAATTTGAAAACTTGATTAAGCATTCATATTTTATGTATTATATACCATGATTATGAGGTTTAGCATGATTTTTTAGAATCTTTCATTCTTAACCCTTCTATAAAGGTTATACAACTATTAAGTAGAGTTTAGTTATAGTTTATTTGAAGATTCTTTTTTAAAGATTAAAGAGAGAAGCGTAATATGTTGTCATCTTTTTACTCTCCAATATCTTTGCACAAATGCTTTTAGTAATCCTTTTAGCTCTATTTACAAATGTAAATATACTCTTAATCTCCTCTTCTCCTTTCTTTTCTCTCCATACATCTATACTCATCTTATTTTTGGTGATAAAAATGGGATACATTTTGTACCTTTCTAAGATATCTTACATTTTTTTAAGGAAATATAATTTTGCTACATTGTCATGTATAATTTCATTCTACTCTAATTCAAATTAAAAAAAAAATATTTTAAATAAATTAAAGCAAATATGGAATTCAACCTTAGCATCTTAAAAGTAGAATCTAGTGGTGATTTTTTTATATATCTAGAAGTTATTTTTGATAATAATAAAGTAAATATTAATTAGTAATGACTCTCTTTGTTACATTGAAATAACCTTCAAATATCACTACTCACAAAATTTTGATAAATAATAATAATCTATAGCAATAAACATCCATATATCACTATATATCAAAATGTATATCGCAAAATTTAAATTTTACACCATCAATTATAGAGTAATTTAGTAAAAAAAGCATGCCAAATCCTAAAGTGCGAATCTCGTTGAGGTTTTTCTTAGTAACTTAGTAGAATTTGATTTTGATTTCAATTATAGTGCCAAATCAAATGGGCATTTAATGTTGTCGAGATTAAAGAAAGCTAAAGTTATAAAAAAGATTCATTGACTTATAAGAGATTAATGATATTTAAGTAAGATAAATTTTTAATTTAAATACTTTTTAGATCTAAAACTTATATTTTTCTTTTTTGCCTTCTTAATACTAAAATGGTGGATACTGAAAGTTTGCACTTTTCTAGGAGAGTAATATCAATAGCTCATTGATGTTCATTAAATATGAAAAGTAATCAAAATTTAGATTGTAGTGGCCCTAAAAGGCTTATCAATGTGCATAAATTATTTCTAAATTAAAATTTAGAAACTCTAATATGAGTAACTACTAGAATTTTGCCAAATTAAAAAAATGCCTTCAAAGCATGTCTTAGAAAAAAAGAACCTACAACACATAATACACCCATAAGTTGAAATCATTAAGGAGGTAGTTGTGTTAATGTAAAGGTAAGTATTGAATTTAAAACACCTGGCATCATTCTTGAGGAGCTTAAAGAAGGAATTCATGATGTTATATAAAATGCAACTTGCATTGGGCTTGACCCAAATCCTCTCACCTAACTCGTTATTAGGCAAGGTTAAGTTAAGGTTTTATATATTAGGTTGGAATTGAGATAAAAATTCCAAATCCAATCTTAAGTAGGTGAATTAGGGTTAGCTCAAGTCAACTCAAACCCAACCTAAGTAAACCCTTACCAACTCTATTTGAATTCACCTAATATATAAATAATTAAACAAATAAAATTTCTATTTTTTGTAGGTTAATTATATGCATATATGATTATATTTTTAATCTTTTTTAAATATTTGTAGTGTACATTTTAAATTTATGAAAGATTCAGGCTTTAATTCATTAAATATCAATCCAACAAAATTATTTCTCCTACATTAAAATTTATATCAAAGCATATTCAACTCAATTAATATGCACAATTTAACTTGATACAACAATCCAAACTTAACCAGGCAACCCATACTAAATAAATTGTATATTTAAACTAAAAGTTCATCTAATATTAAGTTTCATGTTCATCACGTGAACATCAATAGTTGCCCATTATTGAATTTATTGCTATCTTTGGTCAACTTCCTTTCCAAGCGATTTGAAAATTAGCAATTTTTCTGATTTGTTTGCTCAAAATTTAACCTCATGAATCACCATTTGGGAGTAATCATAGATACCCAATCTCAAAAATGGGTTTGGGATCATTAATTTGATGGTGATTCTAGAGGTATATATTTCAAAGACCGAATCTTGGTTCACTCTTTCAAATTTATTTGAATTATTGAGAAATTATTTATTATTTTGATCAATTGTTTAGAATTTGAGTTATGGCTTTGTAGTGTCTAATTCTTAGGTTATTTTATTAAATTTAATGCTTCTTACATGGAAATCAATTTTACATGAATTACAATTTTTTATTCACTATATCTCTTTATTCTCATTGATTTTCTTAGAATTTGAGGAATTGTACCCTTTTGATATTAGTCTTCTTACATTGAATTTTTTCACAGCGTATACAAAGTTCTTGGTTTACCATGCAAATACTAGAATCAATAATAGAACTTTTGCTCAATCATCATTGAATCTTTAGCTGTTGAGAAGTTATTAATTATTTTAATTGGTTGGCTTTCATTTCTAGATGCATTATTTCTTCATTTTCTATTGTCTCTTTGCTTTGATTGGTTGTCTTTGAATTTGAGAAATATGTCTTTTTAATATTTGAATCTTAGTTCACTCTATTAAATTCATTTTATTTAGAAAAGATAAAAAAACATACCTCATGCATTGCATATCATGGGTCATATTAGAGGTGGCAATTAGGTCGAAATAGGTCAAATATGGGTTGAGTTTGATACAAGGTTGAGTTAAAAAAATCTAAACCCAATTTGCTTAACTTATTTAGTAAACAATTCATGATAAGTTTGGTCTATTGTGAAGCCCAACCCATTTAGGTTGGCCTTGTTTGAATCTAGGCCTTACCCATTTGATCAACGTTGATCGATAATAGCAAATAAAAGAAGGTTAGACCCAACAACATTGATTCAAGTTAACTTGTTGTGAGTCTTACTAGGTTCAATAGAGCAAAGTTGATCTATTCTCAATTATGCATCGATTAAACCCCTTATCATTCTTTAAGTTGCTAGTTCACTTCAATCTAGCTATTAAGTAGTGAAGGCATTATCCATCAGAAACTATCAGCCATTCGATGGGCTAGCCTAATTAACACGATGCCTTACCAAAAGGCAATAGCCTTAGTTTTTCTATTTTTTTAAATCATTCCTAGCTATAAGATGGCGACTCACCAATGTGGCTAAGCACAAGCCTTACTGCCAATCTCTTTTTCCGTTGCTTTGGCTTTAGTTGGAAAATAATATTATAGGTGGGGGAGATGATGAGAATCCTCTCCTATTTAATTATTTTTAAAAATAATTAAATTATGATTATGATTTAATTTTTTATTTTAAAAATAAAAAATTTAACCTAAATCGGCTACCAAATTGGCCCTAAGATTTTTCAAAATTTTCTACAATCTCTTCTCATGTATCATTTGACTTTTTGCTTGTGGAACCATGGGTGTGTTTCGACGTTTTCAAGTCGTGGAAATAACTTTAGCTTCTCAGGTTCTCGATATCAGCTGTTCGATTTTTTTTTTTTTGTGCGGTGATCTTTCACTTATTTTCAAAGATTAAGGTTTTTATTTAAACCCTAAGCCGAGAACTTTTCTACTGGGATAGCTAGATCCTAGATATTTTGGTTTTTGGTATCTTAGTTTCCTCTTTGTGTGCTGAATTTCATCCCAACCTCAGAAATCTGCAATCAAATTGGCCTTTGCTGTTTCCTCTCCCAAATATTGGTCAGTTCTATGTATGTTGTTCTCATTTTCTGTAAATACGACACAGGAATCCATCTTTTCTTTTCATTTTTGTGAAATATTTTTCTTCCATTGACACCACCGCTTCTGTGAATCTAGTGATATCTGAGAGTAAGAACCCATTGCCTCTAGCCCTAACATGGCTTCAACTCATAAATCTTTGCAAACCCTAATTCAAGAAAGCCATTTTCCTGTTGATCACATGGAAAACTGGTTAAGTTTGTAGATAGAACAAAATTTGAAATGATTTTTTTTAAAAAAAATACAGATAATGTGTGATTTGGTTATTACTTTATTTTCTATGCATAGAATCAAAAAGAATGTTCAACTTCCAGGATTGCAATCTTGAAAATTAACAGCAAAGTAGAGAGAAAAGCAAAGAGATGTTGGGTGGTCTATACTCTATAAATGGGGATCTCTCTCCCCTTCTTCAACACCTTCAGCTGATGAAGAGAAAAGCAGCAGTGGTTCTGCTGTGTTTGGTGAGTAGTGCCAAAATGGTACCACCTGCACTGCGAAAGCCATCATCAGTGCTCGCTCCACCACAGTCTGTGTTGAGGAGCCAGCAGTCCCAGAAGACTACAAGCTTGACTACACTCCAAATAAAAGCATCAAGTTCTTCAACCCCTGCCCCAGCATTGCCTGATAATGGTAACAAAAGCCCACCATTTCAACCTGCTCTTGTTGGGGTCGCATCTACTGTAATTGAGGAGTATGATCCTGCTAGGCTAAATGATTATGAGGAGTATAGAAGGGAGAAGAAGAGGCTGGCTGTGGAAATGGAGATGAAGAGGGAAATTGAGAGGAGGCACCGGGAAGAGGAGGAGAGGGAAAGAGAGAGGGACAAAGAGAAGAGAGATCATCTGTCTAGGTCCTCATTATTAAATTAAATATTTCTGGTGAAGAAGCATGGAACAGACGTGCTGCCATGACTGGAAATTTGGGGGGTGTTGGCATTGGGAAGTCAGGTTCATCTGGGTTGGGTGTCGGACCTGTCGGTGCTGGAGGGCAGCTGACTGCTGCCCAAAGGATGATGGCATAGATGGGCTGGAAAGAAGGCCAGGGACTTGGGAAGTGTAATGATCCGGGCTCAGGTATGTAGTACTTTCGAACGTGTTTCGTTACAAAAAAGCAAGATGAACAAGGTCATACTAACTTGTGCCATTACAGTCCAAAAGGGATCCAATTGGTACTTGTCCATCTTATAAACCATATAATCAACTTTCAATTTTTCAATGTAGGACGATTGGAAGGGGCATTACAATTTATCTCACTTACAAAAGCGACGTCCTCGTCGCCAGGGGCATATGATCATAACCACTAGACAAGCAAGATTCTAGAGATGGCCTCCACAGGTTCAAGACGTGGCTTCCATTCTCCATGGATGTAGCACTTTGCCTTATGTGGCATTTAGCTCCTGCACTTCTAGCTGATGCCTGGCTCTGATACTATATTGTAACGATTCGGATCCGCTGTATGGATCCGTTTCGTTACAAGAAAGCAAGAAAAGATAAAATACCAAATATGATAAGTTTTAGACTGTGATGGTCCAAATTGATATGAATTTTGTCTGTCTTACTTTTTTTAACTAAATGAGTCCGTACAGCAAACCCGGATCGTTACAGAAGCAAGAGCAGGGAATCACCACTCATCTGATGGCCAAGAAAACAGATAGACGAGCAGGGGTGACTGTGAATGCTAGTGAGACTAAAGCTGAGAAGAAGTTAAAAAGTGTGAATATAATGAGCCTGCCAGCTCCAGTCTTACTACTCCAGAATATGGTACTTGAGCTTTCTGTCCTTTGAATATGAATATGGTTTATATCATTTGATCTTATCTCATACTTGCAATAATATATGACATTATTTTAAGATCATATTTCGTCTTATTTACAATTTGTAGTTAATTATGGATCCTTTGTTTGATTTCTTGTTAAGAGGTTCCTTTTGCGTCAGAGATGAAATAACTTATTTTGATTCTACATTCTTAATGTGATTGTGTCATAAACGAAGGGAACAATTGACAAGTTAATGTGCTCTATAGAATAACAAACTCTAAATCAATAACTTGAATGTTTTATCCCTACAAGAAGATTTTTTTGGCTTTCTTCTATTACAACTGATGAAGCTCATATGCAATTTTTTCTCTTGCCATCTCTCGCCATGTTGATATTTTAATTCTATTTCGTTTTTCACATCTGCTTGTGGAAAGATCCTTCAGCTTAAGCAGATGTCTATGAACTTGAAATGAAGGATTCGGTGCATTTAACAAGGTAATAAGTGCTATATTGAGCTCTTTTAGTTGCTTGAATCGGTATATACTTGTGGGTTAAAATATATAATATGAAGAAGACAATCTTAGTTTATAATATAAACCAACAATAACAGCAATTATCTATCTAGTTATGGTGGCCAGAAAAAGGGATAATCTTGCACACTCCTTTCAAAGAAAAGAATATGAGTAGCTAGATTAGCGAGTAACACAACTGGAATCAAAGATGAAAAATTATGTCTTGCTCTGACAACCTCAATTGTGTAGTAATATACATACATGCCAGATAATACATTTCATAACACAGACTCTGCAAGTACTTGGAACAAATATCTTGTTTTAGATATGATCTTCTCTTATTTTGAGCTAACCATGATAGGTTGTGTTGCTGCCGGATTACCCTCCTCAAATGTTTGCGAGCGTTCGATCGCCTTCTCCAGTGAGCCCGAGATCTTCCGGCGAGCTTCTTGCATCTGGGAGCCTGCAAAAAGTTTCGGGGACCGAAGATTCAACGGAGACCCTCCGACGCTCAAGTCAGTGCTCTGGGCAACAACCGTAAGCTTGAGGAAGCTCGAAAGAGAAAGAGAGAGAGAACTTAGAGAAGAGCTGTCTGTGAGCCAAAATGAACGTTTTAGAGTGTTGTGAGGTAGTTAGAGTTACCTGGTCGGGGGTCCTTCTTACCCATTTTATTGGTGTTTAGAGCTTGCCTAGTTTGAGTGGTTGAGGCCTCATAATGATGACTTTTGTGGATGAAGTGTTAGGGCTAATGTCTGTGAGACTTAAGGTACTGCCACTTGTCAGAGCATTTATGACAGCATTAAAATGTGGCAGCAATGGCATGACTTGCTTCCTTCTTTGGCATGTCAGGGTTGCAAGTCAAGTCCCATCAGAGTGGGTGGCTGCAGCTGGTTGGTGGGTTGAGTCTTATCGAGCATGCGATGTGGTCAGTAGATGAGCCTCATGGTGGTCACAGGCAGCAGGTGGGCCACGTGGTGGCTGCAGGCTATGTGGAAAAAGACCAAAAGGGGTGCTGGGGCCAAGAGCTTTCATCTGGACTCAAAAATAGTTGTGGTTGGAACTGAGAGCCAGTGTCAGGACCATGAAGTCGGAGTCATGGAGCAGATTGTAGGAGCCGCTCACTGGGACAGAAGGGGCTATCTCTGCCTCTCCCACGCATGCATGGTGCATGCCTCCCCTCTTGTGCAACCATTAACGTGGTGCACACGGGGCCTCATGAGGCTGCCGAGGTCAGGGGCCGACGGCGATTGTCGGTTGCCCAAGACCAGAGGCAACTGCTAATAGCCTCAGTCTTTGGGTCAGAGGAGAGGCGGAAGGCAGCCGGTCGTGCTGGAGTTGGAGCCAGGACAATCGTGGAACGAGACCTGGCCAGAAGTGGGGCCGAAGCTGGGGATGCTGGAGCAGAGCCATGGATGAAGGTCGGAGGAGTCGGGTGGTTGGAAGCGAGGATGAAGGCCGGGGATGTCTGTGAGCCAGGAAGGGAGTCCGCGGTAGTCGTGGCAGGTAGCAGGGGATCGGGAGCTTCCGTGGAAGGTTGGGATGATGCGCTCGAGGGAGAACGAGAAGCTGGGGCCATTCGAAGCAGAGAGTCGGGAAGGAGAGCTTGGAGCTGGGGCCATTCGAAGTAGAGAGTTGGGAAGGAGCTAGAGGCCGGGATGGGATGTCCGTGGCCAGGAATGAGCTAGAGGCCGGGATGGGACATCCGTGGCCGAGAAGGAGCTGGAGGCCGGGATGGCCGTGGCCGAGCTAGGGTGCTGGGATGAAGTCGATGCAAAGTCCGGCACGGTGTTGGGATGAAGTTGAAGGTCGGGACGTCCGTGGTCGAGCTAGGGTGCCGAGATGAAGTTGGTGCAAAGTCCGGCACGGTGCTGGGATGAAGCTGAAGGCCGGGATGGGATGTCCGTAGCCGGAAAGGAGCTGGAGGCCGAGACGGGACGTCCATGGCCGAGACGGCCATGGCCGAGCTGGGGGGCCGAGATGGGAGGCTGCCTTGGATGGGTCCGACATGGGAGGCCGTCTTGGACTGGGCCGACTTGAGAGGCCGAGATGGGAGGCCGCCGAGGATAGGGCCAATATGGGAGGCCACCTTGGACTGGGCCGACTTGAGAGGCCGAGATGGAAGGCCATCTTAGACTGGGCCAACTTGGGAGGCCGAGATGGGAGGCCGCTGAGGATAGGGCCAACATGGAAGGCCGCTTTGGATTGGGCGGACTTGGGAGGCCAACATGCTGTCATCGTTGCCCATGGGGTTAACTGGCCCCATCAGGTTGCACCTTCTTTTGTTACTAACATTTGAAAAATAGCAGTTTGGAAAAACCAAATGCATCATTAGCAACCGATAAAAAACACAAGTTTTGGAACATAGGTCGCAGGCTCTATGAAAGAATATGTCATCCTCACTTATCCAATGATATCATTCTGAAGTCAATATCAGAGTCAGCTTATGAAATGCAAGTGCCCGGTTTTCTAATCGTCCTCATGGAAGAAGAGATGTTCTCTTACCTTGTCATGCTGAACTCCTGTTGAATGATCGAAATCCTAATCTCAATTTTGGTGATTGTGTCCTCTGAAGCTAAGCCACTTTCAATCTACTGCATCAATCTATAGTTTTCTTGTTATGAGTCAAAATAAACGATCTGCAAGATCCATGCTATCATGCTAGTTAATAATAAATGTGGCACAATATCTTGGTCAAAAGAAAGTCACACAAGCTTCAGGGAAGGCACTTAGTTTTATTCTGGCAATAACTAAGATAAAAAGGTTCTCATGATTGGAACTGGATTGATGACAATAATTAGTATAAACATGAAGCCACAATTGAAAAAAAGTGTTTGTCAGCTTCTTAGTGGGAATGGGGAATCATGGGGATTGGGACGGGGAAAAATCATTTCAGGCATGGGGGTTGGCGGGAGGAGAAAAAATGAAATTTAACTTGTTTGGATGGAGAGAAAAGCAGGAAGGAAAGAAAATTAGAGAAAAAATAGGAGGAAAAAGTGGTGGGCCCCATCTAAAAGTTCTTTTCAAAGAGAAAACTCAAAGATGCTCTTCATTTTTTTTATTCCAATATTGACCCTTTTAAGAAAAAATTAATGTAATTTTTAATCATTTATAATGAGGGTATTATTGTCATTGTAAAATATCAACTTTTCTTTCCTTTTTATTTTTTCTCTCACTCAAGAAGAAGTTAAAATATTTTCTCTTTATTTTTTTTCTCTCATTTTTTTTTTTTCTACTTTTCTCTCCATCCAAACATAGCAGATCCATTGTCATCATTAAATATCGACAGTGAAAGCAACTTACCATAACCTTGAGATTGGCCACATTCTTAAAAGACCTAGTAATGTGTAATAAAAAAAATAAAGAGTAGAATTTAGAGAGGTGCTATAAATTGTTCTTTGTTCCCATTTTCCAGGTTGGGCCTGGAGAGGTGGATGATGAGGTTGAAGACGAGGTTGCTGCAGAATATGCCAAATGTGGTACTGTGACTGGTGTCCTGATATTTGAGATTACCGAACCAAACTTCCCAACAGATGAAGCTGTCAGGATCTTTGTGCAGTTTGAGAGGTCGGAGGAAACAACAAAGGCATTAATTGATCTAGACGGGTCGTTCTTTGGGGGTAGGGTGGTGCATGCTTCTTCGTTCTATGGGAAGAGAGGTTTGGAAAGAATGAATTCCTGGAGAAATTCCTAGTTATCCTTGAAACCAATTGGGTGATGAATCTTGGCCAATACAACGAGTGTGAGGATGACATTATAGTTAATTGTCGCGTTTTTTAGAAGCAGCAGCAATTCTCATTAGCAGCTCCAATTGATCGCTAAAGTTGTAGATCAACATCTTAATTCTACAATGGATTGAATCCATAGGCTGCATGTGGGTCTGAGCAAATCTAACTTTTGCGTAACTGTTATGAATACATGAACTGTCATTATAGCTAATGCATGAACAAGATTGTAGATCATCTTATTGTATCTTTGTTGTTCTTAGTGCTAGTATTTATTCGAATATAGCCAAGTGCAGAATCTGATTAGATCACCCATTATTAGATTTACATAGTCTACCTCATGTAGTCAATTCAAGCTTATTATTATATATATTTATAGTATTATTTAATATTATAATATAATTATATCATCTTATTTTGTACAACTTAATTATGCTATATTATAATAATACAACAACAACAATAAAATCTTAATTTTAAACTAGTTAGGATCAGCTATATAAATTCTTTTGTTCTATTCAAATTAGTTTTGAGTTATATTTTTTATAAGATGTAAATATTGTATACCTTTTTTATCTTATGTAATTTGGTTGATCCCTTCTTCTTTTTTCTTTTACATGTATCAAGTTATTTTTTCATACATATGCATCTCTAGGTCTACGTTATATAGATACAAACCATCAAAGTTGTCTTTCTCTTAATTTATATTTGATTGAAATTGTGTCTATCTTTCATAAGTGGTTTCGGTTCTCATTTTATCTTTTTTTATATTACTATATTCATTTCAACATTCTTATTTTCATGACATTCATTTTATGTATGCGTATTTTTCTAACTATTTAACATTTCATATCATAAAGTATAACTAGTCTTAAGGTTATCTTATAAATTTTTTTCTTTAACTTGTTAGGTACTTTATGATTATATAACATTTCAGACTTCTTCATTTTATTTAACATGCTTTAATTTTATGGATAATATTATTATCAATCTCTCCTTATAAATAATCAATCTTCAATATTAAAGATAATTATTATTAAGAATTTTATAGTCCTAAATTTTTACTATATATCATCTCCATTTTTAATTGCATCAAAATTATATTGCAGGTATTCTGTTTTTGCCCTATTTATCTTAAAACCTTTAAATTATGATACATTTCTTTATAGTTTTAACTTACAATTAACTTCAGTCTTAGTTTCATCTACTAGTATTATATCATGTTTAAATAACATACATCATAAAATATTATACTGAATATAGATTGGAGGGTTTACTATAGAAAATGTAATAAACCATAGAAAGAAAATCAACTAAGCCTAAATATTCAAATTGATCTTGGTAAGATGGAATGATCCACTCTCGAGATTAATGGACCATGCTATTACTTTAAAATGCTCTTATTTTCTTGATTTTCTTTCTTGTCTTCATTAGTTGATAATTGATATTTTAAAATCTCAAATGAGAGTTATATCTTTTTAGATGAGCTTGATTAAGATTTTTTCAAAATATATTTCCTTTTTTCTTTTACTTCTCCGAGAAGGTTAAGATGATGAAGGTTTCACTTGAAGTTTCAAAAAAGAGATGTTTTTGTGGATGAGCTTGATTTTTTTTTTAATGAGATTTCAATCGAATTGATTTTAGATGATTTTGCACTCCATGAAATAGGAAGTATATGCCAAACATGCAAGATTTAGCCAATTTATTGTGACTATAACTAAATTTGGGCTTCATAAAATATAAAATAGGAAAAATAATATTCAAGGTATATGGGTTTACCATAGGCTTTATGTTGAGGCAAGTCTAAACTTAATAAAAATGGTAAGTAATGTCTGGTGATAAGATTTTTTTTTTAAAAAAAAATTATTAATAGCATTGATCAAGCCCTCCAACCTGTCTAAACAAGAGATCAAAATGTTATTGATTAACCCGATTAACCCAAATAAGCGTTCATAATAAGCATTATTTTTTCTTAAAGAGTAACTTTTTTTACCATACGTATGTCTTACCTATGTCATCTGTAACATACTCCTCTCATATTCCTCCTAAGAAAATGGAGCCGCAAGGTTAGATTGAGAAAGAAAACTGATTGCATTTGTATAATTAAAACATTTTATTTCTAAATACAATGGATTTCAACTGTTTAACATAGAACATAGTAATGTAATTTAATAGAACACTCAAAAATCTTTTGGTTCATCCCATCTCACCTTGAAGTCCTTCAAAAATGCATTAATGCTGTGGCAAGAAAGAGTAATCCACTCTTAAAATTAATGCCATACTATTTTTAGATTTTTTTATTTCATTTCTTTTCCTTGTTACGGTAAGTAGACAATTAAAGATTTATTTTAAAAACTCAAATGAGAGTAAAGCATATAAGAGAGCATAGAAATTGCTCTGAGAAAAAATAATAATTATACCATTATGTAACTGGACACGAAAAGCGAAATGGAGAGACAAGCATAGATAGAAGTTATGCTAAAAGCAATTTAGAGTAATAATTATGCTATTTTATAACTTCATGATATGGTAGAATGGAGAAATAGGAGATGAAATGCAAAGGGCAATTTAGATATCTTCTGAAGGATGATTAAAATACTTACTATAACCAAATTATTTCATATTTGCATTGACTACCGGAATGAATGTTTTTAAGCAGCTTTTTTTCAATAGCTATTGATGTGGCCAGTAAAAGCCTCGTGCTAAAGACGATATGATGTGGCCAGTAAAAGCCACGTGCTAAAGACGGCGCTAGGCCCCTAGATGGCCCTAGAGCCGATCCTAGGTGACCTCGACGGCGATCAGCCCTTAGGCGGCCTCGACGGCACTCGGCCCCTAGGTGGCCCCAGGGCCAGTCCTAGACGGCCTCGACGGTGCTCGGCGCCCGACCCCTAGACATCCCCAGAGTCGATCCTAGGTGGCCTCGACGGCGATCAACCCCTAGGGCCAGTCCTAGGCAGCCTCGACGACACTTGGCCCCTAGGCAGCCCCAGGGCCAGTCCTAGGCGGCCTCGATAGTTCTTGGCGCCTGGTCTCTAGACGGCCCTAGAGCCGATCCTAGGTGGCCTCGACGGCGATCAGCCCCTAGGCGGCCCTAGGGCTGGTCTTAGACGGCCTCGACGGCACTCGGCCCCTAGGCAGCCCCAGAGCCAGTCCTAGGCGGCTCGACGGTGCTTGGCGCCCGATCCCTAGACAGCCCCAGGGCCGATCTTAGGCGGCCTCGACGGCGCTCGGCTCCTTGGCAGCCCTAGGGATAGTCCTAGGCGACCTCGATGGCGATCGGCCCCTAGGCGGCCCTAGGGCCAGTCCTATGCGGCCTCAACGACACTCGGCCCTTAGGCGGCCCCAGGGCCAGTCCTAGGCGGCCTCGAAGGTGCTCGGTGCCCGGTCCCTAAACGGCCCCAGGGCCGATCCTAGGCGGCCTCGACGGCGCTCGGCTCCTAAGGGGTCTCAGGGCCAGTCCTAGGCTGCCTCGACGGCGCTCGGCCCCTAGGGTGTCCCAGGGCCAGTCCTAGGCGGCCTCGATGGCGATCAGCCCATAGGTGGCCCCAGGGCCAGTCCTAGGTGACCTCGACGGGACTCAGCCCCTAGGCGGCCCCAGGTCCTAGGTGGCCTCGACGGTGCTCGGCGCTCGATCCCTAGATGGCCCCAGGGCCGATCCTAGGCGGCCTCGACGGTGCTCGGCGCTCGGCCCCTAGATGGCCCCAAAGCTGATCCTAGGTGGCCTCGATGGTGATCGGCCCCTAGGCGGCCTTGACGGTGCTCGGTGCCCGATCCCTAGACGGCCCCAGGGCCGATCCTAGGCGGCCTCGACAACGCTCGGCCCCTAGGCGGCCCCAGGGCCAGCCCTAGACGGCCTCGACGATGATCGGTCCCTAGGCAGCCCCAGGGCCAGTCCTAGGCGGCCTCGACGGTGATCGGCCCCTAGGTGGCCCCAGGGCCAGTCCTAGGTGGCCTCGACGGCACCCGGCCCCTAGGTGGCCTCGATGGCGCTCGGCCCCTAGGCAGGTCCAGGGCCAATCCTAGGCGCGAATCTTCTTCCAAAACCTCACAGATTTGACAAGATAGGATATGTCAATTCGGACATCCTCTTCAGAGGATCTCAGCCCAAAAAATCATTAGCAGCATTTAATGGCTCTGGCTAAATAAGCATAAAAAGGCGATTACTTGCCATAAAGTATCAATCACCTCAAGTCAGAAGAACCACTAAGGCTCAGAAAGTCATTAGCAACATTTAATGGCTCTGGCTAAAAAAGCATAAAAAGGCGATTACCTGCCATAAAGTATCAATCACCTCAAGTTAGAAGAACCACTAAGGCCCAGAAAGTCATTAGCAGCATTTAATGGCTCTGGCTAAATAAGCATAAAAAGGCGATTACATGCCATAATGTATCAATCACTTCAAGTCAAAAAGGCCACTAAGACCCAAAAAGTCATCAATAGAATTTAATGACTCTGGCTAAATGAGCATTAAAAGCTGATTATTCCTGGGAAAATATTGATGATATCGGAATAATATATGCGGATCCAATCCGACCAATTCTGACATTCTATTTACAAGAGTCCTGACATGTTATAAAATTCAGACCTCAGCAAAGGAAGAAGCCGATAAAAAGGAAGGTAAGAGCAAATAAAAGGGGGTGGCTAGTCTAAGCCAAGGAAGGATCCATTGTTCTTCCACATATACACACCTGTTCTAAATGACGACTGTGTTCCTGGTTACTAACTTGGGCGTCGGAGGGTCCTATAACTGAAATCCTCAGTTATGGGACTTCTTGCAGGATTTCGGAAGCAAAGGAGTGATCTTAGGATCCCCTTGAAGTATCAGTTGATGCTCAAGGATGCTAGCTCAAGGTGATCAGGCATCAACAGATTGGTGCACCAGGTAGGGGGGCAGGCACCAGCAGACGAGTGAAGAAGCTTGTCTTTCTCCGGCTTTTTGAAAGATTTGATGGAACCAACATATGTCCAGGAAGCCTCCTTCGATTCCACTGGGGGGCATCCCTTCTGAGCGGATCCATTAGGAGCCAGCTCCCCTACTTCTTCATCACCTTCAATATCAGCCACTCCTCATGAGCAGTTGGCTAACCTCACTCAACAGGTCCAAGCCCTCATCGGGGTGGTCCGTGAGTTGCAAAAATAGCAACCTGCCGTAGCTCATCGACAAGCCAGATTTCCTGCATCACCACAGACCGCTACCCCGACTAGTCAGTAGTCCGCGCACAGAAAGTCCTCCCAGAAGGAGCATCCTCATCATCAAGTTTCATCCAAACATCATCTCCGGGAAAGCCTCAAGAGATCTCGGTCTCCTACTCTCTACTCTGGTGGCCATGAACACCGGTGAGGGAAGGAACCCTGAAGCTCATATCATCACCAGCCTTGATATTCCAGCTCTTCCTCGTCTGAATCTACATATGAGGATACCAACAACCGGATGGAAAGAGCTTGGAGGAGCAGAACAGGCGTTTGGAGGAGCTTAGTCAAAAGCTTCATGATCATTCGGGGGTGGAATATGATTCATGCCCCTCCCCCTCACCTACCGAATCATGGAAGAGCGCATCCCCCATCGGTTCGTCTTCCCAACTAGACCCATATGAGGATACCACAGACCCATTGGATCATCTGAAAAGCTATAAATCCCTTATGCAGGTCCAAGGAGCCACTGATGCCTTATTATGCATTGCCTTCTCTACTACTCTCCGGAAGGCTGCCCGGGCCTGGTATTCCAGGTTACTCCGCATAGCATCGACTCTTTTTAGCAGTTGGAAAAGGCCTTTTTGGTACAGTTCAATGCCTGTCGCAAAATCCCTCGGGTAGCGGACAGTCTCTTTTCCATCCAGCAGAAGGAGGGTGAGCTCCTAAAAGATTTCATAGCTCGATTTAAAGCTGCGGCCTTGGAGGTATATCATTTAGATGATGTGTGGCCACTTTGGCCTTGAAGCAGGGGCTTCGTCCCTCTTGCTTTACTTATTCCCTGGATAAGAGGCTGCCTAGCTCCTACGCTGAGCTCCTGGATCGGGCGCACAAGTATATCTATGCTGACGAGGCTGATCATACCCAGAGGGATGCTGATCAATTGGCCGACAAGAAGCTGGTCCGAGAGATACCAAGCAGATTTTTCCCTAAGAAGCCTGAACCCCCATGCCGGCCAGATAATCGACGCCAGAACCTGCCTACTGAAGAAGGGAGCTATACTCCTCTCCTCGCCCCGAGATCTCATATTCTTATGGAAATCAAAGGCGAGCCCTATCTTCAGCACCCCCCTTTGCTGAGGGCATGTGTCGCCCGTGACCGGAGCTGCTATTGCCGTTTCCACAGAGATTACGGCCACGACACCGACGAATGCCGCAATTTGAAATGCACCATTGAAGATCTCATTCAACAGGGCTACCTTGGAAAGTTTATCAAGAAGGGAGCTCCGACCATCCTGCCTTTCATGGGGCCCCCACCTGCTCAAGCTGGCATTAACAACACTCCAACGGAGTGGACGATGGGTATGTTTCATGGGGAGCAACTTCATCAACCAAAAGATATAGGGGAATGAGGGGGTAGAAGATGTAAATCCCTATTTTGAAAGGGAGTTAGGGGGAGGGGATCACCTGGGCGATGACAGCGTAATTGTCTCCATGATGATCGCTAAGCATCCTATAAAAAGAATACTTGTAGATAGTGAAAGCTCAGCAGACATACTTACTTATGACGCTTTTGTTCGGATGGGTCTATTCCCTGATTCTCTGTCACACATGGCCATCCCCCTCATTGGCTTCATGAGAGATTCTGTCAAGGTGGAGGGCAAGATTACCTTGCCAGTCACGGCAGGATCGCCACCCAGTCAAAGCACGGTCCTAATGAGGTTCCTATTGGCCCAGGTGCCATTGGCCTATAATACCATCCTCGGTCGTCCTGGCCTAAACCTTTTGGATGCAATCATCTCCACCAGGCGCCGGCTGGTGAGGTTCCCAACTAATCAAGGAGTCGGAGAGATGTATGGAGAGCAAAACCTCACACAGTTATGCTATCACGTGGCCCCAAGCCCTTAGGAGATGGTGGTCCCCTCTACCTCGGTGCTGTTCAACCCTAGGGAGTCTGAGAGGAGAGGAGAATTGGTTGAACGACTACTATCTTACCCATTGGGAGACGATCTTGCAAAGACTGTGCAAATTGGTGAGCTTCTTCCTTTGAAAGTAAAAAATGAACTCCTTGCCTTTTTACGGGCTAACTCATATATTTTTGCATGCTCCGCCTCAGACATGCCTAGTATTCCTTCGGAGGTGATAACCCACAAGCTCAATATTGATACCAAGTGTTGACCCGTTCATCAAAAGAAGAGAAGCTTTGCCCCCGAGTGGCAAAGGGCCATAGATGAGGAAGGTAATAAACTTTTGGTCGCCGGCCACATTCGGGAGGCTCAGTACCCAAGTTGGTTGGGAAATATGGTTATGGTCTGGAAGATAAGTGGAAGTTGGCAGATCTGCATCGACTTCACTGATCTTAACAAGGCGTGTCCCAAAGGCAGTTTTCCTCTACCGCGGATCGATCAGCTGATGGACTCCACCTCCGGGCATGAGCTTCTGAGTTTTATGGATGCCTTCTCTGGCTATAACTAAATAAAGATGGACCCGGCGGATGAGAAAAATACTTCTTTCATTACGGAGAAAGGCATTTACTGTTATAAAGTGATGCCCTTTGGATTAAAGAATGCCGGAGCCACTTATCAGAGGTTGATAAATAAGGTCTTCAAGGACCAGATTGGGCGTAACATGGAGGTATATGTGGATGATATGCTGACTAAGAGCACCCACATCGCCAACCACATCATCGACTTAGAAGAAATATTCAGCAATCTTTGAAGCCATTAGATCAAGCTTAATCCCCACAAGTGTGCCTTCGGCGTTACTGCAGGAAAATTTCTGGGTTTCCTAGTAACCCAGCAAGGAATCGAGGTGAATCCAGAAAAGATCCAGGCTATCCTCAATATGCGGCAACCAGCCAATAAGAAGGAGGTGCAACGACTCATCGGAAGAATAGCCGCTCTGAGCCGATTCCTGTCTAGATCGGTGGAGAGGTGCTTACCTTTCTTTAAAGCCTTGCGCAAAGTCGACGGTTTCGAGTGGACAGACAGCTGCTAGAGAGCCTTCGAAGAGTTAAAGGAGTTCTTGTCCACTCCACTATTACTATCAAAGCCTGAAGAAGGAGAACAACTTTTTGTTTATCTAGCTGCTACCTCGGAGGCGGTTAGCTCTGTTTTAGTCTGGCTCGATCGAGATGAAGTGCAGAAGCCTATCTATTACATAGCAAGGTGCTTCATGATGCGAAGATCCAATATTCTTAGGTGGAGAAGATCATCTTCGCCTTGGTCGTCTCTGCTCAGCACCTCCAACCGTATTTCTAGGCACACCCGATAGTAGTGCTTACAGACCACCCTTTCAGATCTATTCTGACTCGACCCGACACCTTAGGTCACCTAGCAAAGTGGACTGTCAAGTTGGGAGAGTTTGACCTCTCATTTCAGGCTCGGCCTGCCCTTAAATCCCAAGTGCTAGTGGATTTCTTGGTGGAATGCACCTGGACAGACGAACAGGACAATGATGCCCCTGAAAAATGCTCCGTGGCTGAGAAAGATTTGGCAGAGGCCTGGATTCTTCATGTTGATGGTGCCTCCAATTCCCAGGGAAGTGGAGCGGGCCTCATCTTAGCGAGTCTGGAGGGAATGACCTTTGGGTACGCCCTTCGTTTCCTCTTCAAGGCTACCAATAATCAAGCTGAGTATGAGGCCCTATTGGCCGGGATTAAACTTGCTTGCAAACTGGGAGTAAAGCATCTTCGAGCCTTCACTGACTCCCAGCTCATCTCCGAACACATTACTGGGGAGTTCGAAGCTCGCGACCCTACCCTGTCATGATATTTGAGCAAAGTTAAGATGTTGATCTCCTCATTGGCTTATTTCACCATCAGTTACATTCCCAGAGGGGAGAATGCTATGGTTGATGCATTATCGAAGTTGGCCACTTCGGCAGACGACTGCCTATAAAGGGAGTACGTCGAGCGTCTGGAGATTCCTAGTATCGATTCTGCAGAAGAATTTATACCAATCATGTAGGAGCCGACTTGGATGGATGCTTACACTTGTTATCTTACTAATGGTTCTCTCCCCACCGACCTTGCAGAAGCTAGGCTACTCAAGAGAAGGTCAGCCAAGTTTGTGCTGTTAGAAGGTCGTTTGTACAAGAAATCTTTCTCTCATCCTCTTCTTAAGTGCATAGGCCCGGCGGATGCTGATTATGTTCTTAGAGAAATCCATGAAGGCATATGGGAGCCATGTGGGGGGCAGGTCTCTAGCATATAAGGCTCTCCGCCAAGGGTATTACTGGCTTATGATGCGCCAGGATGCCGCTGAGTTGGTTTGAAGATGTGATAGCTATCAACGGCACTCGAGTATCTAGCGATAGCCGGCCTCACAATTAAATCCGCTCTTCGCTCCCTGGCCCTTCGCTAAGTGGGGAATGGATATACTTGGGCCTTTCCCCCAGCTGCAGGACAGCGAAAATTCTTATTAGTGGCCATCGACTATTTTACTAAATGGGTCGAGGTTGAGGCCTTAGCTAAAATCACCAATGCCAAGGCAAGGGCATTCTTTTGGAAATTATTATTTGTCGGTTCGGCTTGCCTCATACTGTGATTACCAATAATGGTCGCCAGTTTGATAACTCAGCATTCAAGGCTTTTTGTGCCGAGTTAGGCATTTGCCATAGGTTCACTTCTATCGGGCACCCTCAATCTAATGGAGAGGCAGAAGTCATGAATCGTACTATCCTTCGAGGACTTCGAACCCGATTGGATGAATCTAAGGGCAGATGGGTAGAGAAAATTCCAAATGTATTATGGGCATATCACACAACTCCCAGGGCCCCTACAGGAGAGACTCCCTTCAGCCTCGTCTTTGGATCTAAGGCGGTCATCCCGGTGGAAATCGGCCTTCCGAGCTCCCGAGTAGAAGTATATAAGGAGGATGAAAACCCCGATCGGTTAAGGGCTAACCTGGACTTCATCGATGAAACCCGAGATCTCGCACGGCTCAGGATGGCCACTTTCTGCCAGTGGGCCGAGAAATATTATAATGCTAGGGTCCACCCCAAGGTGTTTTGCCCTGGAGACCTTGTCCTTAGAAAAACTGAGGTATCCAAACCAACTGAAGGAGGCAAGTTACCGCCAAACTGGGAAGGACCATATCGAGTCGTGAAAACGCTTTCACAAGGAGCCTACAAATTGGAGGGGATGGACGGATGGCCGATTCCACGCACTTGGAACGCCGGTAATCTCCATCGATATTACCAATAAAAATGTACTAGATGAATGATTATAAAAATAGTTTTTAAATTTTATTGTTCGATTGGATGTTGTGACCTCGGCAGCCCAAAATGCATAGACACCCCAGATCGGCGTGAGAAACTCCGATGGTTCAAGTCTTGTGTTCTAGGCGGCCCCGAGTCAAACTCTCGGGCCGACGTGAGAAACCCCCATGGCAGTTTTTAAAAGGACCTCGGTAGCCCAAAAGGCACAGGCACCCAGGACCGGCGAGAAACCTCTGGTGGTTCAAATCTTGTTTTAGGCGGCCCCGAGTTAAACTCCCGAGCCAGAGCGAGAAACCCACGTGGCAGTTTTCAAAAGGACCTCGGCGGCTCAAAAGGCACAGACACCCCGGACTAGCACGAGAAACCTCCGGTGGTTCAAGTCTTGTGTTCTAGGCGGCCCCGAGTCAAACTCCCGGGCTGGCGTGAGAAACCCCCGTGGCAATTTTCAAAAGGACCTCGATGGCCCAAAAGGCACAGACACCCCAGACCGGCACGAGAAACCTCCGGTGGTTCAAGTCTTGTGTTCTAGGTGGCCCCGAGTTAAACTCCTGGACTGGCGCGAGAAACCCCCGTGGCAGTTTTCAAAAGGACCTCGGCGGCCCAAAAGGCACAGATACCTCGACGGACGCGAGAAACCTCCGGTGGTTCAAGTCTTGTGTTCTAGGCGGCCCCGAGTCAAACTCCCGGGCCGGCGCAAGAAACCCCCGTGACAGTTTTCAAAAGGATCTCGGCGGCCCAAAAGGCACAGACACCCCGGACCGGCGCGAGAAACCTCCGGTGGTTTAAGTCTTGTGTTCTAGGTGGCCCCGAGTCAAACTCCCGGGCCAGCGTGAGAAATCCCGTGGCATTTTTCAAAAGAACCTTAGCGGCCCAAAAGGCACAGACACCCCGGACCGGTGCGAGAAACCTCCGGTGGTTCAAGTCTTGTGTTCTAGGCGGTCCCGAGTCAAACACCTGGACCGGCGCGAGAAACCCCTGTGGCAGTTTTTAAAAGGACATCGGCGGCCCAAAAGGCATAGACACCCCGGACCTGCGCGAGAAACCTCCGGTGGTTCAAGTCTTATATTCTAGGCGGCCTCAAGTCAAACTCCCGAGCCGGCACGAGAAACCCCCATGGCAGTTTTCAAAAGGACCTCGGCAGTGCAAAAGGCACAGACACCCCAGACCGGTGCAAGAAACCTTCGGTGGTTCAAGTCTTGTGTTCTAGGCGGCCCCGAGTCAAACTCCTGAGTCGGTGCGAGAAACCCCCATGGCAGTTTTCAAAAGGACCTCGGCAGCCCAAAAGACACAGACACCTCGGACCGGCGAGAAACCTCCAGTGGTTCAAGTCCTGTGTTCTAGACAGCCTCAAGTCAAACTCTCGGGTCAGCGCGAGAAACCCCCATGGCAATTTTCAAAAGGACCTTGGCAGCCCAAAAGGCACAGACACCCCGGACAGCGCGAGAAACCTCCGTTGGTTCAAGTTTTGTGTTCTAAGCGGCCCCGAGTCAAACTCCCAGACCGGTACAAGAAACCCCGTGGCAGTTTTCAAAAGGACCTCGATCGCCCAAAAGGCACAAACACCCTGGACCGGCGCCAGAAGCCTCCAAAAGTTCAAGTCCTATGTCCTAGCCGGCCCTCGGGATGGTCCTAGGCGGCCTCAACGATGTCAGGCCCCTAGCCGGCCCTCGGGCTGGTCCCAGGCGGCCTCAACGATGCTTGGCCCCTAGCTGGCCCTCGGGCTGGTCCTAGGCAGCCTCAACGATGTCACGCCCCTAGCCGGCCCTCGGGCTGGTCCTAGCGGCCTCAACGATGTCCGGCCCCTAGCCGCCCTCGGGCTGGTCCTAGGCGGCCTCAACGATGCTCGGCCCCTAGCCGGCCTCGGGCTGGTCCCAGGTGGCCTCAACGATGCTCGGCCCCTAGCCGGTCCTTGGGCTGGTCCTAGGTGGCCTCAACGATGTCCGGCTCCTAGTCGACCCTTGGGCTGGTCCTAGGCGGCCTCAACGATGCTTGGCCCCTAGCCGGCCACCGAGCTGGTCTTGAGCGGCCTCAACACCCAGCCCAAAAGGGCACAAACGCCCTGGGCCAACGCAAGAAACCCCCGAAGGTTTAAACTTTGAATTCTAGACGGCCCCGAATCGAGCTTCTGGGTCGGCACGGAAGTCTCCTGTGTAATTCTTGAATGAATTACACTAACAAGTTATCAAATATACTCAAGGGAGTAAGGCTAGTTTGCCAAACGTCGAAGTAACTGAAAAACTGACAGGATCGTTTAAACATCGAAGTAACTAAAAAACTTGACAAGATCAGTTTAAACGCTGAAGCCATGCACAAGGTAATCAAAAAAGACCTCACTATTAATGTATTGTCATACGAAAGGTTAATCCCGACCACATTACAAAATACAAAAAGAGCGAAAGAAAGTCAAAATCAAGGCTTGGAGGATTCGACCCACCCTCCACGTCTTCATCCATGAGCTGAATGTCATCAAGATCGCCTAACTGGTGAACTTGAAGAATTTTCTCCTTACACTTTTCAAATCCTTTAGCATTAGCATCGACGGCCGCTTCGTTGCACTCAACTGCATATTCAGCGGAGCCCTTATAAGCTTCCACCGCACTTTGGGCCCTCTTGTCGGCAGCACTGACCCTGATCATAGCCTCTGCCTGAGCGGCCATTATATTCTCCTTGGCTTGAATTTCAGCGACGATCAATTTGGCCAAAGTTTCCCTAATCTCTCCCTTCAGAGGCCAACTTCTCCTCAATAAAATTTAGCCGCTCCTCGGCATTGGCCAGTCTATCCTCCATGGTTCGGGCCTCAAACTCTAGCGGCTATGTCCTATCCTCTGCCGCGACCACTCTCTCTTCGGCTTGAGTGGCCCTAAGAAGAGCACTCTTCAATTTTTCTTCGACTGGCTCCAGCCTCGACATGGCTTCGACCCGCTTGGCATTGGCCACTCGAGCCTTTCTCTTGGCCTCTTCGACCTGGACCTTAAGATCTCAACCCTCTTCCTCGGCAGCCCTCAGCGCGTCGGACACTGCGAGCTCCCGATTCTCACCTCAGATACCTCCCGGGTTAGTTCGTCCACCCGAGACTTAAGAACGTCTAACTCGAAGGGGCCTTGCTTCTGGTTGCTCGAGCCTCCGAGACAAGCATCCCGAAGAACAACGCACTATTAGATGCCTGCATACACCATAAGGTGAGAGAATAATTATAATTGACTTAAAGAAGGAAGAAGCTAAGGATCTTGTATAATCACCTGGAGGATGGCAGTGAAGAAAGTATCTAAGGACTTCTCCAGCGGCTGACGTCGAAGCTCGGCCTAGAGATTGGGCAGGGCCGAGCGGCTAAGCACACGCTCGGCCAGGCGACCTCGGTGAATTGCATTGACACCGGGCGACCGATTCATAAGACCCTCATCGAGGGCACCTCCGCCTCCTCCTGGGGCGAGCGAACATCCGAGGATCATCCTCGCTGACCTCCTGAACCGGAGGTGTTGTCACTCTTCCTTCTAGCGGAACCTTGTCCTTGACTCCGGTGGGTGGCAGAGATTTTTCCCTTGCTGGCCCCTCTTGAGTCCTGGCAAGAGGAACTCCCATCAGCGGCTCTTCTTGAACAACTGCCAAAGGGACCTCTATTACCAATTCTTTAACAGAGGAATCCCTCCCTCTTGCTTCCCCTGCTAAGGTGACTTCAGGGGAGGGGGGCGCTCAGCCTGCTTCGGATTCTTGGGCACCGCCCTCGTTGAGCCTCCGGCGGCCTTTATCTTCTTCTTAAGGGCCTCCGACAAAAAATCTGTGGAGAACCTCATTTTTGCATCATAAAAACAAAGAGTTAGAGGACAAAAATAGGAACAATAAAACAAACGACAACAAACCATGAACAAATAAAGGCATAGGTACAGATGTACATCCATAATGAGCAAACGAAGGATAAAACGAAGGATAAGAAGTTGTGGCCAATGGCCGAGGAAGGTGACGCTCACCAAACATCGGTGAAGCAGCCACCAGCGCTGCTAAAGCCTCATGAAGGTTGCCCTCTGATAGTAGCTCTGCACAGGGAGGGACAATGGAGGATAGGAGGGCCCCGAAAAGTCCTTGATCCCTTTCCTCTATGGCATAATTTTTATTGGGGCTAGTGTCAGGATAACTCCAAGATGTCTTCACCCCCTCGCCATGAACATAAAAGAAACGCGACTTCCACTCTTTGACCTTCGAGGGTAAGTCCAATTTGAGTACCCTCTTGGGATGGGAGGCAAAACTCCACCAGCCGCTCTTGGAGGAATTTCTAAGCCTATACAAAGCCCGAAAGAGAGAAACTCAAGCGGGGGCACCATGAAAATGGCAAAGAACTATGAATGAGTATATAATTCAGATAGAATTGGTGGTCAATTGCACAGGAATTAGGTTATACATATTTAAGAGATTTTAAAGAGGAGGTGGAGAGGAAGGCGGAGCTCGCTCTTGAGGAATTCTCATAAAAGGCAACTCTTCCTCGGCCACAAGTCACCTTATCGCCATACCAAGGAGCAGACAGACAGACAATGTTAGGAACGTTATACCGGACTCTAATCCTCCTTATATCCTATTCCTTCAAGACAGAGCATATCCCCCCTGGGCCAGCGGAGGTGGATCTAGTGGGAGATACCGAATGGGACGGTGGAGGCGAAACCCTAGGAGTCGAGAGATGGCCCTAGCTGTGGGAGAAGGAATCCCGCCTGGAGGGACATCGACCGAGGGAATCTCGCCCGAAGGGACCTCGCTAGAGGATGGATTGACAGTCTCAGAACGACCGAGAATAGAGACCCCCGGGAGCATGATGACGAGCTTTGAGAATCTCTTCCCTAGACGGCTCGACTAAAGGCCCCTTTCCTTTCCTATCAATTTGGGGATCCATCGAGAAGAAAGAAACACAAGGAAAACCAAAAACTAACCTCGAAATGGAAGGACAAAAGCAAAGGGAAGCTCGGTGCTAGAAGGAGGAACAAGAAGCAAGAAGAACGTAGAAGTGATGGAAGACAAAGGGGATGGGCGGGATAATATTAATTTCTCAGATTTAGGGACCCCACCCATCAT
Organism: Calamus simplicifolius; assembly: GCA_900491605.1. Classification (NCBI taxonomy): domain Eukaryota; kingdom Viridiplantae; phylum Streptophyta; class Magnoliopsida; order Arecales; family Arecaceae; genus Calamus; species Calamus simplicifolius. Next base: position 1,277,837 of record UESW01003975.1, on the reverse strand, counting down.
GAAGAGTGAGGCGGTGAGCACCGAATCATGGCCCAAGTGTCACTAACCCATAAGTGGAGCACATTTCCCTCGACAAAAAGAGCTGTCAGTGTAATTTAAGTACGTAAGATTCTTTCCCCACCAATCACGAGGCATTTCTTTTAAATAATAAAAGGATTCTTAATCTCCTTAGAAGCGCATGCCCATCATTAACAGACCATGATGCGTTAAACCTAATTATACAAGAATTTTTTGCGCTTCTTTCTCTTGACAAGTGCTGCGCACGTAAGGACCAAGACTTAGGAGCGGGGGGGCATATCATGTGGCCAGTAAAAGCCATGTGCTAAAGACAGTGCTAGGACCCTAGACAGCCCCAGAGCCGATCCTAGGTGGCCTCGATGACGATCGGCCCTAGGCGGCCCTAGGGCCAGTCCTAGGCAGCCTTGATGGCACTCGGCCCCTAGGCGGCCCCAGGGCCAGTCCTAGGCAGCCTCGACGGTGCTCGGCGCTCGGTCCCTAGACGACCCCAGGGCCTAGAAGGCGATCGGCCCCTAGACAGCCTAGGGCCAGTCCTAGGCAGCCTAGATGGCGATCGGCCCTTAGGCGGCCCTAGGGCTAGGCGGCCTCGACGGCACTCGGCCCCTAGGCGGCCCTAGGGCCAGTCCTAAGTGGCCTCGACGGTGCTTGGCGCCTGGTCCCTAGATGGCCCCAGGCTGATCCTAGGCGGCCTCGACGGTGCTGGGCCCCTAGGCAGCCCCAGGGCTAGTCCTAGGCAGCCTCGACGGCGATCGGCTCTTGGACGGCCACAGGGCCAGTCCTAGGCGGCCTCGACGGCACTCAGCCCCTAGGCAGCCCAGGGCCAGTCCTAGGCGACCTCAACGGTGCTCGGCGCCCGGTCCCTAGATGGCCCCAGGGCCCATCCTAGGCGGCCTCGATGTTGCTCGGCCCTAGGCGGCCCCAGGGCTAGCCTAGGCAGCCTCGACGGTGCTCGGTGCCCGGCCCCTAGACGGCCCCAGAGCCGATCCTAGGTTGCCTCGATGGCGATCAGCCCCTAGGCAGCCCTAGGGCCAGTCCTAGGCGACCTCGACGGTGCTCGGCGCCCGGTCCCTAGACGGCCCCGGGGCCGATCCTAGGCGGCCTCGATGATGCTCGGCCCCTAGGCGGCCCCAGGGCCAGTCCTAGGCGGCCTAGACGGCGATCGGTCCCTAGGCGGCCCTAGGGCCAGTCCTAGGCGGCCTTGACGGCGATCGGCCCCTAGGTGGCCCCAGGGCCAGCCCTAGGCGGCCTCGACGGCACTCGGCCCCTGGACGGCCCCAGGGCCAGTCCTAGGCGGCCTTGATGACACTCGGCCCCTAGGCGGCCCTAGGACCAGTCCTAGGCGGCCTCGACTGCACTCAGCCCCTAGGCAACCCCAGGGCCAGCCCTAGGCATCCTCAACGGTGCTCGGCCCCTAGGCGGGTCCATGGCTGATCCTAGGTGCAAATCTTCTTCCAAAACCTCACAGAAAAGTCATTAGCAGCATTTAATGGCTCTGGCTAAATAAGCATAAAAAAACGATTACCTGCCATAAAGTATCAATCACCTCAAGTTAGAAGAACCACTAAGGCCCAGAAAGTCATTAGCAGCATTTAATGGCTCTTGCTAAATAAGCATAAAAAGGCCTGCCATAAAGTATCAATCACTTCAAGTCAGAAAGGCCACTAAGACCCAAAAAGTCATCAATAGAATTTAATGACTTTAGCTAAATGAGCATTAAAAGCCGATTATTCCTGGAAAAACATTGATGATGTCAGAATAATAGATGTGGATCCAATCCGACCAATTTTGACATTCTATCTGCAAGAGTGCTGACGTGTTATAAAATTCAGACCTCAGCAAAGGAAGAAGCCGATAAAAAGGAAGGTAAGAGCAAATAAAAGGGGGTGGCTAGTCTAAGCCAAGGAAGGATCCATTGTTCTTCCACACACACACACCTCTTCTAAATGATGACTGTGTTCCTGGTTACTAACTTGGGCGTCGGATGGTCCTATAACTGAATCCTCAGTTACGGGACTTCTTGCAGGATTCTGGAAGCGAAGGAGTGATCTTGGGGTCCCCTTGAAGTATCAGTTGACGCTCAAGGATGCCAGCTCAAGGTGATCAGGCATCAACAGCTATATGAGAGAATTGTTGGCCAAGCTCTGAGGCCAGCGACTATACCAGACAGGTCTTTAATACTCTAGAGAGAAATATGAACTTATTTATTTTATGTGTGCATTCATTCTTATTTGTTTTGCATAATTAATAAATAGAGACATTAAATTTTGTAGAAAAAATTATATTGAAGGTTGTAAAATCTTATTTTTCATTTAATGGCGGCACACCATTTAGGTTAACAAATAGAAAAAAAAGGAAACAAGACTTAGTTTGTTAATATTTGTACTGATTGTACTGGTGATATATTTTATTTTATAGTAGCTAGAATTGGAGGCAGTGAAAATGTATTTAGAAGACATAGACTTTAGAGAGATTAAATTATTTTTGACATCTTCGTATGGAGTACCATAGATGTAATATTAGTTAATGTGGGTGGAAATATTATTGAGAACAAGCATCAAAGTGTTGATAGTTGTGTCATATGTTTTTAACAGTTTGAAGTTAGAGATGATTCAATATAGCCATGTAGGAGTTTTATTATATGTTTTATATTGGTTGATGGATAAAGAGAAGGGCAATGTGCTCACCGTGCCTGCTTGATTATTTATGCTTGCATGTTGCAATTAAGGAGTTTATAAATAAAAGATTGATAGTATGCGGTGCAATTAAATTAAAGTTCCTTATCAATCACAATGTTTGTCATGCAACATCATGATAAAGTGTTTGGTGGATTATAGCAACTTATCTACTATACTAAATTCTATGATTTCATTATATGTTCATGAAGGTGTTCATGAAAAAAGAAGAGAGAGGATTGAATCATAGACTTTAATGTTTATCATAATTACAAGGGAACAAATTGATAGTGTAATACTTCGAACTTAAAAGTCTTGTATTTTATTACATGTATGCATTTATTATTAGTTTATTTTTTTGGTATGAGTAATTAGAGTGGAGAAGATGGATTTAAAATTTAATTTTGCTAGCAAATTTTAATGAAACCGTTATGAAGACCTGATAAGCGGCTGGTAGAAATGAGGTATCCCTAATGTAAGCGATATAAAATAAGAAAATATTTGATGGAGGGACATGTGTCTAGCACTAAGTAATATAAAAATAAGAAAATGTGTGAGTAGAAGGGCATAATTAAAATTTGGCTAAAGGTCATTTAAAAAATTAACTAAGGGCATAAAGGGAAGAAGTGCCAAGAGTCATTTGGATGTTTGCTAAGGGCATAAGGCGAAAAGGTGCCAAAAATCATTTAAAAGTTTATTAAGGGTAAAAAAGAAAAAGTTTTCGAAAGTCATTTGGAGGTTTGACCAAGGGAAAATTGAATATTTGCCAAGGGCAAATTATCATGGTAGAGAAGGTGCCATGTGGACTTAAAAAAGGACAACTTAAGAATTTTAAGGGGATAAAATGAGGATTTTTATGGGGCATTAAAAACCCACCTTCTAAACCCTTGTTTCACCCACCTATAAGAAACCAAAAAGGAAGAGAAAGAGGGCGGTGGAAAGGGGAGGAGAAAGGGGTTTCAGCCATGAGAAGAAAAGAAGAAGAAAAAGAAAGGAAGAAGAAGGAAGGAAGTAATTTTTGGTGATTTGGTAAGCTTTGGAGAAGGGAAGAGCTAAGGCTTCTCCATTTTCTCTAAGGTAAATTTTCAACCTCCCTAAGCTTAAGATTAATGTTAGAAGCATGTATGAAAACAAAAAGGAGGTTGAATGAAAGGTGGTTTCATGGCATGAATATTATGCAGTTTAATATTGTTGCCCAGATGTAGCAACCCAAGAGGGGGTAAATTGGGTATTTTAAAAATTAATTGCACAGATATGTACTTATCATTAATCAAAAATTTAATCGTCAACAGTGTAGTGATTTGAATACAATAATATCACAGAAATTATGCAAGCAATCACAAACACAAAATTTTTATAGCAGTTCAGTGCCAACCCAGCACCTACATCCACTTCCCAAAAATTCTTTGGAAATTTTACTCCAATCAATCACCAACGATTACAACCCCTAGCCTTTCCTGGCTAGTCCTCTTGTTACACGGTACAAGGAAGCCAAACCCCTAGCCTTCCAGGCTAGTCATCTTGTTTCACGGCATAAGGAAGCCAATACAACCAAGGGTTAAACCCAACCCTTTACAAGATTCAAAATGGGTTCAGAGAATATTAAGAACAGTACACTCCTATAATGAGCAAATATTCAGAAATAAATACTTTACAATTTTGTAGACAATCTTCAGCAATAAATGAAATCCCCTTGAAGTAGCTGAAGCATTGAATGCTTGTGGAAGCTTTGATGATTCAGCAAGGATGAGCAATCAATGATCTTCGAGAGCTTTCAATGTACAGCTTCCTTTCTTTGTTACTTAACAACCTAGAATGTATTCAATAATAACTTTCTACTGTTCACTCTCTCACTCTTCTTCTTCTACACACAGCTATTTAAAGTATTTGATCTGCAAAGATATCCGTTAGACTGAAAACCAAATTAATGAAAAGAAAAACGAGAAGAGAAGATAACCGTTGTGAATATTTCCTTGGAGCATTGAATGCACTGACATTCACAGGAATTAGAGAGAGAGATCTATCATTACTTCAAAGAGCCAGAACCCAGTTGACTGGAAATAGAATCCAGTTAGCTAGAGAGGAGAGAAGCACATCCAGGTGTAGTGAAGTAACAGTCATGAAGCTTTAGCTAGCTGGAAGCAATTCCAGTTAGCTAGAATAAAGCATCACTCGGCCAAGATAGAAATTCAGCATCCTTAGTTAGCTAGACAAAAAGTCCAATTAATTACTTCAATGAGTAGCACGGCCAGAGAAAAAATTTGAGTACCATTAGTTAGCTAGACTGAAAGTCCAGTTAACTAGATCAACCGTGAGCATGGCCACAAAACATTTTAGTTTTAATTTAGTTAGCTGAAGATGATCTCCAATTAGCTATTTCAAAAAAAATCCACATGGACAAAAGATAATTTTCATTCTTCCTTAGTTAGTTGGACTCAAGGTCCAGTTAACTAAATCCAAAAACACACGGCCAGAGGAATGATGTCATTCTTCCTTAGTTAGTTGGACTCAAGGTCTAGTTAACTAAATCCAAACACACCACGACCAGGAGGTAATTTCAGCTTCCATTAGCTAGCTGAACTAAAACTTTAGTTAGCTAAATCCAATATGAGCATAGCCATAAGAAGTTTTAGCCTTCCATCAGCTAGCTGGACTAAAATCCAGTTAGCTATTTCAATGAGGAGCATGGCTAGAAAGAAATTATGAGTCCCATTAGTTAGCTGGACTGAAAGTCCAGTTAACTGGATACAAAAAGAGCATGGCCAAAAGATAAAGATCAGCTTCTATTAGCTAGCTGGACTGAAATCCAGTTAGCTATTTCCAACTTGTGTTTGGCCACCAAAAAATCTGCAGCTCCCTAGTTAGCTGGACCACACATTCAATTAACTATTTTCACAAAGAATTCGGTCAAGAGTAAGCATCAGCACCCAATAGCTAGCTGGACTAAGAGTCCAGTTAGTTGTTTCTAACATGAGTTCGGCCAAGTCAATCTGCTGCAATCACTAGTTAGCTGGACCGCGAGTCTAGTTAATTCAATCAAGCATTCAGCATGAATAAGTAATGGGCAAAATAGCTAGCTGGCAGAACATCCCAGCTAACCAAGATGAAACAGGGTTTGGCCAAGGAGAATATAGCTAGCTGGATGTTCCATCCAGTTAGCTAATCCAATCAGGCAATCGGCCAAAGCACTGTGTAGGCAGTCTAGGGACAACTTCAATGCGTCAAGGGACTTGAGACAATTGAGGTGTTATTGTAAATCATCTGAAACATCTTCTCGACATACTATATTTGCCTGCAATGAACTTTGTCTCCATAATACACATATTAGTATCTACTTAATTATTTTGTAATCATCAAAATCAATTTAGGGTCAACAATCTCCCCCTTTTGATGATGACAAAACCCTTAAGTATAAATAAAAAAGTATATTAGAAAGAGGATGAAGACAAGAGAAATTCTTCTCCCCTAATACATTTAAGTTAATTTCTGAAGACAAGTACATTTAAAACATTTTCTCCCCCTATATATTTGAATGTATGGAGTATTCTTCTTCTCCATTTCTCAATATATGCATTATTCTTCTCTCCCTTTTTGTCATCAATCAAGGAGGTGGTTGAAGAATGTGCAAATTCAAGCATTCATCTTTCATATGGTAGACATTCATAAAGGAAGCATAAAGAAAGCATAATACATTAAGATAACATGAGTGCATAATTAAACATTGATACAAAACAGTAAGCCACTGGCTTGATCCAAAACATCAGGTACTAGAGCAAATATACATCAACAGGATAGATTCTAAAATACAAGAAAAGCATATAAAGTCTAATTATCATCATCAGAGGAAATAACAGAAGGTTTAGATAAAGATCCTTTCTGTTGGTGAGAAGCTTTGGGCTTGAACTTATGAGACTGTGGTGGAGGCATCCGAAGGTGAGGATGGGAATAAGACATATCTGGTATAAATATCGGAGGAAGTGAGTGAAAAGAAGTAAGAAGCTGCTCAAGAAGGCTGGTAAGCCTGGCAATAGAAGAGGTCCAGCAATCAACAACGTTGGAAGCATCCTTGGTTTGGCTTTCTGTTGACCCAATTATTGATTTTGATGATAAAGGAATTAAGTATATTTATTTAATTACTAATGGATTTGACAAGTGTTTCAGGGCTTAAAAATATTTGATCGATTTAAAGGTATTAAGAAATGAGTTTTGAATCAATTGCAAATCATAAGTTTCAAAGTTTCAGAACCTGGAGTCGACACCTAGAATTCCTGGAGCCGACCCCATGGCCAGTCAAATATTCTTCTGATTTTTGATACGGTCTGGAGCCGACACCTAGAGTTTCGAAGCCGACACCCAGAGTTTCAGAGTCGACACTTACAGTGTCTAGAGCCGACTCCGATGCGGGGACAGAATGCTTATTTTTTGAGCATCTTGGAGCCGACACACACAGTATTCTGGAGCCAACACCTGACGATGGCGAGCCGACACCTAACTTTTTCGGAGCCGACTCCTCGATGAACTCAGAACTTTCTATTTTTGGATAAATAACTTGGAGCCGACACCTGAAAAGTTGGAGCCGACTCCAACCTGTCTGGGATGAAAATTTAAAATGCCAGATCAGCTCTAACGGTAATATTTTCTTTTTACCTAACTTCTAATGGATATATTTTGTTTCCAGGTATATTTCAATGGCTAGTTTTCTTCCCAAAACGGATTAAAAGAAATCTATAAAAAGGGGGAGAACACCCGTTTAAAAAAAAAAAAAAAATAGAGAGAATATTCAAATCAAAAATCCGAGAAGTCTTGAGCTTGAAATCCAAGAGAAAAGCATTCAAACTCAAATCCTTCCACTCCACAAAGCTCAAAGAAGAATCCAAAGCGTTCAAATTTGAAAAATCGAAGGATTTACAAAAAGGGAAAGAAGCTCTATTTTGAAGATTTTCCAACTTCTCATCTGCAACATTTGCAACGAATCAAAGCTGAGGCCTGATTCAACATCTCCAAAGAGAAGAGGAAAAGAAGAAAAGAAGAAAAGCTCAAATCAATCCACTTCAAACAGGCTTTTCTAAACCTTGTTCATTTATTTGAATATTTGCTCATTTAAGGAGCTGTCTTGTATCTTAAACATTCTTCTTACTTATTTGTGCTAGTTCTATCAAGAGGATTGAACTAGTGGAGGTTATATACCTCGGGTCAAGCTAGATTAGCTTGAGTTTAGGGTTTTGTGTTGGTGAGCCCAGAAAATCGGCTGGGTTCGTTGTGATCCCGGGTGAAATAACAAGTTGTGAGTTGTGATCTTGGAAAATAACTCGACTGTAATTAAGTCGATTATAGTGTGGACCCAAGTGAATCTTGGGAGTGGACATAGGTGTTGGATACACCGAACCACTATAAATCTTTGTGTTTGCCGTGCTTCTATTATCTCTATCTCTATCTCCTTGTTTGTGCTTTATATTTGCATTGCATTTAATTTCATTTATCTTAAAGCCAATAGTTTTTAAAAGGTTAAAATTTTTTAAAGAATCCAATTCATCCCCCCCTCTTGGGTTGCCATCTGGGCCAACACTTTCATTGGCACACATTTGAAAAGTTACCCATTCAGCTTTATCTTCAAAACACTCAAGCTTGGCTTTCAACAAGTTGATCTCTCCAAGTATACGACCCATCACAATTTCATTGTGATGAAAGACTTTTCCAATCAGAACTTGCATATCATGCTCAATTTGTTTCTGACTCATCACAACCTGAGAAAGTGTCTCAAAAATAGTGGAGATGTGGGTATCATGGAATAGTCATTGACAGAAGATCCACTGTCTCTAGAACTTCTACTAGATTGGGCAAAGGATAGTTCTTGGATAATTCATTGTGTTTGTTCTTCATAGATTTCAACGATGGGACACGAAGGAGCAAGATTGTCGTTGCAAGAAAGCGGCTCAGGTGCAGTATATTGATGTGACTCAGGTGCAGAAAACATGAAAGGATGTGGCTCATTCTAAAGGTGATTTAGATTATTGGTGGAGGAACAGGGTTCTTATCTACTCTAGTTCTAACTCTAGTCCAAATACCATCACACTTAGCATAATCCATACGATAAAGAGAGTGAGCATTAAAGATATCAGAATGACGTAATTCTACAACTATTTCACCCTTAAGTTTCATATGAAAAAATTCAAAAACATAGTAAGGAACATGCCATAAGGCAATGCAGCTTTGGTTCATCCTAAGGCTTCTTTCATAATGGTCATCATAAGTTCAGGGAAGTCAAAGGAGTTTCATTTAAGATATGGCACATAATGCAAATATCACGATCGGTTACAACATTGAAAGATCCAGCACGGGAAGCAAAGATTTTTGCAATGATGCTATGGAGTAACCTGTTTTCAACACTTAACTTATTTGCATCAAGATTTATAATGTTATTAGCTTCACCATATTCTAAATCAAGTACAATGCCAAGTTTACAACCTTTGTCATAAGGAAAATCTTCCATAACACCAACAGGAATGTTTAAGGTAGATCCTAGTAATTTACTGTCAAACTCTATCTTGACCTTTTTAACACTAGAAGAGATGATACAATCACCAAAGGTAATGTTCTCATAGAACTTATGGATAATATCAGAATAGATAGGCTTTTGGTTTTCAATAAACTAGTCCAACTTTGTGCAGCAAATAATCTACCTAAATTAAATCCTTCTTGATCTTGGAAGTTAAAGTCCACTAACCTCCCATTGGCTAAGGCTCTAGCTGCTATGTTGGCGGTTGATGAAGTGAAGCTCCGCGAAGAAGAAGAAGATGTGGCTTTCCTACGAAGATCAGTGGGATCATCTTCCCTTGCACGAATATTTTTCTTCTTAGATGCCATCTTCCCTTTTTCTTGGAGTGAAGAGTGAAGGAAATGAAAGAGGAACTGGTTGAATGGAGAGGAGCTTGGTGAAAACTTGGAAGAAGTCGGTTGGAAGGTGAGAAGTAAAGAATGAGGAGAGTGCACTGTGAATAGGGGTGGCAATTTTTGACACGACACGATAACTCGATATGAACACGACACAAATTAAATGGGTTTGGGTTGACTATTTTTTTGGTACAAACCCGTGTATGACACGACCCGCCAATACAAAATTTAAATGGGTCATGTTCGAGTTCAACCGCTTAACCCGAATTGACCCAAATTGACCTGTGTATTTAATCAAGTTGACACAAACCCGTCTGACCTATTTTGACCAGTGTATTTAAGTGTATTTAATCGGGATAACCCAAACCTGCCCACGACCACAAGTCGCTAATCGCTTTTAACTCTGAGTTATTTGGTATTTCCTTCGCTCGCCCGACGCCCGCTCTCCTTCCACATTTCGCTCGCCCCTTCAACAGTCAACCCTAACCCTAGCTTCTAGCCTTCCATTCGGCCATTCATTTTTGCCGCTCGCCTTCGTCGGAGCTTTGGAGTTGCCAGATCTTTTCGATTGTCACCGGCGAGCAACGAAATCGTCACCAACAAGCAACGAAATCCATTGGTAATTTTTGTTTCATCCCCTGTTACCCTGTATGTATCCTTGTTCTCTGTGGGTTGTGGGTTGAGTCTTGCTAAAAACCATCACCGGAGAAGAGACGACGATGGCATTCGGATGGATCTAGATCTCTAGATCTAGTTTTCGGCAAGGGTGGGAAGCCATGGCTGACTTCCAACGATGGTCGGGCTCCGTTGAAGACAAGAGGACTGTAGGTCTTCTAGTTAGATGGGCTCCCTTCTCCCATCTCTCTCTCTTCTTCACAAAATCAGTTATCGTCTGTCATAATGTCATCTCTTTCATGGTCCATTTCCTCAAATCCAGCCATCTTTAATGCGTATAAATATTAACTACTTTTATAATTCAGGAGGCACTTTGATCGCTCATCCCCTGTTGGCAATCAGAGTCTTCCCTGGTTGGCAATCAAGTCTTCTATTGGCAATCAGAGTCTTCCCTGTTGGCAAGTCTTCCCCATCTTTCGTCAATTAATCATTGAAGAAAAGGGAGAAAAAAAATTATGTGCAAAGATCAGGAATCAGTAAGCTTTCATGTTTATATTCATTAATTATTATCCCATATTTACAATTACAAATGTCTTAAATGTTATTAAATTATTAAAATTTGGTTTAGCTTTTATTATACGTTTAAATGCTAGGAATTAGTAAGCTTCATGTTTATATTCATTAATTATTATCCCATATTTACAAATGTTTTAAATGTTATATAAATTATTAAAATTTGGGTTACAACTTTTATTACCTATGTAAATCTCAAGTCAATGTCGTGTCGGGTTAGTCGTGTTTCAAGTCAGTCGTGTCCAAATTACCTAACCCGTTTAACTCACAGATTGTGTTTGGGTTGATGTGTTTTTAACCCGACCAAAACATACGATCCGGACACAACACAATACGACATGATTGTCACCCCTAACTGAAGAGGAGTTTATATAGAATTCCAATCAGTTGACTGATCAGGTAGCTGGAGGTTTAATTCCTAGTTAATTGGTCAGTTGACTGATAAAGGAAATAGGGTGGAATAAGTGCTGCCGGTGAAGAATTTAAAGTGAAAAGAAGCAATAGTTGGCTGGTTGGTTACTCATTTATTGAAGTTAACTCTTCAGTCAACTGAACCAAAGGTAAGAGCATTAAATGCTCTTGGAATTTTAGCAAGAAGAGAAGTGGCCATGGCCACAAGGGATTTGTCCAAAGAGTCACCAGTTGACTTTCCAATCAACTGAGATGAAAAAGGACAAAAGTCTAGGTGGCAGCAAGGCTAAATCATACACATGGAGATAGCTAACTTGATGGTTAGCTGGAACATGAAAGGTTTCAAGTATGAAGATTTTCAGAAGTTGGATGAAATGGAGACGGTAAGTTTAGGAAGTGTTCATGAGACAAAGATTATTATAATCATCTAAAGAATACAAAGTGCTTCTAAAGATCCAATAAGCATGACAAAGCAACCAACAATTGAACAATCTAACTTATGATAGAAAGATCAATTATACCGAGTTTTTTTCTAATTTTATAAAACTTAGATTCTTCAAGCAGTTTTGTAAAAATATCAGCAAGTTGGCTTTTCAGTACATAAAAATTTAATTATAACATCACCATTATTCATATGATCCCTAATGAAATGATGTTAATTTCTATGTGTTTGATCCTAGAATGCTGGATGGGATTCTTAGTCAAATTGATTGTACTAGTGTTATCACATTTTATTGAAATGCCCTTTTGTTTGATGCCATAATCTTCTAGTTGCTGCTTAATCCACAAGATTTGAGCACAACTTTCAGCTGTAATGTATTCGGCCTCGACTGTAGACAATGCTACTGAAGTTTGCTTTTTGCTAAACCAAGAGACTAAGTTTACACCTAAAAATTGGCAAGTTTCATTAGTTGATTTTCTATCTAATTTACAACCTACAAAATATGAGTCTGTGTATCCTATTAAGTCAATACTAGATTGCTTGTCATACCAAAGTCCTAAATTTATAGTCCCACTTAAATATTTAAAGATTCTTTTAACAATAAGTAAGTGTGATTCTTTAGGATTAGCTTGAAATCTAGCACACATACAAACACTAAACAGGATATCAAGTCTACTTACAGTAAAATACAATAATATTCTGATCATGCCTCTATAAAGTTTTAAATCAATAGATTTTTCAGTGCTATTAGAATCAAGTCTACAAGATGAGCTCATAGGTGTACCGATACTCTTAGATGTCTCCATGCCAAATTTTTTGATCATCTCCTTGATGTACTTGGATTGGCTTATGAATATTTCATCTTTACTTTGCTTAATTTGAAGTCCGAGAAAGTAGTTAAGTTCGTTCATCATGCTCATCTCGAACTCCCCCTGCATAAACTTTGCAAAGTCTTCGCATAAAGAGTCATTAGTAGTACCAAAAATGATATCATCCACATAGATTTGAATACTTAGCATATCATCATTTTGTCTTTTGATAAATAAGGTTATATCCATATTTCCTCGAATGAAATTATTACCGATCAAGAATTTACTTAATCTCTCGTACCAAGCCGGGAAGCTTATTTCAAACCGTATAAAGCTTTGTTCAACTTAAATACATGGTTTGAAAACAAGTGATTTTTAAAATCGAGTAGCTGTTCCACAAAGACTTGTTTAGCAATGTATCCATTTAAGAAAGCGCTTTTAACATCCATTTGATACAATTTAAAATTCATAAAGCAAGCAAAAACAAGAAGTAATCTAATAGCTTCAAATCTAGCTATAGGGGCATAAGTCTCATCAAAATCAATGCCTTCTTGATTATAACCCTTAGCTACCAATATTCCTTTATTTCTAATTATATTACCATGTTCATCCAATTTGTTCCTAAATATCCATTTAGTCCCAATGATTGGATGATCATGAGGCCAATCAACAAGAGTCCATACATTATTTCTATCAAATTGATGAAGTTCCTTATGCATGGCATTTATCCAATTAACATCATTTTTAGCATCATCATAGCATTTAGGTTCAATTTTAGATACAAAAGCTAAGTTATTGTAAGTGTCTCTAAATGATGATCTAATCCTAATACCATGAGATGGATCACCTAAAATTAACTCTTTAGGATGATTATGAACGTACCTCCATTCCCTTTCTAAATCATCATTACCTTGTGATTTCTTAGGTTGATTCTTATTATTTTCTTCATTTACCTCTTATGTATTTGAATCCTCTTATCTTCCAAAGTGATGTCATTGAGTTGACCATTAATTTTATCTGCATCATTTAAACCCTTTCTCTTCCTTAATGAAAGATCATTAGATTCATCAAATATAACATGAATTGATTCCTCAACTACTAAATTCTTTTTGTTGAATATTCTAAAAGCTCTACTATGTGAAGAATAACCAAGAAAAATGCCTTCATCATATTTAGCATTAAATTTATCAAGGTTCAATTTTTTATTATTCAAAACAAAACATCGGCAACCAAAAACGTGAAAATAACCAATGTTAGGTTTTTTACCTTTTCAAAGTTCATGCAAGGTCTTTTTAAAACAGGTCTAATTAATGAATGGTTTAACACATAATATACTGTGTTAATTGCTTCAGCCCAAAAATATTTTAGGAGATTGCTTTCACACAACATGGTACGGGCCATTTCTTCTAAAATTCTGTTCATTCTTTCTACTATTCCATTTTGTTAGGGTATTCTAGGTGCAGAAAAATTATGCTCAATCCTATTTTATTACAAAAATTTTTAAAAGATTGATTTTCAAACTCTTTGCCATGATCACTTCGATTCGATAAAACATAAATACTCTTTTCATTTGTAATCTTCTTAAATAGTTTTTGAAATAAGGGAAAAGCTTCGGCTTTTCTAGCCAAGAATAAAACCCATGTAAATCATAAAAATCATCGACTACAATAAAACCATATCTTTTTCCTTGTAGACCAATTGTTCTTATAGGACCAAATAAGTCCATATGCAAGAGCTCCAAAGGTCTAGTAGCATAATCAAATTTTTGATTTGAAAGATACTTGGGTTTATTTTCTAAATTGACAAGCATTACAAATCTTATCTTTTTCAAAAACTAGTTTTGACAAACCATTCACTAAATCCTTTTTGATCAGTTTAGACAATAAATCCAATCTTGCATGAGCTAATCTACGATACCATAACCAACTATCATCAGTTTTAGCATTCATAGCAACTAGGAAATCAACATTCTAGTCATACAAATTATTTAAATTAACAATGTATATATACCATGCCTATGATTAACAAATTTCATGCACTCATCAGCAGGATTTATAACAATGCATAAGGATGATTCAAATGTAACTTTAAAACCTTTGTCACATAATTAATTAATGCTAAGCAAGTTATATTTCAGGCCATCTACAAGCAAAACATTATCAATGTAAGCATGAGGTGTGATACATATTTTGTCAATGCCAATTATTTTACCTTGGCCATTATCGTCAAATGTAACAATACCTCCATCTTTTGCATCCAAAGTGATGAATTGTGACTCATCACCCATCATGTGTCTTGAGCACCCACTATCTAAGTATCATTTTTTTTAGTTGCTCGGGTTGCAAGACACATCTGCATACATAAATTTAAGTCTTACTTTTAGGTACCGAAGCTTTCTTGGGTCTTTTGGGGTAAGCTAAAATAGTTTCTTTTGGAACCCATACTTTTTTAACATTGTGTGTGTGACAAGTATAAGCTTTGTGTCCTAATTTACCATATTTGAAGCATGTAATTTTTGTAGAATCATCAGCATGCACATAAATATTTTTCAAAAACTTTTATCTTTCAAAGGGGTTGTATCCAAGACCGGCTCTGTTATAAATAGCTCTTTGACTACCAAGTATCATTTCTAACTTTTCTGAACTCAATGTAAATCTATCTACAATTGGCTTTAATCTATCTACTTCATTTTTTAAATTTTGGTTTTCCTTTAGCAAAGATTCATTATCTTTTGAAATTCTTTCTTTCTCAAGATTAAGATCCTTAATTTTATTTTTCAAATCTCTATTTTTGAACTCAAGTTTGCAAAATCATCAAGTGGTTCATAAAATGCACCATGTAATTCATCAAAGGTAAAGTCATCTAGAAAGCTAGGACTTGCCTTATTATCATCTGCCATGAAACATACATTTGCAACTTCATTTTTATCTTCATCTTCAAAACTTGTAACCTTGTTGTCGCTCCATGTAGCTAACATTGCTTTTTTCTTTATTTTTTTGGATCCTTTCTTTAATTGGAGACATTCTGATCTGATATGTCCTAACTTTTTGCACTCGTAGCATATTGGAGGCTTGGCTTTCTCCTTTTCTTTGCTGTGTTCTCCTTTTGTGAATTATTTTCTTCTTCCTTCAAATTTTTTTCTTCTCATAAATTTCTTAAATTTTCTAAAGATAAGTGCCATTTCATTATTCTCCTCACTATCACTGGTTGTTTCCTCACTTTCATCATTTTGAGTAGCACTTTTTAAGGCCATCATTTTTTTCTTCTTTGATTCTCATCAATGTGTTGTCGTTGCTGAAGCTCATGAGTCATCAAGGAACCAACTAACTCTTCAGGTAATAGTGTGTTGAGGTCCTTTGCTTCTTGAATTGTAGTAACCTTGGCCTCCCAAGACCTAGGCAAGTATCTCAAAATCTTTCTAACAAGATCACCATTAGCATAAGATTTTCCTAAGCTTTTCAACCCATTAATAATATCGATAAACCTTGTAAACATGTCAGTGATTTTTTTAGTAGAATTCATTTTGAATAATTCATATTTATAAACATGCATATTTATCTTGGATTCTTTGACTTGATTAGTACCCTCATGGGTGACTTCAAGTTTATCCTAGATTTTCTTAGCATAATTGCAAGTGAAAATATGATTAAATTCATTTGCATCAAGTGAACAGTAAAGAATATTCATAGCTTTGGCATTCAATTGAGCTAATTTCTTATCTTGCTCATCCCATTCCGTTTCTGGTTTTGGGATGTCAAGACCATTAGTCTTGATGGTGGGTGTGTGAGGTTCATTAATTGATTCTTCATAAATCATAATTTAGTGCTTGTATGAAAATTTTTATACGTATTTTCTAATAAGTGTAGTTTGTTCCATTGAACAAAGATGGTTTATTAGTTGACTGTCCCTCAATCAAAATCGATCCCATTTGGATTGCTAATGATCTTTGACTCCAAGCTAGTTAAAGCAAAAGAAATCAGGAGTACGTGGCTCTGATACCACTAGTTGCCCAGATATAGCAACCTAAGAGGGGGTGAATTGGGTATTTAAAAATTAATTGCGCAGATATGTGCTTATCACTAATCAAAAATTTAATCGACAGCGGTGTAGTGATGTGAACACAATAATATCATATAAATTATGCAAGCAATTATAAATACATAAATTTTTATAGTGGTTTAGTGCCAACCCAGTACCTACATCCACTCCCCAAAAATCCTTTGGGAATTTTACTCAATTGTATCACCTACGATTACAATCCCTAGCCTTCTCCGGCTAGTCCTCTTGTTACATGGCACAAGGTAGCCAAACCCCTAGCCTTCAGGCTAGTCCTCTTGTTTCATGGCATAAGAAAGCCAATACAACCAAGGGTTAAACCCAACCCTTTACAAAATTCAAAATAGGTTCAGAGAATATTAAGAACAGTACGCTCCTAGAATGAGCAAATATTCATAAATAAATATTTTACAATTTTGTAGACAATCTTCAGTAATAAATGAAATCCCTTTGAAGTAGCTGAAGTCTTGAATGCTTGTGAAAGCTTTGATGATTCAGCAAGGATGAGCAGTCAATAATCTTCGAGAGCTTTCAATGTACAGCTTCCTTTCTTTGTTACTAACAACCTCGAATGTATTCAATAATAACTTTTCTACTTTTCACTCTCTCACTCTTCTTCTTCTACACACAGCTATTTAAAGTATTTGATCTGCAAAGATATCTGTTAGACTGAAAATGAAATTAATGGAAAGGAAAATGGGAAGAGAAGATAACCGTTGTGAATATTTTTCTGGAGCATTGAATGCACTGACATTCATAGGAATTAGAGAGAGAGATCTGTCATTACTTCAAAGAGCTAGAACCCAGCTGACTGGAAATAAAATCCAGTTAGCTAGAGAGGAGAGAAGCACGTCCAGGTGTAGTGAAGCAACAGTCATGAAGCCTTAGCTAGCTGGAAGCAATTCCAGTTAGCTAGAATAAAGCATCACTCGGCCATGATAGAAATTCAACATTCTTAGTTAGCTGGACAAAAAGTCCAATTAACTACTTCAATGAATAGCACAGCCAGAGAAAAAATTTGAGTACCATTAGTTAGCTGGACTGAAAGTCCAGTTAACTAGATCAACCATGAGCATGGCCACAAAGCATTTTAGTTTTAATTTAGTTAGCTATTTCAAAAAAAATCCATATGGCCAAAAGATAATTTTCATTCTTCCTTAGTTAGCTGGACTCAAGGTCCAGTTAACTAAATCTAAAAACATACAGCTAGAGGAATGATGCCATTCTTCCTTAGTTAGCTGGACTCAAGGTCCAGTTAACTAAATCCAAACACACCACAACCAAGAGGTAATTTCAGCTTTCATTAGCTAGTTGAACTAAAAGTTCAGTTAGCTAAATCCAATATGAGCTCAGCCATAAGAAGTTTCAACCTTCCATCATCTAGCTGGACTAAAATTCAGTTAGCTATTTCAATGAGGAGCACGACTAGAGAGAAATTCTGAGTCCCATTAGTTAGCTGGACTGAAAGTCTAGTTAACTAGATACAAAAAGAGCGCGGTCATAAGATAAAGATTAGCTTCTGTTAGCTAGTTGGACTGAAATCCAGTTAGCTATTTCCAGCTTGTATTCGGCCACCAAGAAAATCTGTAGCTCCCTAGTTAGCTGGACCATACGTTCAGTTAACTATTTTCACAAAGAATTCGGTCAGGAGTAAGCATTAGCACCTAATAGCTAGCTGGACTAAGAGTCCAATTAGCTGTTTCTAACATGAGTTCGGCCAAGTCAATCTGCTGCAATCACTAGTTAGCTGGACTGCGAGTCCAATTAACTATTTTAATCAAGCATTCGGTCATGAATAAGTAATGGGCAAAATAGCTAGCTGGCAGAACAGCCCAGCTAACCAAGATGAAACATGGTTTGGCTAAGAAGAATATAGCTAGCTGGATGTTCCATCCAGTTAGCTAATCCAATTAGGCAATCGGCCAAAGCACTGTGTAGGTAGTCTAGGGACAACTTCAATGCATCAAGGGACTTGAGACAATTGAGGTGCTATTGTAAATCATCTAAAACATCTTCTCAACATGCTGTATTTGCCTGCAATAAACTTTGTCTTCATAATAAATATATTAGTACCCACTTAATTGTTATGTAATCATCAAAATCAATCTGGGGTCAACAAATATTTTGGTGCAAGAAATTTTCGAACATAATGAATGGGTGTTGTGAATAAACTTTTCATAAGTTGTTTCATGCCTAGCTAAAAGGGATAATATGGCTGCATGTATGGGTTATGAATTCTGAATCAAGTGATGAATTTGTAAAGCTTTAAGTTGGGTGATAAGAGGATTTGTTAGGGAGTTATCAATCTTAGCCTAAGAACATACATGCTTAGTTTCATGAAAAACCTAAGTGTATGTAACCTTGATAATTGCATATATGGTGATTTAGGTTAAGAGGTTGTTCAAGGAAGCCATTGCAAGAGGGGTAGCAGCTATTAAAATGTGCTAACAGTTAAGCTGAGTGAATTCCTCATCTAGCTTTGAAAACTATTATGTAAAACTATGTTGAAACCTTGCTATAAACCTATGGTATGCTATGTTGTATGTAGTGTTCTAAATTGCCTAATTATGGGAAATGAGAACCAAGTTTCATGATGTTCTTAAAGCATGTGTTTATAGTAAAGAGTGTTTTTAAAGCAAAGTATGTGTTATTAGTAAAGAGTGTTTTTCAAAGCAAAGCATGATTTGCATGAAAAGAAACATTTCAAGGTGAAGCATGTGTTTCAAGTAAGAATTATTAAAAGTAAAACATGGGTTTAAAGGTAAAGCATGAGTTTAAAGCATGTTCTAAAGCAAAGCATGGAGTTTTATGAAAGTAATGTTTTGGGTAAAAACATATATTTTAAGTAAAGTATAGACCTTTCAGGTATATGTTTCAAGTGATGCATGAGCATGCATGAATAGCATTGTTTCAAAGAAAGTATAGCTTATTTATGTTGGGTTATAAACTTATTTTTGACTATTTTTACAGCATGTACATAAAAAGTGTTGGGCTATTTATGGGACTGATTATCCTATAGACTATGTCATAGCATGAGCATTGCACGCTACTTACAGTCGGCACTGCCTTGTGATTTGATGTACCATAATCCAGAGGCCAAGGAGAGTATACACTAGACCAGCCTAGTAGGGCAAGTTGCAAGCACCTAGTGGAGCAAAGAATTATAGCTCGATAAAGAGCTAGGATACTTTATAGCCTAAGGGGGCATAGTGATATTAGCCTATGGGAGGAGCGACTAGGAGGCTCAGAAAAAAGGAGCAAGCTTACACTTGGGATGAACCGTGCATATGAAGGGTGTCATGTAGTGTGAGGATCCTTGGCACTCAGTTTATTCACCCATTGAGCGTACACCTGTAGGAGGGTGATTGTAGAGAGGTATCTTAGTGGTAGCACACACAACCCAGCATCATGAGATTTTGTAAAATATTGCATTATTCTATCTGAGTTTTTATTATTGGAAGTATAAGCTAACTTATAAGTTTTTTATACCATATAAAAAGGTTTTCTTTATCTATCTGTATCGCATTGTATCAATTATTCAGTATAGTATAGTTGTGTATCGATTTTCAAAATATTTTGGGTATCGGTGTGCTTATTAGATTTATGATGTTGTTCTTAGTTTTTTCATTATTAGATGGTTATTCAGTTACTAGGACTTAGGTCTCACCCCTTTATCATTGAAATTTTATATTTTAGATCAGTGATAGCTAGTTGACAAGCTAGAAGGTTGGACATTGAGCATCTAGCATCTTAGCATGTTAGCCTTGGTATCAATGCTCCTTATGGATTGCTAGCTTTTGGAAAGGTCTTTTGGTGTAATTGGAGTATGATATATGATGGTATATTAAGGGTAGCGATCAAGATAGTTATGTATGTATGTGTGTAATTGTAATCCCTATGATGTATTTTAGACTTGGACTGGAAGTGAAAGGTGACTTTCATTGTGGAATGATTTGTGAGTATGATTTGTACACAAGATTGTTAATTATGTTCAAACTATCTCTAGTCTTTTAAAGATTACATTTTAATCTGAGCAGGGTTAAATCAAATTATGATGTTGTCTTGTGAATTGTATGAATTGATTGAGCAGATCAATGTTTATAAAAAGGATGGGTGTTTTATGCCCGTAACTTGTGACAATTAGATAGAGTTCACTTGAGCTTTATGGTACGTAACATAAAGATTAGCAGAACTCTACTTAATTACTATAAGTAGGCATGCGTCGGGCGGGGTCCCAACATATAAACTTTAATGGTTATTATAATTAGACATTGAGTTTTAATTTCTTCTTGTTGTATATGAGTACATAATTATGAAAATGCTTTTTCATGAAAGATAATCATATTAATTTTTCATATTTATATTATCTCAGTGTATACAAAGAATAACAAATGAAATAGATTATTGATAGTTTAATTTTAAAAATATAATTTTTAATATTGGCTATTATAGAAAATCTACAATGATGATGCGTTGATTGACAAAGGGGTGAAAGACTAATAATGCTAACCAGTCTTTATTAACTCGGTTCACTTACAATTTAAAATCGCTTACTATACTAAACTAGCTAAAGAAATGAGTTAGTGTGTAGACATTTTTTAATATTATATATATATATATATATATATATATATATATATATATATATATATATAAACCAAGCTTTTAGAGGATGTGATTAGTACCATGATCAAATCAAAAGATAAGGGGTGTTAATCCTAATGCAATTTTTTATTAATTACCTACAACTTTATATCAACTATTATTCTATCAAATTTAAATTTATATAATTCAAAAATGTTAAATCATGATCTTAGGACTTTGAAAGAGAAGAGAGAAAGATTTTGAAGCCAATCTTTGACATAAGATTTTTCTAGTTTTGGTTTCCTTTCACTTA
The DNA here is from genome assembly GCA_900491605.1 of Calamus simplicifolius. NCBI lineage: Eukaryota > Viridiplantae > Streptophyta > Magnoliopsida > Arecales > Arecaceae > Calamus > Calamus simplicifolius. The sequence continues at coordinate 1,256,453 of UESW01003975.1, read as the reverse complement.
AACCGGTTCATATGACCCCCAACAAAAACCGTCCCACCCCGGTCCAACCGTGACGCCGGGTCGGTCCAGTGCGCATGCGATCACCAAAATGCCACAGCAGGCGAGAAGCTGCCACGTACCCACTTTCCTTCCACGTCGAGCCATCTGAGTTTAAATACCTTACATAAACGCCGGGTCCGAGAACGAGCCGTTCATCCCCCCTCTGGTTTCCCGTTTCGGTTTCTTTGCCACCTCCACCACCGCCATCAATGTCGAAACTTCCGCTCTCCGTCAACCTCAACGCTCCCTTCAACGGCGCCGCCGCCGTCGCCCCGACGCCTGCAGCAGCGGCCGCTGGCTCAGGCGCTGTTCAGCCCGCAAGGGATCGGAAGATAGCGTCCGCGGAGCAGCTTGTTCTGGACCTCTGCGACTCGGAGCTGCGAGAAAATGCTCTCCTCGATCTCTCCAAGGTTTTCACCGTTTGTCTTTGGATTTTCTTTTTTTCTTTAATCTCCGTTGAATAAGATTTCTGAAAAAAGCAGCTTTTTTTTTTCTTGCCATTAATGGAGGATTTTTTTTTTTTCTTCCCCGTGTTTCTTTGAATCTTGAATTCGCCTTCCCGTGTGTCTTTGATTTTTTTTTTTAGCCTCTATTTGACAAGAAGTTCAGGAAAACTATATATATTTTTAAATTTATTGCTGTTGAAGGAAGGCTTGTTTTCTTTTTATGTGTTTGGATTGTTTTTTTTTTTTTTTTTTGTAATTTCTGCTCAATACGAATCCATGGAATCGATTTTTTATTGCTATTGAAGGAAAAACATTTTTTTTAGTACCAAGAACAAGAATTCTGGAGAAAATGTAGTTTTTTAGTTGATTAATTGCCTAAAATTTTAATGGAGGAGGAGAAATTTTGGTAGAAGATTGGTTTAAGAGATTGTTGAATTTGCGGTATTTCTTTTTTCTTTTTTTGATTTGGTGCAGATAGACTGATCAAATTTTGGTTCTGATGGTAGAAATATAGGTAGGAAGAGTTATTGAAATTCATATATAAATTTATATCTTTTATTTTATTTTTATATTTCTTTTATAGAGAACCATCTTTTCTGATTTATTTTGGACTCAAAATACCTTTCTCCATTGAAATTCTGTCATTTTTTTTTTCTTGAAAGAAAAATTTCTGAGAAATAAAACTAGGTTGGTAATATATTATCCTGCTGAATTCTTTTTTTTTTCAAAGAAAAAAAACTACGGAAAATAAAAGTCATATATATTTTTTATTTTAGGTTTTATAATTAGAGTGGAGTTTTTTGATTGGGATACGTGTTAAATTGGCTGAAAACGTTGGTGCTAGCGCAGAAATTTTATTGTTGGATGATGTTTTAAATTTTGGTTAAACTATGCTGTGATAGAATATTATTTATTTATTTTTTAAATCCTCAATGAAACCTGATCTTTTTACTGCTTGTTAAATTGATTGTATGATAGTTTTACTGTTTATTAAATCGATTGTGGTATAATTGCTTGGGGAAAAGATCAACTTCTATTGTTTTTGGTTTCTTTCTTTTTTTCTTTTTTGAAATTGTGGTAGGAGAAGCTTGAGTTTTGTAATTTTTTTGTGCAGAAGAGAGAGGTATTTCAAGATCTAGCTCCATGGCTGTGGAATTCTTATGGTACTATTGCAGCACTTCTCCAGGTTCTGTTGTGAGCCCATCTAGCTTTTTTTTCATTGATGAGTTATGTTACATGGGAAAAATTTATATACCCTTGTATGAAGTACTTTTTGAACGTTTACATAGGAAGAAGAGTGTTGCAATAGAGGAAAGGGGGGCTTGTTGAGTAAAATTATTTATACCATTCACAACATGCCTTTTTTCAAAAAATTAATGTTTCTATTATTCTTATTGATGGTATACTATGATTTTAGTTTAGGTTAATCCACACTGACTATTCGGCTCCTCATTATGGGTGATTCATTTTTCCTCTCCTTTTTATCGAGAGCTTTTTTAGTCACATGTGCTCTCTATGTGTCAGAATTTTAGATCTAGATATGGGTGAAAATTTAATGAGAGATCTTAGATTTGAGGTAATTGATGCCTAAGTTTATCGGTCAATAGTCAAATGGGAATCTTTATTAATGGTTTGGAGGAAAAGGTTGGAGAATGTGAAACAAATTAGTTGGAAGAGTGCCTCATGAACTTAGTTATAGATTTACATTTCAACTTGGAGTCAGCCTTTGGGTTCGATTTTGTATTATTTTTCTCTAGGATCTTAGGGTTTTGTGGGGTTGTTCATTTGGTCTTTTCTTTTTCTTGGAAGAAATTTTGGCAGTAATGAGAAATATGGCTGATTAAATAAATAAAGTCTTTTTTTGGGTATATATTTGACACATTTCTATATTACTTATGATGGAAGTATCTTATGTTACATAGTGATAATTGATATGATTTGAGTTAATAGGGATGATCAGATGTTGATTGGGCTGATTCTTCTCTCTATTAGGCATAGGCTAGACCAAAAATGGGTTTTCAGCTAGCCAAGTTTCGGTTATATTGCCTAGCTTAAATTTTATCATGTATTTGCTATCTCCCTAGCATAACTTGGGAACTATTTGAAGCTTAACATTAATCATATATCTTGTATATTAAATATATCTTCTAATAATAAATAAATTACCTAATAAAATATATGCTACATTAAGAAAGCTCTAATTTGTTATGCCTCCCTCCTCCTCTCCTTGATATAAAATAAATAAAATATTCTCTTTGCTTTGCTTCTTTTTATCTCTCCCTCCTTATTCTCCTAATTTTCACCTGTAACTTTATGAAAATTCATACAGATGTGTGTTTAGTGTCACATTAGTTATGTGCTAGAAAGATTTTGGGTACTTAAATAAGGCTAAGGCATATGAATAGTAACTTTTTGGCTAGCCTTTTTAGGTGATGTCTTGGGGAGTTGCAATATGAAAGTAGATCTAGCCCATGGTCCATGTGGAATGAGGACACTATAGTATGAGCTCTTTTAGGATTGATCATGAGTTGAAAGTGATGTTTATGATTGGATTTGGATACTTATCCGACCCATGTGGGTGTGTATTTTTTGAACATTAGTTTTTCGTTAAGAAGATTTCAGTTACTTATATAAAGCCAAATAATACCTTTTTGGCCTACCTCTTTGGGTGAGGTTGTAGATCGTTACAAACTCCCTTGTCTTCTTCACCATCGTGCCCCGTATGGTTGTTACCTCCCTTGTCTTCGGTACTTAAAAACACATTAGCCCCAAGACCCTCACGGTTGATGTTGATCTACAAAAATGGTTTCCTTTTGTCTAACTCTTGAAGAAAGAAAACTTAGAAAGGAGGAAGAGATGAAAAAGAGAGGGTGTTTGGTGGGGGATTATTGGTGATTTTGTGATGCAAAGATTGGGAAGGGATCTTATGGTTTGGCAACGGAAACATAGGTGAGGGATGAGAAGAAACCCAAAAAATTTCAGTTGTCTTTCCCATTTAAAGAAAGAAAAGAGTGAATATGGAGAATCTTACCATAGTGGATTGCTAGAAAGAGGACGACTACACTGTTCAGTCTTCATTTCAGCCAGCCCTTAATATAGTTGGGGGAATTAATATTGGGTAATGGGCCAATAGGCCTTGAATACCCAAATAGGCCTTGAAAGCCCATTACCTCCTTATATGTGTGAATGAGAAATTGAGAAAATATTTATTTCCACATCGAAAAAATTAAGAAAGGAATGTTCACTTATATGAAAACCTCTTCCTTCATGCTTAAGTTCCTTAGGCTCACCATAAGTGGAGAGCTTGAGGGTGATGCTTTACGCATCACTCCCGCGTACGCGCGTGTGTAAAAGGTGCAATGGACGCTTTATAGGCGCACTTCACACGTGCGCATCATCGCGAGGAGCTTGAGGGGCTTTAAATTTTTTCTAGATCATAAGGATCCGACGGTAGAAACTGATCGGATTAAGATGAGGGACTGAGATCAAATGATGGACCGATGTGATTGATCAAAGCGGTGTTGATCGGCTGTCATGGCTTGGATTGATCACAACCATTGATGAAAAGAATGTTGAACAATTGACCATCGGTTGATCGGTCAATAATTGACTGCCAATGGGCCATTGGAGATAAGATATTGTTTCGATCTTTCTATCGCCTATCCGATCAGGCCGTTGGAGATAAAACATCGTTCCGATCTTGAAATGGTGTATCAAGGCCGTGCAACCATCTTTCGGATCACGTGATCATCAGATCACGATGGTAAAATGATATATTGGGACGTGGATTGGCTTATCTGATCGATTGATCATCATATCACGATGTGAAACGATGTATCAAGGGCTGGTAGTTGATCAAATCTGATCAATTCAATTCAAATCAATTAAACCTGTAAGGATGCATCCAAAAGATACCTAAAGGTTATAAATAGGACCTTAGACCTTTGCATTTCATTCAATCCAATCAATCCCAAATTTCTTTCCTCTCTTAGGCATTTGCATACTCTCCTTAAAGAAGTATAGCTATAGTGCATAAAAAAAGAGAGAAGCATTATTGGTTCAAAATTTTTGATTAATTGTAGTGCTGCATTCATCAAAAGGAAACTATTATATTCTGGAAGACAATCGTCATACAAACTGTAAGTACCGTTGTGGAACGAAATTGTCTTAAGGACATAGAGTGTAACTTTAGACTCAGTCTTATCAATTATGTAGCCACAATCTGCGCCAACAATTAATCCATCCGTTTATCTAAATGACTTTTAAGCTTCCTCATATATCTTTGAGCTTGATATTCCATCCGCTTGTCCACTCCCTGATGATTTAATCAGCTGCATCCTAACTTCAAAACATAGAAAGGATTTTGAAGATCAATATATCAGAAAATGGTACCATGGATTACAGGATCATAGTTTTTGAAAAAAAATTCAGGAGGTGCTGTGTCATGAAAATCTTCTAAGCAAACATGTATAGCTCGATCCACTATGGAATCTGAGTTTATTTCTTTAGAAAAGACTATTGAATAAGCAAATGGCTTCGAAACCTTTTAGAAGATATTCCATGTTGGCCAAAGCCTGTGTCTGCAATATGCATACATTGTGATAGTCAATCGGCAATTTGCAGAGCATAGAATAAGATGTATAATGGTAAGTCTAGACATATACGTCGTAGACATAATACTATTAAGCAATTACTTAAAATTGGTGTAATTTTCATTGACTATATTCAGTCAACAAAAAATCTAGCGGATCCATTGACAAAGGGGTTACCAAGAGATCAAGTAAATTGTTTATCGAAGGGAATGGGTTTAAAGCCTATAACAGAAAAAAATATTCATAGTGGATATCCAACCTAGCTGACTGAAGATCCCAAGATCTAGGTTCAAAAAGGATAACTAAATTATGAAAAGATTTGCATAGCACTAAGGATGTTCAATCCTACTCATTCCTATGATAATTGGTGCTACCTGCTAAAGGTACTAGGATAAGCATTGCTTTTAATGATTCCTATAACATAAAAACCATGTGGGGTATAGCAGGATACTCTTAATAAGAATCACCTATGTGAGTGTGAACTGGGCCAATTCTATGAGAATTTTAAGGTTTTAATTCTCTAAAGCACTCATAAAACCAGAAGACGTTCGGGGCCAAAATGAATACAACTATGAGAACCAAAAGAATGCTCAGAAAGAAGTTGTGTGATTGTTATTGTTTTGGTTTACACAAAAGCTGAAAAGTTCAAGATGTCATGTTCACTTTTTAGCAAGTAAATCCGATAACAACTCCTTAAGGAAGGTTCAAAGCCACAAGCTACCTATCCTAATACAACTTCATTCCATTATACTCTCTAAAGTATCTGCATATTCATTTCATTAAATCCTTTTTTATAGGGGATCGCCTTTGCTGATCTTTAATCAAAGTCCAATTTTCATTCATATGGGTGATTGTTGGGTAATGGGCCAATAGACTTTGAATACCCAAATGGGCCTTGAAAGCCCATTACCTTCTTATATGTGTGAATGAGAAATTGAGAGGACATTTAGTCCCATATCAAAAAAATTAAGAAAGAGAAGTTCACTTATATAAAAACCTTTTTCTTCATGCTTAAGTTTCTTAGGTTTACCATAAGTAGAGAGCTTGGGGAGTGCAATGGGTGCTTTGTAGGCGCACTTCGCACGTGCGCATCATCGCGAAGAGCTTGGGAGGCTTTAAATTTTTTCTAGATCATAAGGATCTGATGGTGAAAACTAATTGGATTAAGACGAGGGGCTGAGATCAAACGATGGACCGATGTGATTGATCAAAGCGATGTTGATCAGCTGATCATGGCTTGGATGATCATAGCTGTTGATGAAAAGAACGTTGAACTGTTGACCAACGATTGATCGGTCAACAGTTGACCGCCAATGGGCCGTTGGAGATAAGACATCATTCCGATCTTGAAATGGCGTATCAAGGCCATGCAACCACCTATCGGATCACATGATCATCATATCACAATGGTAAAACAACATATCGGGATGTGGATTAGCTTATCTGATCGATTGATCATCATATTACGATATGAAATGATGTATCAAGGGCTGGTAGTTGATCAAATCCGATCAATTCAATTCAAATCAATTAAACCCATAAGGATGCATCCAAAAGACACCTAAAGGCTATACATAGGATCTTAGACCTTTGCATTTCATTCAATCCAATCAATCCCAAATTTCTTTCCTCTCTTAAGCATTTGCATACTTTCCTTAGGAAAGTATAGCTATAGTGCATAGAAAAAGAGAAAAACATTCTTGGTTCAAAATTTTTGATGAATTGTAGTGCTGTATTCATCAAAAGGAGACTATTGTATCCTGGAAGACAATTGTCATACAAACCGTAAGCACCGTTGTGGGACGAAATTATCTTAAGGACATAGAGTGCAACTTTAGACTCAGTCTTATCAATTAAGTAGCCACAATCTGCACCAACAATTAATCCATCCGTTTGTCTAGATGACTTTTAAGCTTCCTCATATATCTTTGAGCTCGATATTCCATCCGCTTGTCCACTCCCTGATGATTTAATTAGCTGCATCCTAACTTCAAAACATAGAAAGGATTTTGAAGATCAATATATCAGAAAATGGTACCATGGATTACAGGATCATAGTTTTTGAAAAAAAAATTCAGGCCTGAGCTCAACTTGAAGCCTGAATTTTTTTTTTTGGCTGGGTTTGGGCTTGGGTGTGGCCCAACTTGACCTGATTCACTTCCAACCTTATCGATAAGGTACTATTATGGTACCGAGTTTCAATTTGATATGAATTAAACTGGTCCAAACCATTCCATATTGCTCGGTATTGATTCAAACTGTTTGGTTCCGATCCGTACTGTTTGATACCGAGTTGTTAAAAGTGAAAAAAATGGCACCTTATCTTAGTACAGGGTGCGTACCATACCATATGGACCCATTCCGTACCAATTCGGCAATGTATTGTATGGACCTTAGCATCGGTTTTATGGACTTTAGTGGAAGCTAATTTTCATGCATTGAAACACTATGGAGAAATGACAACTCGTATCTATTTCCCAGCTCATGCTGGAGATGACAAGAGCATCCAGATTTCTTTGGGATGTTATTAGATTCCACAAATATCATAGGTTTTGCTATATTATATTCAATATGAATGTGCCCTCGCATCTATTATATTCAATATTCTTTGGGTTGGGCTTAGCTTGGGTCATAAATTTCAAACTTAACTTAAAATTAGGTTGAACCTGGCCTGATAATTTGCGAAATGCAAACCATTATTAATCGTGTTTTCTAAAGGTTAAGACTGATTCAGGCCAAAGCTGAAACTAGGTGTGTTTGAGCTCAACATAGTTCCTTATAACCTCACAGTTGATGAAGCCACTCATCTCAATGTTGTATCTAAAGTTTCGGGATCATATTTAAGAGTTTAGGCCTTGATATTTGTAATATTCAATTGTTTAGGCTCTTGGAAGCTTTACAACTCATCTACTCAACTCATCTAAGCCTTTTTCCAACTACATGGGGTCGGCTACATGAATCTGCTTCCTCCACTCTGCTCTATTCAGGACCAAGTCGACATTTAAATTACAAATAGTTATATCTTTTTTTTTTATTTCTATCCATATTAGTTTAGGTCTACCTCTACCTCTATCCTTACCATGAATTGTTAAAAGATCACTCTTTCTAATTGGAGCATCTAAAGGTCTACGTTGTATATGTCCAAACCACCATAATCGATTTTCTTTCATTTTATCTTCAATTGGGGCTACTCCTATTATTTATCTTGTATGTTTATTTCTAATTCTATCTTTTAAAGTTTTACCACATATCCATCTTAACATACGCATTTCTATCACACTTAATTTATTCACATGTTGTTTCAATGTTGCCCAACACTCTGTTCCATATAGCATAGCTGGCCTAATAGTAGTTTTATAGAATTTCTCTTTCAATTTTAATGGAATAAGCCGATCATACAATACTCCCGAAGCACTCCTCTACTTAATCCATCCTACTTTAACTCTATAATTCACATCTTCACCTATTTTACCTTCTTGCTGGATAATTAATCCCAAATGCCTAAATTTTTCACTCCTTGCTATCTCTTGGCTTGCACTCTTTACTATTTCTTCATTTGTATATCTACTTCCACTAAAATTATATTTTATGTATTCAGTTTTAGTTATATTAATCTTAAAACCTTTAGATTCTAAAGCCTCTTTCCAAATCTCTAGCTTAGCATTTACTTTAGATTTAGTTTCATCAATCAACACCATATCATCTGTAAATAACATACACCATAGGATATCATTTTGAATATGTTTGGTTAAAATTAAATGAATAGGATATTTTGGGGGACAAGTTGTATTAATAGATGGGTGTCAATTTTCTTAGGGTACCATAGATCTTTTAGTACTGCTGATCCTTTCAAGTATGACTTAAATTTTGACAAAAAATAGTGCAATTTTGTTTATTTAAGTTAACCGACACAATATAGTTTTCGCACATAAGCAATAGGTAACAAAATCTCTTTTTCAACATTCACTACTCAAATACTGGATTGCAAGACATAAAAAAGCAAAAGAAGGAAAAATGAAATTTGATTGGGTACTTTTTGGCATATTTATTGTACATTTTGTGAATTGTTCTCCACAGATTAATTGAATCTACTAGTTCCCTCTTCAAAGTAGTTTATCTTATGATCTAGGTTCGCATTGTATATATATGGTGACAACAGTGTTCTTATGTGTTTCATCCTTTTCCGGTCGGTAAGGTCTTTGCTAAATATGTCTTTCCTGTATACATCATGTTATCCCCATCTATCAACAGGCTGCTTCTTTATCCATTTAAGCATTGTTGTGATGGTGCTGGATGGATATGCATCAAATACATACATATATATTATTTCATATAATCTTAGTATGTATTTTATGTTTATAGGGAGAGCACACATAATAAAGTTGCCAAATTCTTGGATGGGACTTAAAATTTTTGTGACAGAATTGCCTCAACAGCTTTATTGCATGAGAACACAGGCTGGTAGCACCTTGTCCGAGTGTTCATTCTCATCTAATTTTTCACTATATGTGTGCCATTGTGAGCTAGATTTTAGGTTGCATGGGCGTGGAACTTCTTTTAAATTGATGTGCTTTAGAAGCGGAATTGATAAATATGTTGTGCATATTGTGGTAACCAGGGTTCATTGTATTGGGAATCAGTACCATTTCGGTATGGGTCATACTGATTAGGTGAATCAAGGGGCCTCAACTCATGAATCACCCTGAATTAGGCTGAATTGGATGGTTTAGTTTGGTTTGGGATGGCTTAGTTTGGTTCGGTATGTCAGGGTTGGTTTGATCAGTTCACCTCCTGTATTGAACTGAAAGGTCAAATTGTTCTGATTTTGGGTTGGCTTGGTTTGGTTCACCTTAAACCATCCATTCAGATGGTTCAGCATACAATAATTGCAACTAAACAGATTTTTTTCTAAGTGCACCTTAAAATACTTATTTTGCATGCATACAGTTTTTCTCTTGAAAGTGTTTGGTCACAAGCATTTTGTTTTCTTGGGAACTGAAGGAGTGTTTTCTCCATAGGAGACTTCCCTTTTTTTCCATAACGTAACACGTTGATATGGTCATGCAGGCATTCTGTAAGTATAAATCCATGAATCTTCTGAATTAACTTGTTCCTAATAAATCTGCCATATAAGTATCCAGTCTCTTCCTCTCCGTTATTTCTATTTAGACTATGGATATTTGTATTGTTATAATGCTTATGCTTGATTAATAAGGATTCATGAAACATGACTATCAAGTGTTTGGGACAAGTTTTCATGGTTATGTTTAATCTGTGAGTGATAACTGACACTCTCACCTGATTATTTGCAGGAGATTGTTTCAATATATCCCTATCTTTCACCTCCAACTCTGTCACCAGGTGCATCAAATCGAGTTTGCAATGCACTTGCTCTTCTTCAGGTTAACTATTTGCCTTAATTACATCAGAGTTTTTTTTCTTTTCCCTTTTCCTTTCTGAAGAGTTTTGCATCATGAAATATAAAATTATGGTTTGCAAGGCTGAAAGCGAATCGATCCATTTATGAACAGCTCAGGCTCGCTCAACAACAGACTTGTTCTAGTTTGTTCAATTAAAAAATGTTTTAGCTTAAGCTGTACTTAAGGCTCCGGTTATAAGTGAACCTCGTATCGATGCAGCTCATCGCTCACTCAACAACAGACTTGTTCTAATTTGTTCAATTATGAGATGATCTTAGCTTAAGCTGTACTTTAGGCTCCGGTTATAAGTGAACCTAGTATTGATGCAGCTCGTAGGCTGATATTGAATAGTTATGAGTTGAGATCAGGTCAAACTTAAGCCAACCTATCATCAACTTCAGTCCATAACTGTAACCATCACCATCAGCCTTAGACCAACTATTTCTGATCAGCTTGATGGATGTTATTTGCCAAGAATTCCTATTGGGGCCAGCTCCGATGTACTTTTGAGCTTTTTCCTATGTTCTCTAACAACTTCCTTCAATGTCTCCTTTTGTCTTCCTCTTTTATATCCTCCAACAGAACTACCTCTTCTTACTTGAGCTGCCTTAGATCTTTGTTATGCATTTCTATACCATATCAATAGATTCCCACCACTTCTCTCTGTATTTTATGCAATTTCAATGGCTCTTGTAATACTAATTTCTCAATCCATTCTTTCTTGTTCTGCCACAGATCCAGCTTTACATTCTCATTGCTGCTATATTTGATTTCCTGTTCCCTTTTTGTTAGTCAACTTTTGGAGCCATGCAACCTTAGTCCAAACAGCCAAAATCTTGGCTCCACTTGGCTTGTTTTTGCTGCCCTACAGGTTTGATAAAAATGATTTTGGCTTATGAAAGAAACAGTGAAGGTACTTTTGACATTTGATGTGGCTGTAACCATCTCTCTTTGTCCACATTTATTCCTAAAAAATGACTACTCTCTCTTTATGAGATGAACTCTGGCCTTATAATAGATGAATTATTCCTTTTAACTTGAGATAACTATGTATATATTGGATTTGTGTTCTCTGCAATTAGATGTTTATCAGAATGGCATCATCAATGTTCAAGCATTCCTTTAAATTGATGAATCTGTGAAATGTGAGAATCTGTTTTATATCATTGGAGATTGCTACTTAATGCCAAAACCCTGATTTTTTTTCTGAGTCCAAGTGATACAGGGAAGCTAATATAAATATCAGAGCTATTTCAGTGTCCCACATGAGATTGGTGATGCAAAGAATCAGGAGGGTTCTTATGTGTTTTATAGTCTCTCAAATGACATTGACCATCAATATACGTTATCTATCAACATTTCTTTTTTTTATTTTGGTTCTTTGATTGAGCAATTTTTGCTTTCTCTTGTTTATGATGACTCATAAACTCTTTCTTTTATTAGTCTGAAATAAGGATTTTTTGATTTCAGCCACAATCAATCCAAAAGCGGTGTCAGTCTTGTATGCTTTCGACAAACTAGCACAGCCAAATCCAGTATACCCATGCTGTTTAGTCATCCTTGTGACACTAATTTCTAAGTGTTGGAACCATTTTCTCTAGGTTAAACTTAATTTTTGCCAAGTCCTTTTAGAAGATTTCAAAGCATTGTAACATAGAGTTTTAAAGAAATAAAAGTGGAAAGCAAGTATTTTGACAAGGTTTGTCTTTCCTAGGACCCAAACCTCATCCATGCTACTACTGTTACGTGCTAAACTTCAACCAAATATTAAAATGGTATATTGCACTGAACACAATTCTCTCAAATATATTATTTTCAAAAAAAATGTTTGTTTAATTTTTTTTCCAAGCAAGATTATCATGCTGATAGATCAGAAGGTCCAAAATATAATATGTTGTAATCAATGCGTAAACTATTTTTCTCTTCTGATTTTTTATTTTAAATTAAATGTTTTGCTTTTACAAGTTTCAACTGGAACTGTTGAAACTAAAAATGGTCCTACCAAAACTGCTGAATCCTAATTCATCTAGTCTATTCAAAATGGAAAACCGAAGGCAAGTTCTTGAACTTTGGCCTGTGAAGTGGAGCTCATGAAAATTGATAGATGCATATAAAGTACTAATAATAAAGTAGCCATATATTAGTACCTGATTCTCTTTCATTTTAATTTTTTCTATTCTGCAGTGCGTGGCCTCACATCCTGATACCAGGATTCATTTCCTCAATGGTAAGCCTTTCAGTTTGAACAAAATGCATGTGTTTTCTACTTCCATGCATAGGATTTTAAGTCAGCCATGTGAACATTTTCAAGAACCATATAATTACTCTGCAGTTATAATGTATTTTACAAGAATGGATTTTGTTCAATTTGGAGCTACGTTGTTCTTATTAATTAGTCGATGTCATGAGTTCAATTTTGCTTATAGGTTACAAGACCGAAGAATGTTTTGCTTTATATTATTAGCATGTTAATTTAGGTCAATTAATGAGGTTATTGTTTGATGTGGTGAAAGTAGGTTTTTAAAGGTTTGGCCATGTTTCACATTTAATATTTTGCTATTTGCTGTCAATTTCTTTAATGCAAATAATTATTTCCATCTCAACAATGAGATAACTCTTATTTTATTTTCTTTTTTTCCATATTTATACTCAATATGAAATGCCTGTCGTGTGCTTACCAATCTACTTCTTCATCTTTCTTGTCTTAGTGATGAAGTTGCTTTTATTGACTTATGGTTGAATTTATCAACTTCTGTACTTGAACTCTAGCCAATAGCCCCTAAACTTCAATAAAATTAAAGCAACAAGCATACATGTCTAGCACTACCTCCTTAAAGATACTGGTCACAATTCTCAGCCACCTACTTTGAGTATTTCCCTTTTTCTTTCTCACCTTGATTAGCAAAGGTGGGATGCACCAGACTAAGGAACCTGTAAGGAAAAATGAATGTCATACTACAGAGTTTTGAGATGTTACACAAATTAATCTTCCCTCTACATTTTTTTGTTTGAGAAGATTTTAACTACATTTGGCACAAGTATTTCTGCAACTAACCCAAGCAATGGATCCAATTATTTTTAACAAAACATTGCAAATTATTGGAAAGTGCATCACCTTGTATATTATAACTGCCTTCTAGTATAAGATAATCTTCTGTTCGCAAGTCATCAATAGGCATCATCTACATGGCTTCAGTGTTTTGTTTCTAATTGATCTAGATCAGTCATCGAAGATCATCTTGCTAGCTTCTTTCATCACCCCTTGGGGACAATGGGACTCTGAATGTAAAGGAAAATTTAGTCAAAAATGAGCTCTTTCACCATGAAATGCAGTGCTAGCTATTTTTGTTTTAAGCTTGAAGGAATTAGCCAAATGATTCACTTTGCACTAGTGTTATTGAAGTATCAATATTGGCTGTCCCCAGCACCTAAGCTTTTGTCGGTCATATATAGGTCTCAGGCGGGATGGTGATTTGGATGCCTAGATTGACACCTAGATGGGTAACTAAGCATCTAAAGGCAATCTAATGCTTTATTCAAATACTGCTAGTAGATTTGGGTAATGGATAAAAAGCTATTCTTATTTAAAACATTATAAACATTCACATAAATGTAGTTATGTATTGTAGCATTGTGTTTCTGCCATCCGTTTTAATTTAGATCATGTTTAAAAACTTCTTATTTGTTTTAGGAGGTGATTATTATCCTTAAATCTTTAGCTGTAATTTGGACAATAGGTTGTGCTTCGTGGAAAGAACCTTGGCATGCTTATGTGGTTTTCTTTGACATATATGTAAAAGTTTGGATGGGAAATTTGGATCTTTGGGCAGTTGTTGTATTTCTTTTCCATTGACCTAATGTGACTCCTTAATTAAAAAAACAAAACCCATTATTATAATCTAGTAATCTGCATTGTAATCGATATTTTAAAATCCTTCTTTGCAATCAAGCCTAATGTTTATTTGTTCTTGAAAATATTATTTTGTTACAAAATAATTGCATCACACGATATTCAGTAATATATCAAATTTTTTATAGTATATTGTATTTTTAGCACTTCTACCTGCGAATTAGGCATTGTTCGGTAGTTGCAGAGTTTTGAAAAAAGCTATTTGCTATTTGGTAACTACATTTTTAAAGTGTTGTTAGACAATGACATCTATTTAGTGACCAAACTAAGAAAATACTTTTAAAATAAAAATGATAAAAGGCATTGCATTGTACTTTTAACTATTTAAATTATAAAAATCATCATTATAAATTATTCTAATAATATTATTATATAGTAGCATCATATTATAATGTAAAATTATTGTAGTATATATTATATTATTATTATTTAATTTATATTATTATAGTACAATATTAAATATTGTTGTTCTCATGGTTTGAATCTGTGACCTTCAAGTTTGATGAAAATAGCTTTCCAACATTTGGCAAGTAGAGCTTTTAGAAAAAGTTTCAAATTGAAACTTTCTCAAATAGAGCTTTTGACAGTTTTTACTGGAACTAAAAGGTACTTTTAAAAATTTTATCAGACACCATAAAACATTCAAGAGTGCTTTTAGGCCTCTAAAAGTGCTTTGGGGTCCTCCAAAAGCTCAATCAAATGGGCCCTTAGTCTTTGAACTCCAAGGTTTCTCATACCAGTACGTATTGTCATGTACCTAGCATTATCAATCATACCTTACTAGTACAAATATCAAATTGATGTTCAATATGAGGGGTGTACTAATTGTTAGTATCCCAAGCCAACCTGTACTGCAAATCCCAGAAATACCGGAGTACATTTTCCCATGGGATTTTGTATAACATCACTATATTATTGCAGTTTTTTAATCCTTTGGTATTTCTGTCTATACAACCAAATAGGCTTATTAGTGCAATGCTTTCTAGATTGTGGATGTGAGTCTGACTTCTTTAGAAATATATGAGACGATGAAACAAAACTTGGTTGATCCCCTGGCTTGCAAAATTAAAGTTAAAAAAATCACAATTGAAAAAGTTATGGTACTCCTTTTTTTTGAACTTAGCTATTTTCATTTCTCTTATTATATAATGTTTTGGAATTTGTTTTCTGTATCTGATGTTAGTAGAAGGTTTTTCCATTATTATAACATAAGTGGCCCATTGAATTTCTTGCATCTATGCAAAGCAGTAATATAACATTTATATCAACAGTGCTTGAAACTTTTTAATTCTTTTCTTTCTTTTCTTTTTTGCAGCCCATATACCTCTGTATTTGTACCCATTTTTAAATACTACAAGTAAAACAAGGCCATTCGAGTATTTAAGACTAACCAGCTTGGGAGTTATAGGGGCTCTTGTAAAGGTACTTTTGCTTCTTTTAATTTCACATACAAAACAATTCATCTAAACTACAAGGAGATAAGTATGATTTTTTTCAATATTTATATATGTGCTTGAAGCAATCATAAAGTGTAGAGTGCAGTTTTAAATGTGAGATGCATGCTTTAGTGCAGACTAAATATTTGCACTCTTATTGACCTTGTGCTAGTAATTCCTACTTGAACTTGCAAAGAATAATTTCTCTTACTAAATATTTGCAATCCTATTGAGCCTTGTGCTGGTAATTCCTACTTGAACTTGCAAAGAATAATTTCTCTTCCGGAGAAGGGGGAAAAAAAAGGCAGAAGAAAACTATGCCTCATGGCAAGCATATTTACTGTACCAAGCTGTACCACCTGGGAATAGCATCCTATGCCGATAAGATACCAAATGGTAGAGGGGGTTCAATATGGTGTTGTGATGACATGGTGTAATTGCTGTCTTACCTCCATCAGTGAACCATATTTCAGTATGGCATTATATCGATAAGCTAGTAAGCTACCTGATGCTGGTAGGACAAACATCGGTTGTAAAGTGAGGATATCTGACACTGATAGTTTGGCTTTTCTTTTAATGTTTCATTAATCTCAAAACATGTTAGGTAGCATAAGTCATTGTAGGTTCAGACATGAGTTGCAAATTGATAATTTATATTCTTGTCTAGACAATTTTGACTTATCTTTTGGTGGTCTATTCATTTTGAAACATGTTAGGTAGCATGAGTTATTGCAGGAATGAACTTGTACTATTTTAGCCAATGGAATTTATTCTTAATTGGACTTGATTTAGTACAGTTTTCTCACTGTGCTTGGCAAACAGGGAAGTGAAAGTAAGAACTGAAGCTGAATCTTGTGTTGAGTTCAAAATTAATTACGCATTCTTTATAGGCCTGCTTGAAGCTAAAAACCTTATGCAAATGCTGATTATATTTTTAGGAAAAAAATAAAATCTTATGTGTGTCATCAATATCTCCCTCAAAACTAACTTGTGCGTCATCAATATCTCCCTCAAAACTAACTTATCCAGGATGAGCTGATGAAATCAGATTTAAAGGGAAAGTTGACGATTAGAATTGCAAGCTAGTCAGAATACAAATGATACATGGATGTTGACTTGTGCGCTTCGACCATCCAGGTGCCTAGAGTTGGTATTGTTAGGACTAATGATTGAGAATGTTGTTTTCCTTAATGTCGACCTTAAAAATACAGTAGCCTTTCCTTACTATACTAGGACAACTTGTAGCCTTGGCTTTGTTCATGTTTCCTAATTTTGGTTGTCATGATTAAGTTGTATCATCTATCCTCTTGTGACAATGCGTCGATACCATCTCCACATAGAAATAAATTTACAGCTATTTTCCTTTCTTACCCTCTTTTTTAGATTTTTATGATCATTTTCCCTTTCCTTATCCCTTTTTTTGTCCTTTTATCCCTTGAATGGCTAGGCTGCACCATAAAGTTTGTATAGTTGGCACGTAACAAAATAAAATAGTCATTTCTTTTACTGTAGCACTGGTTATCTGGAAATAATAGAAGGATAATAGTTTAGTTTTTTAATATAGTGACAGTGGTTAGTTTTAATGTAAGAGATATAACTTAATTTGCTCTTTTGCAGGTTGATGATACTGAGGTCATCAGTTTTCTTCTTCAGACTGAAATAATTCTTTGTGCCTGAGAACCATGGAGATGGGCAGTGAACTTTCGAAAACAGTATGTGATCAGTCTTGTCTATTATGTTTTGCTTACAAAGATAATTGTTTTTATTGTGAAATTGAAGATCAAAATAGTAAATCAAATTTACAAATATTACTTGGTGATGAAACCATAAAATTCAATGCATGTTTGCACTCCATTTAAGAAAACAAAAGGTGTACAAATTAATGGAGACGCGAACAAATAAAGAATGAATTAATGGAGATGCGAACAAATAAAGAATGAATAAATAAAAATAGTTTCCTGATCATGCCTATGTGCGATAAGTTCATGACCGACCAGCAAAGTGTTTCCAACTTCCCCCTTTTCAAAGTGGATAATCATCTAAACTGCAAAATTGGGAAACTATCCATGCAGTAGCAATGGGGAATATAATTCAAGCTCAAGGCATGTTTATTAAGCATCATACAGATATCTGGTATAGTCTAGTTCCGAAAAATGTTCATCATTTATTATCTAGTGTGGACGCATTGGGTACCAGATGGGTGAGAATTTTCTGGGTTTTGACCTTGGAACTTCTGATTATATACAGATTTATACTATGTGAAGTGTTTCTTGCCTTTAATTTCATAATGTAACAAATATTATGTGCATTATTCTGATACCACTATAAAATTATCAATGATGGACCTGCTTTGTATCTTAATCCTGTTCTGTTTTTCATTTTGGCATAGGATTACTGATAGATTGAGTTGCATCAACTTTATAGGTGGCAACCTTTATTGTCCAAAAAATATTGCTGGATGATGTTGGGCTTCGATATATTTGTGCTACTGCAGACCGCTTCTATGCTGTGGGTCAAGTTCTTGGGTCTATGGTCTCATCGATTGCTGAACAGCCCTCTACTAGGCTATTGAAGCATATAATCCGTTGTTACCAACGGTTTTCGGAGCACCCAAGGTTTGTTACTTCTAATGCAAACTATGCATATAAACAGGGGTGTTTGGATGCAGGGAGATGAAATTCACAGAAAGCATGTGCAAATTAACTAATTTCTAGCTAAGAAGGTCACAGAGTTGGGGATGGATGAGTCAGAAAGAAATCAATAAAAATCCATGGGGTGTTGTTGTATTGTGAAAAGCATTGCAATAGGGAGACTTCCATCGCATCAACGAATGACGGTAGAGTGAAAAAGAGGGGGTTTTGGTATCTGTTAATTAAACGAGGGTTGAGGGAGATGTCAGTGCTAATTTGTGCATTGGGCATGATTTTTGTGGGTAACAAGTCTGGGCCACTTGACACCATTATGTTCATATGCTGTGAAATATGCAATTAAAACCTTGATTTTTGCTTGCCACATTGCAGGGCATGTGAGAGTTTGAAGAACTGCCTTCCAGATATGCTAAAAGATGGAACCTTTAACAATTGCCTTCGTGTAAGTGCTACCGTGGCAGTACTGTATCAAGTTTCCTCCCTTGAATGCCTGCTATGCTTTGTCTCTGAGAACAATCCTTTGCTGAGATTCCATATCGATTGTGCTGCTGTTTTTATTATTGAACTGATGAAACTTGATTGGATGCCAGTGTGATTTTACATTTTAATAAATAATTATGTCCACAATCTTCCTCTGAGGGTCAAGCGAGCAAGGGGTTGGGGTAGGAGGATGAAACCAAAAAAAATCAACAAAGCATAAATACAACAGCAGTAGATGGTGGCCTTTATACCAGCAACCCGAGAGTGGTTTTTAACTCTTAAAAATGTGATGCCATCTCTGACAGGTGATAATCATGAAATTGGCATAGAAAATTTCTTCATTTAAAGCACTCATGCAACATTACTTTATGGGTTACCTGTAATAAGTGCTATTTTTTTATGGCCAGTTAACCATTTTCCTTTTTAAGCTTGATGACAGCTTGAACTCCCTCGTTCCACTATCAAGTTTCCTTTTCTGCTATCCTATTCCTTTTGATATCTAACGGAAATCAATGTCTTGTCGCATATGAACTTGTCCGCACATACAACTCAGTCTTATGAGATTTTAAAGGGGATTCACCATGTCAATCCACTTCATTCACTACAGTACTTTGTCATCCCCTTACAATTTCACAATCTTTACTTTCATGTTATAATCTTGAGACCTCCGACTGAAACTTTGTGTTTAACTACCATATCTATCTGGCAACCTTATGTGACTTAGATTCAATTAATATTGTGGCAGGATGATCCTGGGACTCGGAAGTGGTTGCAACAGCTTCTGCACAATGTAAGTAGTGGAGCAAACCGGGTGGCCAATCTTCAAGGTGGCTTAGATCACATGATGGGGAACTAGGATTTTGCTAGCATCCATTCAAGAATAATGGCAAACGATATCATGCCCTGAGCACCTCCTTCATTTCTGTTGTCTAAGCTTTGATAATGTTGTCAGACATGTTGTAGTGGTGCTTATTTAAGTTCTTGTCAGTAAATCTGGGAGTTGTCCTGTTAAAGCTGTTTGCATTAGGGAGTGCAGTGTACCATTTCAGAGGGAAGAATAAGCTGAATTGATTATAAAGAACATACCATTTCAGAAGTAAATAGGTTTGAGTACAAAGATAACGATGGCATTTTACTTGAAGCTTGCACTAATTTTTTTTTTTAGATACAGACAATTAACATAAATGATCTGAAAACCAGAATTCTCACTCAAATAAGCCATGTTTTCCTTTTGCTCCATTGTTTGGTACATTGCCTGATGCAGGATCAAAAGAAGCAATGGGAAAGATATACTGCTGCTGAGAATTGAGTCTAGTTCTAATTACCCCTGATCATTTGAAAATAGTATTATACTCTTTGATCTTTACATCCTGAGTTAGTTAGTTTGGAAAGAGAATCTATCTTGGCATTCTTCAATTTGGAGGAGATCTGCTGGATCCCAAAGTACTTGAATGTTAGAGTTTTACTCTCAACTCAGATATTTTGGATTCTCCTCGAAGCATACTAATGGCTAAATAACAGTTGCTTTTTCTTTTTTCTTTTTTTGAAAAAATAGAACATGAGATGGCAATCTAATTCCACTAGTGATCCAAATGCGCCTCAGTGTACCAGAGGTTGATAGATGTTACGGGGGATGGTAAAATGGGTCACGAAAAAGACTTGTTAGGGCAAACATGCATCGACCGTGTGGATTAGCCATCTACGCATGCCAACGCGTGTGCGATGTATGACAAGACTTATTGGGCCACCGTATGAGCATCGGCACATGCAGGCAGCCAACTTATGCGATCGTGTGTGCTTGCTGCACTAAAGGATGGTGCAGCAAGACTTTTTCAATGGGTCAAACTGACCGTTGCTATAAAAGCTAGTTTATGTGCTGGCCAGGGTTGGGGGTCAGCCTGGCATGATCCAATGGCCCAGCCTCTCAAGGAGGGCATGCGAGGCCTGCATGGTGGGCCTTTTTTTTTTTTTTGAAAATATTATTTAAAGACGAGCAACAATCAACTAATCTTATAAAAATTAAATATATTTTTGAAAATATGAATTTTTGAATTTTTTTTATTATCTACAATCAATTTTAATATTTTTTTTCTATTTAAGTCTTAAAAATAAGAAAATTTGTTTACTTACCTCTATGTCCAAGTTTAATTAGGTGTGGGTGGTTATACTCATGCTTTTTCTACTATTAGAATAGATGATTAGATCCTCACAAAGTGTCGTAGCTATAACTCTTCTTGAAAACTTTATAAATAGTGTGGATCCTCTTGCCGATTATCTCTTGATATTGAAACTCTGTCGGACTCTAGAGGTATTGGTTTAGCCTTGTATTTAGTGGTTGATATAGCACTAATGGCATCATTGAGCTTAGGGACATTGGTTTCAATTTGTGACTATGGTGTGTCAAAATAGGCCTTATAATTCATCATGTTGGTGTTGAGCTGAAGATTGTATGGCTATTGGATGGGCGAGAATGACCAGCATCATACATTGTTGATTGTAAAGAGTAGAACTAGAAAAAGATTATGGCAACTAGCTTGCTTGTAGAGAGAGTGATTAAGAGAGCTTAGAAAGATAAGAAGACTTGTAGGAAGATGAGGACTTAAGGAGGCTTGAGAGAGCTTTAAAAAGCTTAAAAGAGCTTGTGACTTTGTTTGGGGTGAAAAGAAGGATTAGAGTCTATCTATAGAAGTGGAAGAATTTTTAAATAATCTAAATAGCCTTAGAAATTAATTGTTTACAGCAGTTGAAAATGATAAATAAGTTTTTTTGAGCAAAAGATGATAATGACTTTGAAAACTAGCCATTTTTGGCTTGAAAAAAGGCACAAAAAAATTTTATTTGAGAAAAAGAGCAAAAATGGCCCCCAAACTAACCGTTTATTGCTATTAGAGGGGGTATTCCAGGGGTATTCAATAATCTGGCCTGTAGGCTAGGTTTGTGAGCTTGGTGGGTTAAGCTTTTGGGCCGCAGGTTGGCCCATTATTACCTGAGGCCACTTAGGCATGTCTGACGGTGCCATGCCGACTTGCTATGAGTCGTCATTGGAAAAGTTTTTGTACACCACCTTCGATGCAGTAAGTCCTACGTAAACTGCATCGCCCCTTCTTATTGGTCCATATAAATCCTACATGACTTGATACGATGCGGTAGGGATACCATCTTAAATTTTGACGACATGCATTAACACTATTCAGTTTTTTTTTTTGAAATTTGTGTACAGTTGTGCATGTTTTTTGAATGGGTATCGTAATTCTATAACTATGATGTTGTAAATTTACAACTGGGATGTCGTAATTTTTTTTTGACTTTCTGACTTTTGAATGAGTATCTTAATTTTATAACTACGGTATCGTAAAGGTGTCATCTTAAATTTTGACGCATTAATAACTATTAGCTTTTTTTTGGAATTTGTGTACAAATACGTTTTTTTTAATAGGTGTCATAATTTTATAACTACGGTGCCATAAATTTATAACTGAAATATCATAATTTTTTTTGACTTTCTTAATGGGTGTCTTAATTTTATAACTACTAAGTTTACAATTTTAAAATTTTGACATAACGTGCATTAATACCGTTTAGCTTTTTTTTTGAAATTTATGTATAGATACATTTTCTGAATGGGTGTCGTAAATTTACAACTGGAGTATCGTAATTTTTTTTGGCTTTCTAACGGGTGTCGTAATTTTATAACTATGATGTCATAATTTTAAAACTGGGGTGTCATAATTTTTTTCATCGAGATGTCGTAAAGCTGTCTTAATATTTTTTAATGGGTATCGTATGCATGTGGACCAATAAAAAAGGATGATGCAGCCCATATAGGACTTGTTACACTGAATGCGGTGCACAAAGTCTTTTCATGAGTCATTATATTGGCATGACACGTAGGCTTCAGGAGGTAGCTTATAGCTTGACGTAGGAGGTGGGCTGTGTCAGGCCCGACATGGGCACTATAACTCATGGATCGTTCCTAGCATGACTTCCTTTGCCTTCCTACCTTGGCTTGACCCATTTGACATCTCTAATGCGACACAATAAATACAAGATCATATGTTCCCATTGAAGATATAGTTTTCATTTAACTATACCCATTTAACTCTAGCTCACAATGGGGTTTTCTTAGTGTTATTCCAATACTTACATCAAAACTCATATTTTTAAAATTTGAATTCACCATATATTGTGATAGCTCATCAAATTTTATATATATTTATATGAGTAAAATTCTGCTCACAAAAACAAATATCTGTTAAGCCACGACACTTTACAATGATTTCAAATTTTATATTTTATTAATTGAGGTATTGGGGTAAACTAAAACTAATATAAGATATAAATTTAATAAAGTCTTAGGTATTTGTTAAAGTTTTTCTAATTGAATTTTAAGAGTGTTCCGTTTAGATGTTAATTTGACCTCCTTTTTTAAAGTATTTGAAAATTTTAAAGTAAAAGGTTACATAATGCTTTGCATATGTCTCACAATTAAAAAACTAAATCAAACAAATAACACACCCCTATTCATTGTATCACGAAAAAAAATTATGAGCCATCTTTAATCCTATTGATGGGTGAGCTCTCCAAGCTAGGACTAAAGTTTTTGGCTTAAATGTTTTAGCGTGACATAAAAAATAAATAAATATTTACTAGCATTACTATGCTATAACTATTAGTAATAATACTAGTAAATTTTTAATTATAATAAACTTATATATTAAGGATTCACTATTAATTCTTAAATTTTTATGTTAGTTATGAATGAGTTAATTAGGTATATTAAGAATGATATTTTCATATTTATTTTATTTGTAGATAATATAATGTTAACAAATAAAACTAAAGTTAGAATCAATTGGGTGGAAATAAGATTTGAACCAAGCAAGATCTAGCTCGAGCGTAGCTCGGTCGACTAAGGCTAGCTCAAACTCTTTAAGGGCTAATTAAGTTGAACTTTGAGCCGAAAGGTCTGAACTTATTAATTTGAACATGAACTTGAAAAGGTTGCTGGAAATGGCTTGGAAATCTGGGAAGCCATAGAAGAGCATAGAGTGCCGGAAAGAGTTTCTTTTTTTTTTTTTGATACAATGGGCAATCATATCGATCTAAGGTAAGACATGCCCAATATATCAGAGTACAGGATTTGAGAGAGCACTATTGGACAGGAATCATCCGGTAACCAAAACCAAGGACCCGATTGATGAGCAATCCGGATAGCTACCCAATCAGCGGCATAGTTAGCTTCCCGATATATATGTTGAATCTGAACAGAATCAACCTGCGAAACATAGACCAAATATTACTAAGCAGAGGGTTATAAAAATTGGATCGTGCATATCCTGTTGGAGCCACCTTTTTTATAAAGAGAGGACCACTGCTAACCGCTGCTCATGCCCTTTTTGTAATGCTATCATTTTTCTTTAAGTTAATTTTTTTAAGCAGTCATTATTTTGTAATGGTAGTCTAAACTAATTTAGCAAAATATGAACTTATATTAGTCATTTTTTTTTTTTTTAAATAAAAAGAATAGCAAAATATGTCATTCCATTCCCTTGTGTTTTTAGCGTTTGGTTCGTGAAATTTACTGCATTTCATTGGACATATTCAGGCATCTTGATAATTATTTAATATTATCTTGGAAATCAGATTGCTATAAAATATGGTAATCTGATTCCCCATTTAGAAGGTTGGTAATCTCAAATTGCTGAAATTGTCCCTCTAATAGGTTGTATATTATATAACTATGAATTAATTATATATAAAAGTTCTTATATATATAAAAATTAATATCAATTATTATGTGAAATTTTATACAATAATTAATTATTTCAATATAATTATTTTATATAATTATTATATTACTTTTATACTAATATATTAATAAAAATTAATATTTTGTAATATATGCATAATATTAAATTTATCATATCAATATATATAATAATATTATTAAATTACTATTATAACAATATTACATTATTATTATATATTATATTTATAATATATTTTATTGCTATATGTTAATCATATATTTATAATATATAATTATTATATTTGTTATTTCATGTAGTTGAGAAAAGACTTAGATGAGTTGAGTAAAGTTGAATATAATTATTATATTTAAAAACATTACTTTATTTTGTTGTATTTTTAATTTACAAAATAAAGATATTTTTAGTAATTTAACGTATTTTTTACATGAATTTTTGTTAATTTAGTTTGTTAACCAAACAAGTTAATGGTTAGATTATCGCATGAATCAAATATAAATATTTAAAATTCAAAAATCACAAGGCTGATATAATTATGCCAAGATAAAAGTTTTTAGTCCATGACCCGAACACCCCCCCCCCCTTCAATCTCTTGAAAGAAGCCTTAACCCATATGGGTTGAAGCCAATCCATAAGATGTTCAGCATTCATAGTAGCAAAACAAAAGGAGTTATCAAATGAATAAAAGAAAAAAGCATTATGAATGCTGAAAAAAGGAGTTATTCTCTAAAGATCTTAATAAGCATCAGAGGAAGAAGAAAAGATGAGTTTTCTCGCGGACAAAATAAAATAGCATAGACTTGTAAGGATAGATAAATTTTGGGGAGAACAAAATAGCATAGATTTGAAGGGTAGATAGCATAAGCCTTGAAGGGTAGATAAATATTTGGAGAGCGGAGGGAACAAAAGCATAGGCTTGAAAGGTAGATAAATTTTTGGAAGGGAACAAAATATCACATACATTAAGAACATAACAAATCCAATCAGACAAAATTTTATTACTATTTTATATTCTACCTACATATAGATTCATTAAATGCTTCAATAATTATCATCAAAGACACACCGACCACTTTAAAAGTTAAATAGATCGCATGATGAAACAAGTCATCTACATGTAATGTAATAACAAATAGAAATAACGATCATTCCTTCACTAACCACTGGATCATGATCAAGCGGCTTAGATTATTCGTCAGCGATGATCTCCACGGACCACCACCCTCACTCCAGCACTCATTCACGCGGCTCCCAACCGGACCTCCGGGCTGTTCCTCCGCCGACGCAGACCGGTCCGGACCGGCGGGCTTGGATCACGTACGCCACCGCCGCGGCGGCCAGCAGGGCGATCCCGACGACGCCGAACACCACGCCGGCGACCAGCAGCGCCACCCTCACCCCCTTCCGTCCGGCGGACCGGTCCGGTCCGGGCGGTGCCACCAGCCAGGCCGGGTCCGTGGCGTTCTGTGCCTCGGGGTGCGCCACCGTGGGCTGGCCGTGGAAGAAGGCCGTCATCGCTGGGGACGCCGCGCCGGGGTTCTTCTCGTGCTCCAGCCCGTGCTCCGACGACCGGATGTCCCGGGACTCCGATCGGACGGCGCAGATCGCGAGAAGGCATAATAAGCCCACAGCGACCACGATGCTTGGACGGCAGATATCCCGCCGCCGATTCACCGTCATCTCTCTTCGCTCTTACTTCGCCACGATCCACTCTTCCCTGTAATTCTCTGCAACCCTACCTTATCTGTTGTCCATTAAAACATTATAACATTAATTTAATGGACGCCTTTTCCAAACTAAAAAATATTTAAAAAAAAACTTCTTTTCTGAACGCATTGATTCCTCCCCTTTTTTTTTTTTAATCCCTTTTAAAGACAGAATAAAGAAAATGAGGTCGAACTCTACAAAAGCCCAATGGAAAATTTTAGCAACCAATACTCACAAACCAATTTTTTCATCACCAACTCTCTTTGGATCTAACAGAAAGAAAATTAATCTTCGAAAAGAGTTCGGATTTAACGCATTTCTGAGTAGATTCTTCACGACGACAAGCACATAGCGCATTATTTGGGCAAAAAAATTGACTGGCAAAATATATGACTTGCGTGAAGTTGAAGAATTTTTTTTTGATGATTTTTATAACGGGAAAGAATGAGAGAGTATAAGGTTCAAATCCTCTTCCTAATATTTCTCGACCCTAAAATATTATTTCTTTAAAGATAGTAATGAGAATGAACTCGATCACATACCTCTATGGAGTTGATTGATATAATTTCTTGAATTTCAAGGGATTCGGAAGCGCGAATCTATCTTCTGCGCTGCCCTCTCCGCTCAACAACTCAATAAGAATAATTGATGTGATGGTAGCTGGAGCATGGTCACCGCCCACAGGCCTGTGTCGCTTTTGTGGGAAGAGACAAGTCTACAGTAGCCATGCGAGGCTGGGTTGACTCTGACAGGTCATAACTTTGAAATCCATCATCAAATTAATATATATATTTTAAATTATTTGAAAGGATGATTTAAGCCCTGTTTGGTTTATGGTTCAAAAAATTATTTTTAAAAATATAAATTATATTTAAAATTTAAGTTATATTTTATTAAATTTTAATATTGAAGAATATATTTTGGTTGAATTTTTTTTTTTTGGTATAAGCGGGCGATCATACGATATGGGTAGAGTTAGTCCTTGATGATCAAATACAATATTTGCTGTAGAACAAAAGGGTAGGATCATCCTTCCTCCATCTTTAAAAACCTGAATGGTGTGCCAATGACGATGCCACCCAATCGGCCGCCGAATTAGCTTCACTATAGGTATGACGAATCTGAACTCCATGTGCCTCTCTCAAAATAGCCCATATATCATGTAAAGAAAAGCAGGATTCATGATTTTATTTTTTGGATTTATCTAAGATATTTTTTTTTAAAAAAAAAATTTAAAAAATATCTGAATTCGAAGAAAACATCGCTACGATGTTTTTTAGATTTATTTAAATTTTTAGGATCATTTTTAAAAAAATATTTTTCAAAAACGATCCAACTAAATATATTTTTCATATAGATTGAATTTTTATTTTTTCAAATAAAAAAATTTAACCTAAATCAACTATCAAACCGGTCCTTAATTTTATAAAATTTTTCATCATTCGTTGCTGACTTTAAAGTCTTTCTTAGCTGCGAACTATGTGCAGTTGAAACTGATGTTGTTTACATTAATATTTCTCTCTGACTTTTACAAAATATAAAATCATGTTTTTTTTATATTTTTTTTACAAACAATATAAATTTATGTTTGCTATTTTTTGCTTGGGAGATTATGATGAAGCATAAAATGTTACAATTGGATTGATAGTGATATCTTAATAAACAAAAAGTCAGCAGATGGTCCCACTCATTTGGAACTACAGTTCATCAAGATATAGAGTTTAGTTATTTCTCTAGAGAACCACTAGAAGTGAACGCTTGTTGGTCTCATTAGATTCAAATAGGCAATTTCTACCTAATCTCTAGTACAATCTTTTACATATCTGACTTGAGAAAAGATCAAGCCCCATGCATAAAAAAATAGAATTACATAAAAATAAAATCAAAGAGTGGAGAAGAAGAGATGTTCAAGCTAGCCTGAGCATATTTAGGCTTACGTCTTTAAAGGTTAGGTTATATAAAATCAGTCATTGAGGCATTTGAGGCATCTAGTTTGAGGAGTGCCCACAGTTGAGGCAGTGCATAGGATCACATAAATAATATCCAAGAAACAGATGAAAGAATTTAGAGGAGGATGCTGCAGAAAAAATTGACAGATTGGGAGAAGGAAATGATAGAACAAAGGATTTCAATCGAGCCTTAATTTCACTCTTTTCTTATTTATAGGAAAAAAAAGAGAGAAAGAGCAAGACTCAAATCTACTCAAAAGAGTCTTTATTCAAATTCGATTAGTTTAGATTTAGATAATAAAAGTCTCAAATCAATGATTTAAACTATTGAATGTCATGTAGTATTTTTAAAATGCTTATATGTTAAAGTCATATATTTGAAGACCCATAATTTATACATCACATGGTTAAAAGAATATGTATTAGTTTTCATTTTATCTATAGCATACGATTTTTGGACTACTTAATGTATGATTAGGGATCTTCAAACCATATAATATTTTGTGCTATATTTTAAAGGTAGTGTAATACATCCTAATCCTCCAATATCTAGACTACAGTGAATTTGAATTGATGGTGTACTCATGTAGCCGAGTTAAACACTCTTTTTTTATACATAGCTTTAGTTATACAAATTTTTTATTTTAAATGTTAATTACTCAAATAAATTTTTTTGAAATCAACCAAAGAGGAGAATGAGAGAAAGAAAAATGCAACCTAAGTGTGTATTTTTTTAAAGGATAATAACAGTTTATACTCTATAGTTAAGGGGTTTTTTAACTTAAAACTTTAAAATTTGTAAAATATCAAAAGGAACCTTAATATTTTTTTGTCGTTACACTTAAAATCTTTCACCTTTCTAAGTTAGATGGTGTTACTTTGTTAGCATTTTGATGGCATATAAAAAGAGAGCCATTATCTTATAGGATGTGAGAATGGAGCATTTAGAAGTGATCATCGAGCTGACACCATGAATTTAGAAGCGAAATGAAGAAGAAAGAAGAAAAACCCTAAGCTCTCTTCTTCTCTCCTTCAGTTCATTTGTTAGGTGCGTTCTTGCGTCTTTATCTTCTTATCTCCCACCCTCTCTTCTTCTAATTCCTCTATTTCATTTAATTCTTCTAGTAGTTTGACATGTTTTAAACTTTATATCGTTTCTCTAGGCCTGCAAGATTTGACTATTCATTTGATTTTCATATAAAAAAAAGGATCTCAAGATGCTTTTCCTTTTCATTGATAGTTTGGCTATGAGTTTTTGCAAGAATCGTGACATTCTGATGCAAAATCCAGCATCAAGAAGCTTCTGAAATTCCTTCAAGCTGAGGAAGCTTCTGACAAAGCTAAATCAACTGCTCAATAGGTTGATGAGAAGGTCCATTTTCTCCAAGACCAAGGCTGAGATCCTTATAGCAACTTCCATGTTGTTCATGAAGACAG
The DNA here is from genome assembly GCA_900491605.1 of Calamus simplicifolius. Taxonomy (NCBI): domain Eukaryota; kingdom Viridiplantae; phylum Streptophyta; class Magnoliopsida; order Arecales; family Arecaceae; genus Calamus; species Calamus simplicifolius. The sequence continues at coordinate 1,226,621 of UESW01003975.1, read as the reverse complement.
AAAGTAGCATAGTGGGGGACAAAGCTTGGGCTGTGGAGGGCAATGCCATTACTAACAGTACCCATCCCATGTTCTTGTACCCTAGATTATATATTCCACTCTTCAGGTGTGTCCTTTTGGTAAAAACAAGAAAGGACTTTAGCATGCAAGAGCATTAAGTTATTGCTGACAGATAACTAGTGGCATCCACAGGACTCTCTTGTTTTTGTCTGTAAAAAAAATTGTGAAAAATACCAATGAGAGACGTCAATATATATGCTACTTAGTTTTTAAGTGAAAGCAAAAGAAGGCTCTCATCCAGTAGACAGTTCTATATTTCTTCCCATATTCTACAAACATAGCATTCCATTCAGCTTCAAGAGAAGACCTTCTGGGATATGGCATCTCCAATGACTGCAATGGACAAATCCAAAATAGCTATTACCCAAAAAAAGATTAGATTTATATACAACCAGATTTATATGCTAATTAAAAGATATGTTAATAATGTTTGCAGACCTCTTCACATCTTCAGGAATTCAAAAAGAATAAAAAAGAAAGGGCTCCTCAACCTCCTTGGGTACCCAATGCACTCTTAAAAAGGTAAATGAGAACCATTGATGAGTGATCAGTAAGTGCATTCTATGTGTCTCCATCAATGGAGATGTGGTTGTCATCATAAAAAGCAATTAGCTTTCCTGAACCTCAGTACCCAGCAAGAGAACAAGCTTCATTGGGAATGCCCTCCATTTGGCTACCATCACCAAGTATAGCATAAGTCATATGCATGAAGTCTGTGTGCATAGATAAGCAATATGGAATGTGTTGGTATCCATTGAACCGTGGAATAGGGGAAGCCGATTCATCTGTTTCACGGCGGTGCAGCGGGTGCCTCCGGCGAGAATCGTCGGTCGTCAAGGGGGCTACAAGAGTCCCCGGAGATGCCCACACCCTTGGGCCGCAGTGCCGGAGAGGGAGAAGGCGATGGAGGAAGAGAAGAACCTAGTTTTCTTCTTTGTCACTGTCTCTGTCATTACAACCGGGAGCTCGTCTCCCTTCTTGTAGATCTCGTCCGAGAGACAATCCATTTAAGGGTTATGGGTGGACGTCACCTCTGGTCGGAGTCTCAGAGGGAGGAGCACGCCTCCCGTGTTCCTCATGGGCGGCTCCGTCCCAGCCGCAATAAGAACAGGGGGAGGAACAGGGGAACATGGGCTGAAACAGTTTCAGCCTCTGTTTCGTAACAATCTCTCACTCGTCCACACAGGACCTTACATTTAATGCCATCTCACCTCTCTCCTCTTACAGTGCAGTGGGGTGTGCGATCCGATGAAATTTACACACAGTGATACACATTGAAAATGCTGCACTAAGTTAATGAATAACTAATGCAGTACATTAATCGATGCAATCCAATCTCGTTCGTATCCCAGAAAATACGATCACACCACAATCAAGTACTCTCAATCCCTCAAGCATTTAACCTGAATAGTACTTGAAAAAACACTAAGTCAAGTATATGTGTCCATAATCATATGCAACTCATGCACATGATTGCCCGGGCTATGGATCACAACAGATAAGGTGCGGTCACAAATAATCTTCCTTGAACGCTCATACCAATCCATCTTTGTCCAGTTGACTTCCTAGGATTATCTCATGTGGCCGTATTAATTTCATGACCCTAGAGGATAAGGCTACATCCTGAACTCCAACTTCATGATATAGGCTCAAGTCCAAGGACACTATAAAGTTGTAGGGCTCACACGGTAACGAAGAGGGAGTATCCCGTTACCCCTACTGGGTCGACTTTAGCACATGCAACATAATGCATGTTACGGCGGAGCTCCCACTCAATGGGCTATGTCATACTCAAATACCGTACGAACACAAGTCCAGGCAACACAAAGTTGCCTGACTCGAGTACACACCAATGCTCCCAGTTCGGCTACAACAGGCTTTAGCATGGATCTGTGGACATATATGTACATACACCGTACTCGACTCTCTGAGTCTCATCTCAGTCCAAACTGAGATGACTTATTATAATAATTTATGTAGCCCATTTTACAACTTACGCAATCTGCAACTCATGCAGTCTGTAACTCATACAATATCATATGCAACCCATGCATTCATTCAAGCATCTATCATGGCTACTTTAGTCTCATCCTGCCCACTACAAAAGTGTCAGGTTGATCACCCCTATGAGTGGGCTGATCAAAGCCTGTGACATTTATACACATATGTGCCTGCCAATATGAACTCATCATGATAATAATGAAAAAAAAGCATTTTATTTAACATAAATAATAAACAATCTACAATATCCATACAATCTTTGTCTATGAGATACAATGCAGACCCACACTCTTCATATGAGTCTGGAAGACATCTCTAGCAATAGGCTTAGTCAATAGATCAGCCAACATCCTGCTAGTAGGGATATGTCTTAGGGTAACCTCTCCTTGCTTGACCATATCTCGAATGAAGTGATATCTAATGTTAATATGCTTAGACCTTCCATGATACTTGGAATCTTTAGCATATTGCAATGTTGCCATGCTATCGGAACATATCTGAATAGTCTCATGAGCACAGGTTGATATCTTAAGTCGTCTCAAGAACCTCCTCAACCACACGGCCTCCTGGACAGCAGCCGAACAAGCAATGCATTCGGCTTCCATAGTGGATAGGGCTGTGCAGTTCTGTTTCTTACTGCACCAAGAGATAGCTCCACCTCCAAAGATGAACATATATCCTGAAGTGGATTTACGCTCATCTCTATCACCAGCCCAATCAGAGTCACAAAAACCCTTTAATCTCAAATCCCCTCCTTGATAACATAGGGCGAGATTAGCAGTACCACGAAGGTAGCAAAAAATCATCTTTACTGCTTCCCAATGAGCAAGCCCTGGGTTGCTTTGGTACCGACTGACCAAGCCTACCACAAAACTAATGTCAGGACGTGTACACAACATAGCGTACATCAAACTTCCCACAGCACTCGCATAGGGAATCCTGCCTATCTTCTCTCTCTCCTCATTTGTTCTAGGGCACTGGTCAATACTCAAGGTGCAGGCCTTCTCTATTGGGGTATCAACGGGTTTCGAATAGTGCATTCGAAATCATTCCAAGATTTTTTGAATATAAGTTTCTTGAGACATACCAAGAAACTTCTTAGCACGATTCCTTAGGATCCTCACTCCTAGCACAAAATTTGCCTCACCCATATCCTTCATCTCAAAAATGGAGGACAGCTACTCCTTAGTGGCATTGATCACCCCTATAGAACTCCCAGCTATTAGGATATCATCCTCATACAGTGCTAAAAACAGAATCCCATCGTCTGATTTCTTAATGTATACACAGTGGTCCTCTTCAATCATGGTTAAGCCAATCGATGTAATGGCTTCATGAAATTTGAAGTACCACTGTCTAGATGATTGCTTGAGACCAAATATGGATCTTTTAAGGCGGCACACTTTGCCCTCCTTTCCTTTAGCCATAAAACCCAAAGGTTGATCCATGTAGATTTCTTCATCCAGGCTTCCATTAAGAAACGCTGTCTTAACATCCATCTGATGTAGCTCCAAATCTAAATGAGCCACTATAGCTAGGATCAGGCAAATGGAGGAAAATCTCACCATAGAAAAAAATGTCTCCTCATAGTCCACACCCTCCATCTGGGTATAGCCCTTCGCCACAAGTCGAGCCTTGTACTTGTTGATTGATCCATTAGCCTTGCGCTTTATCTTTAGGACCCACTTATTTCCTATAGATTTGCACCCAGGCGTAAGTCTACCAGGTCCCACACATGGTTCCTGTCCATAGACTCCATCTCATCTTCCATAGCAGCTAGCCACTCTTTACGAACTGATGAATCAAGTGCCTCATGAATAGAGACTGGCTCATCTGAATCCAACGGGGCACAGAGAAACACATTCCCTTCGACCTCAAAGTATCACTGTGGAACTATTCCACGTGTACTTCTCCGTAACAATGGATCTAGACTTTGAGAGCTACTTCCTGAAGGTACATCAACCCTCATGGGTGAGCTTCCACTGGGCTTAGCCTGTGCACTTCCACTGTCTGTGCGGCACTCCCACTGGGCCCAGCACCCCCACTATCTGTGGCGATATCTGGAATAGGCCATAATGCCCTCCCTCGCTAGAGATAGTAGGAAGGTCCTCTGTAACTCATACAGGGTTAGGTCCTCTTGATCTCACCAATGCTTAGAAATTCATTTTCTATGAATACCAAATCTCTGGACTCTATTTCAGTCAGTCCTCCATCAGGATGTTCACCATACATCACGTAACCCTTAGAATTTTGAGGGTACCTAATGAACACCTTTTTGCTGGCCTTAGGACCTAGCTTTTTCAACTTATGGGAGGTGTTGTGAACATATCCGGCTGAACCCCATGGGCACAAATGATCTACATAAGGTCTCGCGCCATACCATATCTCATATGGTGTGGAGGACACTGATTTACTGGGTATGCGGTTAGGATGTAGGCAGCAGTCAAAAGTGCATCATCCCAGAAACTAATCGGGAGATTTGCCTGCGCCATCATTGACCTAACCATATCCAGTAAAGTCCTGTTTTGACGCTCTACAACACCATTTTGCTGCGGCATCCCAGGAATGGTGAGCAACCTGCGTATCTCTTTCTCCTCACAAAGCCTCTGAAATTGATCAGATAAATATTCGCGACTTCTATCAGTCGGAGAGACTTCAAAGTCTTCTCCTTGTGATTTTCCACCTCAGCTAAGAAGCGGCGGAAACAATCCAGCACTTCATTGCGGTGGGATATTAGGTACACATACCCAAATCACAAATAATCATCGATGAATGTGAGGAAATAAGATGCGCCATGGCATGCTTTGACACTCATGGGTCCACAGATATCTGAGTGTACTAGCTCTAATGGTTGAGAGGCCCTAGAAGCCTTACTAAAAAGGCTTTCTTGATGCCTTTCCTACCAAACAAGACTCACACACAGGGAGGCTTATTTTGCTGAGGGGGCCCAATAGCCCTTCTCTAGCCATCCGTGTCATCCTATCTTGGCCCACATGACCAAGTCTGGCATGCCATAATGAAGAATTATCACATGCAGGAAAAGAAGCACAAGCATATGAAGAGTAAGAGTCAGATATTTCCACATTAAGTCTGAAAAATCTATATGATAAATAGCCACAAAAGGATAACACACCATTCAAATACACAGATATATGATTACCAAAAAAACAAAAGGTAAAGCCAAGAGCTAACAGGGCAAGTACATAGCATGAATTACACCGGATAGTTGGGACGTACAAAACATCATGTAGGAGCATTACATGTCCTCCTCGCAACCTAATGCGATATGCTTCTACACCCAACACCTGCTCATGCAGGCCGTTCCCAAGAACAACATATTGGGTGCCTGCAAAAATTCGGTGAAAATCCATAAAACCAGCTCGATCTTGAACTATATATTTGTTCGCTCCCGTGTTTACGATCCAATAAGGGAGAGTGTCAGCAACTAATGCATAAGAACAAACATAGAGAGAGGTTAATGTGAAATATACCTTTTTTGGTTCTGTGCATTCATGAGCGAAGTAGCCTTTCATGCCACAGTTGTAGCATTTGATCTTTGCCACATTCTTCTTACCCTTTGGTTGGCCTTTCTTAGGCTTGGCTACCTTCTTTTCCTTGAAACTCTGTGAACCTTTCTTGTCACTAGATTTACTCCTTCTACCTCTGGAACACGAAGCTCTAGAGTAAGCCACATAGGTAGAGGAGTGGGAAGTCTCTATGCACTCAGCCTCCAGCTCGAGATGACGAGATATGTCCTCAAAAGTCTTGATGTGCTCACTATGAGTCATCAAGAGCTTCATCTAACTCCATTGAGGGTCAGGCAGCGAACGAATCACTGTAAGGACCTTCTGCTCCTTAATGAGATCAACCCCAGCCTCCCTCAGATCCCTAATCATGCCACTCATCACGCGGAGACGTTCAGACATTGAATGGTTAGGATCTTTGACATGTTGCATAAATTTGAGGTTCAAGGCCTGTAGCCTTGTTGCTGAGGTCTGACCAAACCGAATCTTGAGCTGGTTCCACATATCTTGAGCAGTTGAAAATCCCTCAAAATCTCCAATCAGATCATTATGCATATAGCTTAACATAGTGAAGCGTGCACAATGATCCTTCTTTACCCATTTTTCATAGACTTCATGATCCTAATGGTTCTGCTCAGAGGTAGCAGGTTCTGATGGTGTCATACTGTGTTAGGGTTTTCAAGACTTCTTGCTCATTTAGTAGATATTGGATCTTTCGGTGCCACATTATAATTTTATCCTTCTAATTTTTTGCCTCTATCGAGGCTAGCTACACCAGATTGGAAGGCCATCACTACATTTGGTCAAGGAAAATATGGACATCATGCACATAATCAATGTATATCTCTGTTTGAAAAATATTCAGATTTCAAATAATCTTACTTATAAATGAGATCAAAAATTTCGCTAAGCTCATAATCATCACTCATTTAATAAGATAGAACACTGAATCCAATAATTTTTCATAGAATATATCTATGTTGTCCACAAAATCAGCATTGGAACAAATCCGCATATGCTACATCTAGTATATATTTCATGTCAACTAAAGACATAAATCAATATATATATTATTTATGCACCAAGCATAAATAAACATGCTTGTAGAAAATAATAACAATTTATATAAATGCCCCTTATGCACTAAGCATAAATTATTATGTCAACAACAATAAGATGCAGAAAAATATGCATAAATCATATTTATACACTAAGAATAAATAATTATGCAACCAAAAAAAATTTTACAAAAAAAATCAGACAGAATGGTAACAAAAATATTCATGCATAGAGCATAAACCCCTATGTCACATCAAAAAAATTTCCAATAAATTTTCTATGATATTCTATGAATTTTTTTGATTTTTCTACAATTTTTTATGATTTTTCTGCATTTTTTGTAATATTTCTAATTTTTTTCTAGATTTTCTATAATTTTAAAATATCCAAAAAATTTGAAAAAGCAATTTAAATGCCACGCAAGCACTAACGTCAGCTCGGCCCAACACGTGGACTGCCACGTTGGTAGGGCCCGCAGCCACGCGAGCTGCCACGTCGCAGTGAATTTCCTTAATTTTTTTATTAAATCGTGGCACGAAAAGATGGAAATGCCCCTGCTTAGTTCTCGAATTTACGGGTGGTGCCACCTGTAAACTCAAGAATGTAGCCGTACGCGCTGCGTGCACGGCCGAGATGCAGGGCCGTCCCGACCCTTCGACGGTCGGGATGAAGCTCCGGACGAGAGGGGGGGGCCGCCGGCCTCCGAAGAGGCTCTGACGGCCCAGCGTCCCATGGACGCACAGAGTCCCGCCGCCCTTCGTGGCAGCGGACTCGGCTTCCTCGGCCCTCCGGCGGCCGGGGAAGAGAGGGGGGAACCCCGGCGTCGGCGGAGACGATGCCGGTGGCCGTTCCGGGGTCCGATGGCCCTGACAATTTTTTTTTTGAACTGCGGCTACCGCGGTCGCAGCAGAGGGGCAGGCGGCGGCGTGCGGCTTGCTCCTCCACCTCTTCCCCCTCGCCAGCCACCGCCCATAACGTGGTGACGACGAGGCTCTGATACCACTGTTGGTATCCATTAAACCGTGGAACAGGGGAGGCCAACTCACCTGTTTCATGGAGGTGCAATGGGTGCCTCCGGTGAGGATCGTCGGTTGTCGAGGGGGCTACAAGAGTCCTCGAAGATGCCCACACCCTTGGGCCATGGTGCTGGAGAGGGAGAAGGCAATGGAGGAAGAGAAGAGCCTAGTTTTCTTCTTTGTCACTGTCTCTGTCATTACAACCGAGAGCTCGTCTCCCTTCTTATAGATCTCGTCCGGGAGACAACCCATTTAAGGGTTATGGGTGGACGTCACCTTCAATCGAAGTCTTGGAGGGAGGAGCATGCATCCCGTGTTCCTCATGGGCGGCTCCATCCCAGCCGCAAGAAGAATAGGGGGAAGAACAGGGGAACAGGGGCTGAAACAGTTTCAGCCCCTGTTTCGTAACAGAATGCAACAAAAAAAAAAGGAAGAAGAAGAAGAAGAATATAAGGAGATGTTGCATGTAATGATGGACATTCTCTATGTCAGGCTTGTTAATAGAGGTAGTTAAATTCCTCTTAGCAAGTACCAATCCAACAACATTTGCAATGGCCTGACCAAGTGGACCTGCACCATTCCATCAACCATCAATGAAAATGAGCACTTTTTACTAACATCAAGTGAGAAGAATAAAGCGCATGCCTCAATTATATTCTCTGTAATTCAATCAGTTCGGAAAGTAATCTGGCAGTGATTTCAATTCTAGGAGTTTCAAAATTCTCAAGGTGACCAGGAGTTTTTCTTCCCCACTGCCGGAAAGCCTGCAAACCATCCTCCTAGAAGAACATATTGGAACTATTGCTGCTGAAATCCATCCTCCGACTCGGATGCGGCGGGGCTTCGAGACGGGCTTCCTCCTGGGCGGACCTGCAAGACAGTCCGCACGCAAGAGGCGTTGAGGGTGGCCCTCTGTGGAAGACCCTCCGACGCTCAAGTCAGTGGAGATCGACAGTCAACAGAAATGAGAAGAAGTCTCTCGCCGAAGAGTTCCTCCAGAGGCTCCAAGCGAAGCGCTAATGGCGGAAGTGAAGGCAGAGAAAGAGAGAGAGAGCCAGTGAGCAAGTGTGCGCACAGGAGATTGCGTACCTGAGGGGGGTCCAAAGCTGTGGTATTTATAGAGGATCACCTGGTTGTTTGGGAGCGTCGTGGGTTTGAAAGCTGTTGAGATTCGAATCTAGTTTGTTATGAGATTGGTAGGATTCGTATCTAGTTAGTTAGAGGATCAATGGCTGGGAGAGCTTGTTGATGTCTCGAGATTTGGTGGGAGCATAGGCCCCAGGAGGCCTAGGCCACTCTCAGATATGATTCATGTTTTAAATCTTAAGGATTTAAGCTTTCCCGTGCCAGATTCCATAGAGGTATGGGGATCACTCGGGTTAGGCCAAGTGATCAGAAGGAACCAGCTAAAAAAGCCGGGTGGTGGGATGGTTCGGCTAGAGCCAAGGGACGATAGCTCAGCCGGAGCCGAGAAACGGTAGACGATAGCTCGGCCAGAGGGGCCAAGAGATGATAGCTCGGTCGGGACCGAGAAACGAGGGCTCAGCTAGGGCCAAGAGATGAGATAGCTCGGCTGGGACCGAGAGATGATGGCTCGGATGGGGCCGAGAGATGATAGCTCGGCTGGGGCTGAGAGATGAGATAGCTCGGTTGGGACCGAGAGATGAGATAGCTCGGCTGGGGCCGAGAGATGATGGCTCGGCTGGGGCCGAGAGACGATGTAGGCTCGGATGGGGGTGTGGTAACGCGGTCCGCGTCTTGAGAATCTTTAGCACGGTAAGGGGCTAAGGCGCCCCGACCTACCGAGGCTGACTTATCCCTGGCGGGTGTCGCACAGCAAGCAGGAATCAGGGCTAGCCTTAGCCACGTACAGATTATTGAAGCGTGGTGATTTTACCCCTTAACATATGCCCCCCACTCCCTAGTTCGAAGCGTAGGTTCGGGCATAGGGAGTATAAGTCAATGTGGCATGATTTGAAAGGAAGGATTCGGATTAGACAGCCCGCGCAATGATGCCCTATTTAATGCTGCGCGGTCGCCATGCCTTCATGGGTAAGGCTCCTTTGGGGTGACGGTTGGGGGACTGCCATGTAGTAAATCCTGGTTTTTACGGCATTTGTAGAGGTGGTTCCGGGCGCCTTGGGTGAGATGCCTTATCTTCTCTTGAGGCGGTTTTCTTCGAGGGGAAGCAAAGTCGAAACAGCGCCGTTTCTGCTCGCAGCGCTCCTTCGTTCCTCTTTGGAGCATTTTGTTCTTTGTTCCCTCTGTAGCTTCATTTGGTGTTTCTCCTGGCTAGCAGAATGATGAGCCCCGACGACGTGGTTTTGGAGATTGCCATCGAGGATTTGGAGAAAATTTGCCAGAAGTACGGCATTCCCTCGGATGTTATTCTGCGGTTGCCGTAACCCGAGCATAGGGTTTCACAAGATTTGGAACACGGGGTCTTTCTTTATGAAGATAGTCTGAAGGCGGGCCTCCGATTTCCTCTCCATCCCCTGGTGAAGGAGATCATGAAGTTTTACAACATCTGTCCGACGATGGTCGCTCCCAACAGCTGGCGGAGTATCATCGGGTTTATTTCGATGTGCAGCCGGATTCAGGTAGTGGCAACTCTGCCCCTTTTTCGTGCTTGCTACCACCTGATACCTGGGAGGAAATCGGAGTGGCCTTACATCAGACCTCGGAGGTCATTTAAGATGATCATGGATAAGCCGTCATCTATAAAGGGGTGGAAGATTCAATTCTTCATTCCTGAAGGGAACATTGGTTCCGATTTTTTCTGAGGATGGGGAAACTTTGTGCGGGATGTGGAAGCACATCTGACTTTATCCGAATAGGAGGAGGAGGATTTGGAAGTCCTCCGCGATGGCAGGGCGATCTTGGCCAACGACTTACTATCGGAGGAGGCTCTTTTCGCCGCCAGGCTTAGCCCTCTCAATCTGCATGGTAGGTCCTTTTTCACTGGTTTTATTTGAGCAAATGCGTCTTGGTCTGACAGCTTGCTCTTCGCTCCCGCCACCAAGAAGTCTGAATTGTCAGGCCGCATACAAAAAGGATAGGCAAGTGCCCAGGGGAGAGTAGCAGTGGGAAGAAAAGTAAGCCCGAGAAGAAGGCTTGTCTTTCCGAAGAGCGCTCGTCAGAGGTTGGGGTAACCACGACGGGGGCACCAAAAATAGAGGAGGGCCCAAAGAGGACTGCTGAGATCCCCTGTCCCCCAGTGGTGGAAATAGAAGATAGCTCGGACGAGACTCCATTGGCTCATCCGAACGCTCCTCCTTTGGAAGATGAGCCAATAGCTAGCTTGGCGGAGGTCGGTGCCCCTGAGGGCTCTTTCCTGAACGGAGAAATGTCTCTAGCCTTGGCAGGAGGACAGGAAGGGGTGACTGCAACCGCTGAAGCTCAAGAAGAGCTCTCTATTGGAGGGCCTCCCTCGGAGGGGTTTTGAGGCGGTGACACTGGGTTGGTTGCAGCAGAGACTCCCGAGGGGCTGACGACTGGAGAACCTCTTTCTGGAGAGGTTGGGGCAACTGCCGAATAGACTGAAACCTTGGCGAAGCCTGCAGGGGAAGAGCAGGTGTTCGCAATCGAGGGGAGAAACTCGGACGAGGGGATAGGGCAAGGTGAGAGTCTTGCGGCCGAAGCTTCCTCCCCAAAAGCTTTGGGAAAACTGGTGCTTGGGCTGGCCGAGTTATCCGAGGAAGGCCAGGTTAGAATTATGCTGGAGGAGGCCGAGAGGTCAAAGGCTTCTCAATCGGAGGTTGCCCGGATCGATCTTTCAGGTGGGGATGGTCAGCCCAGTAGCTCGGACTCGGCCATCGAAGCGGCGTTTGCTGCCCTAATAAGGTCGGTATTGTACCCGGACGCGGATCCTTCAGCGGATAAGTTCGCAGACCTAGATCTTGTTGATGCCGCATTTGGCCAGTGGGACGTGGTGAAGGATATCCACCTTCTTTCCGAGATCAACAATTCTACCCTCATGGGGCTAGCCAAGTCTTACATCTCCTGTGTAGGTTTCTATTCCCAAGCAGCGAATGCTTCCCGGTTAGCTCGGTCGTGCTTTTCTCACTTTGTGTTTCATTTTGCAGAGTGCTTTGGTTACCAGGGCGCTGTGCTGGCGCTTGAGCCTGGCAACGGGGGCCAGTATCCAGGCTAGGAGAGTCAACACCGAGCTTCAATCGCGAGCGGAAGCGTCTGACACATTTGAGCAGCTTCTGAGCACCAGTAACGAGAATCTGGCAAGGATGAAGGTATTGTATCGGGCTGCCCAAGATAATGTGTCCAAGCTAGAGCTTGAAGTGAAGGAGCTGCGTGGGTTCCTGGCGAAGTGTGACGACGCATGATTGGAGCTATCCCGGATCAAATCCAGGCATTCCGAAGAAATGAAAACTGTTAAGAAACAGTTTAACGAGAACCTGAGCAGGCAGAGGAGAGAGGCCGCGGAAGAGAGGAGTCGCCTGAGTAGAATGCTTGGCGAAACGGAGGAGAAGGCACGGCGGCGCGACCGTGACATTGCCGACAGGGACGACAATATCAAATGGCACTAGGAAAAGATTAACCTGCTCGACAACAAGCTCTCCCAAGCCTGGGGAGAAGTTGATGATAGGCAGTCGAGGATCAATGATCTTAAGAGCAGAGTCGAGCTAATTAGAGCTGACAAGTCGAGGGCCATTGATGAGATCAAGGAGCTGACCAAGAAGCTAGCTCAGCGGGAGGAGGAGGTGTGGTCCTACCCCCTTTTTTTAGCTTCCTTTACTAGCCCATCGCAGCGTTGGCTAATTCTATTTTTACAGATGAAGGAGGCGGAGCTGCATAACCGAGACCAAATGCGGGCCTTGCAAGGGGAGTTGGCATCCGATCAAGAGAGGAATTCAGAGCTCGAGAGGCGGGTCAGTGAATCCGAGGAGCAGGTTGCTCTACTGCGGAATCGAGCTGCTGAAATGAGGGGCTGGTTGCCTCACTACGGAGCCAGGTAGCTAAAACTGAAATGCGGTTCGCTTTGCTCAAGGGCGAACAAGATGCAACTTGCGCCGATGCCTTCCAACTCGGTGTGGAGGACACTCGAAGCAAGATATCCAAGGAGCATCCAGAATGGGACCTCTCCTTCTTGAGTGTTGAGACCCCTGAAGCTTGCTCCCCGGGGGATGAAGAGGACGAATATGATGATTTTTTAGATGCCGATTCTAACATTGCTCCGGGTGTCAGTGAGGCCGTGACCCTGGAAGGGCATCCTCGTCATACCATCGGGGAAACAGCAGTGTTTGAAAAGGGTGAGACAAGTCAAGCTCCCCCGAATGTCACTGAGGAAGCTGCCGAGGCCGCTGGGGCCGTTCCCAACCCTGATTCTTAAGGGTTATCTGTACGTTTTTGCTTTTGTTTTTTGAACTTGTAACTCAGTTGGAGTCTTTAATGAATGAGCCTTTTGTCTCCATTCGATTGCCTTTCTCGGATGATCTCTTTTCTCGAGTTTTTTTCTCGACCGCGAGTAACCTATGGCTTACTTGCGCCGCTTGGTAGGTTTAGCTCGGATTTGAGCGAACATCTTGGTCGAGGCCGAGGCATATGGATAGGCTTGGTGAAGGAGCCGAGATACGACATAGCTCGGTTAAAGGGGCCGAGAGACGACCTAGCTCGGCCGAAGTCGCAAGGTGCGATAACTCAGCCAGAACCGAGAGATGCGGTAGGTCGACTGGAAAGGACCAGGAGTTACAGAAATGCCTTGGCCAGGACCGAGGTAGTCCGACTTATCAAGGGCGAAGACGTAGGTGCACCTTCGATAAAAAGGGAGATTTGATCCCGAGAAAAAGGGGGGTTTGTTAACTTTCCCATCGCCATTTTCTTATTCTTCACGTTTCGGAGGAGCAAATCCTCGCCTCTTGCGAGTGGCTACTGAAGTAACGACACGTGGCGAGGTCTTATGGCAGGGGCACTGGAGCCGATGGGTCGGGTGACCGGGGCACTCGTCCGAAGTAGTTTAAATACCAATGGGTGGTAGGGCATCGTTAACCACTTTCTCTGCCAATCTTTTATTGGTTTATCTAAACTTGTGACAGCAAGATGGCTTCCGAGAAAGGAGGAAGGTCGGCCGGAGCATCAGTCAACGGTGTCAACGCCCGTTGGGGGACCCGTAGGGGCCGCACTAAGGCGATCATCGACAGGGAAGTCCTGGCCTCATCGTTTGCAAGCCACGAGCAACTTCGGAAGGCGGACGAGCAATACATGGTTGCCTCTACCAGGGAGATCCTGCGCCTCCGTGAGACCAACGATCGGTTGGAAAGGAAGGTGGCGTCTCTTCAATGGCAGTTGGGCGAGCCGGTTCTATGGCGAAGGGAGGGCTCAGCGACTCCTGAAGAGAATGGCGAGCCCCTGTAAGGGCCGATGTATTTTTCTTTCCTTTTGTCGCCCTTTTTATGATGAATGAAAAGAACAGCTTCTGCGGCTTTCATGTTTGTTGCTGTTTTGAGATGCTTGCTTTCATCGTGCAAGTCTTATAAGTGATCTACTCCCTTGGAGGATTTTTGTCTATCCTGGCAAGATTCAAGGTACAGCGCTCATGCTTTAGCCGAAGTACAAGGAGTGCCTCGTTGTCGATGAGATGAGGGTAGCTATCTTTGTCTAGATCGGGGTGTGGGATAACACTCAATCATGCTGAACTGAAGATAGATACTTCGGCTTGTTCCGAAGTATGGAAGCAGCTCTGGCCTTGAAGGGGAGCCTAAGGAAATGCCTTGGTTCATGCCTGGATACAACAGGCAGTTGGGCCAGAGTAGAGGATATCGAAGCGTCCTTATCGAGGAGTACTTGGCCTTTGCACCTCTTTATTATATTGTCAGTGCCTTGTCTTTTTTAAGGCAAGTCGACCTTCATTTTGCCGAAGTAGATAGTACGGTTGTGTAGCCAGCAAAGGGTGGCCTTGGTGCTTTCCAAGGGGCTTTTATTATATCGATCTTTTCCAATGCAGGTCGTTTTAGCGTACGACGCAAGCACTTATCCGCCATTGGAGGACGTCGCTTTCACGGGACGATCTCCCAGGGCTGCTTGTATCTGTAAGATCAGCGGGCAATTCTCCACATTTAAAATTTATGATCCAGGATCAGAGAAAATTATTTGACGTGCGTCATGGTTCGGGCGACACGTTTGGCGCGCAACGAGGGGCGCTGTCTTCACCCCAGGAGGCCACGTGGTGGTGTGGATTAGGCGTTTTGAATCTCGGGGCTTTCTGCCTTGATAGTTGCTCCCGACCCATTCTGCCTATAAAAGGGGGAGGAAGGGGCCGTGTTAGGCCATCCCCAAAGCTTTCTTCTCTGTGTTCGTAGAAAAATTTTATGATGGTTGTGTCCCGGAGGCTTAGTGCAGAGGGACTGAGTTTTTCTTTTGCAAGCAGTCTTCCCCCTGATAGCTGGGGTGATGAAGGAGTCGCTGAAGAGCGGCTCGTCCTTAAGGAAGGAGACTCGGAGATCACATGGAGAGCGCACAGGTGGTCCGCAGAGGTCACATGGAGAGCACACATATGCGCTTCCTGTATGTCCTTTGTGGCCTGCTACGGGGGAGGCAGGGTAGGAAGTGCATAGGCACCCCCGTAGCACGCACAGAGCCCTCCTTCTTCATCGGGCTGGATTCTCGCCTCTTCTCTGAGGGGAATCCTTGCCATGGGAAGGGGGAGCTGAAAGCAGCGTGGGGCTGATGGTCCCATAGCTCTCTCAATCGGGCAGCGGCTTGCAGCCCAGCATCCCACCCAGGGGGAAGCTGGTTAGTTTGCCCGATTCCTCAGAATCAGCATCCATGGGTTATGCCTCCTTTTGGATCTCTTAATCATCCGGAGGGACCATGGGAGGCCGGCTTTGCCACTTATCAGGGCGAGCTGACTGATTTGTCTGATTTCTTGGGTCAGACGCCGAAGTATCATCATTAACCGAAGCTGACTGGAGCAGTTCGGCCGAGCTATTTACTCGTCTTCATTTTCGTGCTTTGATGCACTTGTAACTCCTCTCAGGAGGTTGTAACTTTTCTTTTGATGAGGAAATAAAGAAATTTTCATTCCTTCTTTCTTTAGCTTCTGCCTCCTTTGTGCTGGGGAGTTGTTACTCCTGTATTGCTCAGTCCAGCCGGGGCTTATAAGCTGCCCGAATCCGGAGGAAGTCTTGGAGATCTTTCGGTCTGGCCGGAGCTTGCAAGCTACCCAAATCCGAATGAAATTTTGGGGACCACTTGGTCCGGCTGTAATATTCTATTCCGACTCATAGCTTGGCCCAATCGAGGTATGGAGATTTAGCTTAGGTAAGTAGCTTGGCCATCGTCGAGGATTGTGATATCTTGTCCGGCCCTTATGTTGAATACAAACTCTGGTGTAGACTATCAGAGAAGATGAGGGTCGCCCGACTGACGCATGGGGCACCCGGGACTTACGATTCGGTTACCTTCGAGGAAGGCGGGCCAGCGCGTTTCATTTCTTCGCGCTTTTTTGAGGGCGCCTGATAGATTTTCAAGGGCATTTATCTCAGAGGGTGTTTGACAAAACAAAGGGAAACTGGTCCTTAGAGAAGGAGGGAAGTTCCCGAGCACCTCGTTGATGCGAAACGATCCTCCTCGGGAGGGGGCGAGACCCCTCGACTCCCGCGAGTGCCCATCGGAGTGGTGACGCATGCCGAGTTCCCACAGGTCGAGATTAATGACCCGACCGATTGAAACACTCGCCAGGAGTGGTTTAAATACGGACTAGAGGGATGCCCATGCCAATCATCCTTTCAGCCAGTTCCCAGCGGCTCTTGAGTGTGGATATGGCCTCTGGTGGTGAAAGACGACCAACTCAAGGGCCGAACGGCGGTGCCGATGGCCGCAGGGACTCCCGGGAGAGTCGCATCGCAGTGACCATTGATGGAATGGCCTTGGCGTCAGCATTCGCGAGCCATGATCAGCTACAGAGGGCGGTCAAGCAATATCTGGCCATCTCGATGAGGGAGGTCGAGTCCCTCCGCCATGTTATCAGCCAGCAAGAAGGGGAGATAGCGTCCCTTCGCCAAAAAATTGCCGAGTTAGTTCAGCGTAGGGAGGGTTCAGCGGCTCCCGAAGAAGACATGAAGCCTCTATGAAGGCTAGTTTTGTTATTTTCTTTTTTCTTTGTCGTTTTCTCTATAATAAGCAGAAAAGGGGGTTTTTGGGCAACATTTGCTTTCTCTGCCATCCCCAAGATGTTTGTTCCTGTCGAACAATGTTTTGCGTTTTGGAGACCAACTACGTCGGCCGGGGCTTGTAAGCTGCCCGAATCCGAACATAGTCTAGGGGAACGTTTAGGTTGGTTGGGGCTTGTAAGCTGCCCGAATCCGAGCTTAGTTTAGGAGAATGTTTAAGTCGGCCGGGGCTTGTAAGCTGCCCAAATCCGAGCTTAGTTTAGGAGAATACTTAGGTCGGCTAGAGCTTGTAAGCTGTCCGAATCTGAGCTAAGTTTAGGAGAACATTTAGGTCGGTCGGGGCTTGTAAGCGGCCGAAATCCGAAAGTAGTTTAGGAGAAAGTTTAAGTCGGCCGGGGCTTGTAAGTTGCCCAAATCTGAGCTTAGTTTAGGAGAATACTTAGGTCGACCGGAGCTTGTAAGCTGTCCGAATCCGAGCTAAGTTTAGGAGAACGTTTAGGTTGACCGGGGCTTGTAAGCTGCCTGAATCCAAGCTTAGTTTAGGAGAATACTTAGGTCGGCCGGGGGTTGTAAGCTGCCCGAATCCAAGCTAAGTTTAGAAGAATGTTTAGGTCGGTTGGGGCTTGTAAGCTGCCCGAATTCGAGCTAAGTTTAGGAGAATGTTTAAGTCGGCCGGGGCTTGTAAGCCACTCGAATCCGAACGTAATTTAGAAGAAAGTTTAAGTCGGCCGTGGCTTGTAAGCTGCCGAATCCAAGCTTAGTTTAGGAGAACATTTAAGTCGGCCGAGGCTTGTAAGCTGCCCGAATCCGAGCTTAGTTTAGGAGAATACTTAGGTCGGCCGGGGCTTGTAAGCTGCCAGAATCCGAGCTAAGTTTAGGAGAACGTTTAGGTCGGCCGGGGCTTGTAAGCGGCCCGAATCCAAACATAGTTTAGGAGAATACTTAGGTCGGCCGGGGCTTGTAAGCTGCCCGAATCTGAGCTAAGTTTAGAAGAACGTTTAGGTCGGCCAGGGCTTGTAAGCGGCCCGAATCTGAGCTTAGTTTAGAAGAATACTTAGGTCGACCGGGGCTTGTAAGCTACCAGAATCCGAGCTAAGTTTAGGAGAACATTTAGGTCGGCCGGGGCTTGTAAGCTGCCCGAATCCGAGCTTAGTTTAGGAGAATACTTAGGTTGACCGGGGCTTGTAAGCTGCCCGAATCTGAGCTAAGTTTAGGAGAACGTTTAGGTCGGCCGGGGCTTGTAGGCTGCCCAAATCCGAGCTTAGTTTAGGAGAATACTTAGGTCGGCCGGGGCTTGTAAGCTGCTCGAATCCAAGCTAAGTTTAGGAGAACGTTTAAGTCGGTTGGGCTTGTAGGCTGCCCAAATCCGAGCTTAGTTTAGGAGAATACTTAGGTCGGTCGGGGCTTGTAAGCTGCCCGAATCTGAGCTAAGTTTAGGAGAACATTAAGGTTGGCCGGGGCTTGTAAGCGGCCCGAATCCGAACGTAGTTTAGGAGAATACTTAGATCGGCCGGGGCTTGTAAGCTGCCCAAATCCGAGCTAAGTTTAGGAGAACGTTTAGGTCGACCGGGGCTTGTAAGCGGCCCGAATCCAAACATAGCTTAGGAGAATACTTAGGTCGGCCGGGGCTTGTAAGCTGCCCGAATCCGAGCTAAGTTTTGGAGATCGTTTAGGTCGGCTGGGGCTTGTAAGCGGCCCAAATCCGAACATAGCTTAGGATGATACTTAGGTCGGCCGGGGCTTGTAGGCTGCCTGAATTCGAGCTAAGTTTAGGAGAATACTTAGGTCGGCCGGGGCTTGTAAGCTACCCGAATCCAAGCTAAGCCTTGGAGATCGTTTAGGTCGGCCGGGGCTTGTAAGCGGCCCAAATCTGAACATAGTTTAGGAGAATACTTAGGTTGGCCGGGGCTTGTAAGCTGCCCGAATCCGAGCTAAGTTTAGGAGAATACTTAGCTCGGCTGGGGCTTTTAAGCTACCCGAATCTGAGCTAAGCCTTGGAGATCGTTTAGGTCGGCTAGGGCTTGTAAGCGGCCCGAATCTGAACATAGCTTAGGAGAATATTTAGGTCGGCCGGGCTTGTAAGCTGCCCAAATCCGAGCTAAGTTTTGAAGATCGTTTAGGTCGGCCAGGGTTTGTAAGCGGCCCGAATTCGAACATAGCTTAGGAGAATACTTAGGTCGGCCGGGGCTTGTAAGCTGCCCGAATCTGAGCTAAGTTTAGGAGAATACTTAGGTCGGCCGGGGCTTGTAAGCTACCCGAATCCAAGCTAAGCCTTGGAGATCGTTTGGGTCGGCCGGGGCTTGTAAGCAGCCCGAATCCGAACATAGCTTAGGAGAATACTTAGGTCGGCTGGGGCTTGTAAGCTGCCCGAATCCGAGCTAAGTTTTGGAGATCGTTTAGGTCAGCCGAGGCTTGTAAGCGGCCCGAATCCAACATAGCTTAGGAGAATACTTTGGTCGGCCGGGGCTTGTAAGCTGCCCAAATCTGAGCTAAGTTTAGGAGAATACTTAGGTCGGCCGGGGCTTGTAATCTACCCGAATCCGAGCTAAGCCTTGGAGATCGTTTAGGTCGGCCGGGGCTTGTAAGCGGCCCGAATCCAAACATAGCTTAGGAGAATACTTAGGTCGGTCGGGCTTGTAAGCGGCCCGAATCCGAACATAGCTTAGGAGAATACTTATGTCGGCCGGGGCTTGTAAGCTGCCCGAATCCGAGCTAAGTTTTAGAGATCATTTAGGTCGGCTGGGGCTTGTAAGCGGCCCGAATCCGAACATAGCTTAGGAGAATACTTAGGTTGGCGGGGGCTTGTAAGCTGCCCGAATCTGAGCTATGTTTAGGAGAATACTTAGGTCGGTCGGGGCTTGTAAGCTACCCGAATCTGAGCTAAGCCTTGGAGATCGTTTAGGTCAGCTGGGGCTTGTAAGCGGCCCAAATCCAAACATAGCTTAGGAGTATACTTAGGTCGGCCAGGGCTTGTAAGCTGCCCGAATCCGAGCTAAGTTTTGGAGATCGTTTAGGTCGGCCGGGGCTTGTAAGCGGTCTGAATCCGAACATAGCTTAGGAGAATACTTAGGTCGGCCGGGGCTTGTAAGCTGCCCAAATCCTAGCTAAGTTTTTAGCGTCGTTCGGTCCTCGATCACGCTGGGGGCGCTCGGTCATACCGAGCTTTTATCAAGTGGGACTCGACCTAGCCGAGGTTCGGAGATTCAATTCAAAGCTTAGGGGAACGGCTCGGATGTGCCGAGAGTGAGTTAGAGGTATTGATTTCTCATCACAATTTTTTCAAAGAGTCGACCATGTCGTAAATAACAGGAATAAGATGCTAGAGTTATAAACGGGGCAGGTCAAAGAGGCGTACCCTACTAATAGTATACGTGGAGGTTATCCGAGTTCCACGTCCGGGGAATGGTTTTCCCGCTTAGATCCTGGAGCTTGTAGATGCCAGGTCCGATGACTTCCGCTACTTGGTAGGGGCCTTCCTAGCTCGGCGAGAGCTTTCCTTGCTCCAGCGGCTTGGAGATGGATGCTTTCCGGAGAATGAGATCACCAGGTGAGAAGGATTTCCTTTGACTCTAGAGGCATGATAACGGGCCACTCTCTGCTGGTATGCGGCCATTTTGATTCAAGCTTTTTCCCTGACCTCTTCTACCAAGTTGAGATTGGTGCGGAGCTGCTCGTCGTTGGTTCTTCCAAGTAGCTTTCAACTCGAGGAGAGGGCAGGCCTATCTCCACTGGGATGATGACTTCGTGCCAAAAGCCATCCGAAACGGGGTCTCGCCGGTGGGGATCCTCCGGGTGGTGCGGTAGTCCCATAGAACATGGTGAAGTTCATCCGTCCATCTGCCTCGGGTTCTGGCGAGCCGAGCTTTAATCCCTTGAAGTAGGGTTCGATTTTTTACCTCGGCTTCTCCATTGGCCTGCGGATGCCCTACTGAGGTGAGGCGGTGGGTAATGCCGTGATCTTCGCAGAATTCCTGGAACTTGGGATTATCGAACTGTTTGCCGTTGTCAGTGATGATGGTATGCGGGAGGCCGAAGCGGCAGATAATGGATTTCCACACGAAATCCCTGGCCTGAGCTTCGGTGATTTAGGCGACTGCCTCAGCCTCGACCCACTTAGTAAAGTAATCAATGGCGACGAATAAAAACTTCCTCTGCCCGGTGGCAAGGGGAAAAGGGCCAAGAATATCCATCCCCCACTTAGCAAAGGGCCAAGCGGAGGAAATGGGGATCAGACTGGCAGAAGGGAGCCTCTGAATGTTGGAGTGCCTCTGGTAGGGGTCATAGGCTCGGACGAGATTGTCGGCATCCTTTTGCATGGTTGGCCAGTAATATCCTTGGCGAAGCACCTCGTGATATAAAGACCGACTTCCTATATGACTGCTACAAATTCCTTCATGCACCTCCCAAAGTGCATAGTCAGCCTCAGACGGGCGGAGGCATCTGAGAAGCGGCATGGAGAAGGACCGCTTATAGAGCTGGTCGTCGATTAGCACATAGTGGGTAGCTTGCAACTTCAGCTTTCTTGCTTCCCTGCAGTCGGCTGGGAGCGACCCTTCTTTAAGATACTCCAATATAGGGTCAAACCAGGATGGTTCGACCTCAATCTGCATCACTCGGTTTGCCTCCACGATGCTGGGCTTTTCCAGAATTTCAAGGGGAACGTCCACTCGGAGTTCATCGACTCCGCAGTTGCTAGCCGGGATAGTAGATCGGCACGCGCATTTTCCGATCTGGGGATATGGATAACTTCGAATTCGGTGAAGTAAGAGAGTAAGTTCTGCACCTCTTGGAGATACCGAATCATGTTTGGCTCTCGGGCCTCAAACTCGCCCCGCACGTGACTGGCTACCAACTGAGAGTCGGTAAAGGCATTCAGTTTCTTTACTTTCAGGTCACGGGCGATTCGGAGTCTGGCGAGCAGAGCTTCATATTCAGCTTCGTTGTTGAAGGATGGGAAGGAGAATCGAGCGCCGTACTCAAAGGTTATCCCCTCTGGACTGGTGAGGACTAGACCAGCACCGGAGCCATTGGCGTTGGAGGATCTGTCGACGTGGAGCAGCCACAAGGCGTTTGGTCTTGGATACTCGGAGGAGTCCGGGGTGGAGCCATCTTCTGGGATAGCGCATTCAAGGAGGAAGTTGGCTAGGACTTGCGCCTTTATGGCAGGGCGAGGCTGATATCGGATATCATGCTCACTCAACTCAACGGCCCACTTTGCCATTCTTCCTGATGTCTCCGGGTAGTGGACCACCGCCTTGATTGGCTGGTCGGTGAGGACCGTCACTGAATGCACCTGAAAATATGGTCGCAATTTCCGAATCGACGTTATTAGGGCCAACACCAGCTTTTCGATCCGGGTGTATCTCGTTTCGGTATCCCGGAGCAATTTGCTAACATAGTAGATTGGCTTGTGAGTCTTCTTCTCTTCTCTGACCAAAATCGAGCTGATTGCGCCCTCCGAAACTGCGAGGTATAGAAACAGCATTTCTCCCGGATTGGGACTGCTGAGGAGAGGCAGAGAACCGAGATACTTCTTAAGGTCTTCGAATGATTTTTGGCACTCGAGAGTCCATTGAAAGTTCTTGGTGGATTGGAGAGCTTTGAAGAAAGGGAGGCTCCTCTCGGCCGATCGAGCCACGAAGTGGTTGAGGGCCGCAATCCTCCCCGTCAGGCGCTGGACTTCTTTGATAGACGAAGGTGGTGTCATTTGCTGAAGGGCGTGTATTTTCTGCAGATTGGCTTCGATGCCTCACTGAGAAACCATAAAGCCCAGAAATTTTCCTGAGGTGACGCCGAAAGCGCATTTTGCCGGATTGAGCTTCATCCGATACTTTTGGAGTGTCGCGAAGCTTTCTAAAAGGTCTTCAATATACTGGGAAGCTTCTTTACTTTTAACCAGCATGTCATTAACATACACTTCCATGTTCCGACCGATTTGCTCCTTGAAGACATTGTTTACTAGCCTTTGGTAGGTGGCGCCCGTATTCTTTAGACCAAATGGCATAACTCGGTAGCAATAGGTACCTCGGTCGGTTATGAAGGCTATTTTTTCTTCATCCTCGGGCGCCATCCGAATTTGGTTATAGCCTGAGTAGGCATCCATGAAGGTCAGCATCTGATGGCCGGAGGTGGCATCCACGAGCTGGTCGATCCGGGGGAGAGGAAAACTGTCTTTCGGGCATGCTTTATTAAGGTCGGTAAAGTCGATGCAGATTCTCCACTTGCCATTCGACTTTTTCACCATGACGACATTGGATAGCCAGCTCGGATAATTTACCTCCCGAACGAAGTTTGCCTTAATGAGCTTGTCCACCTCTTCTTCAATTGCTCTCTGCCGGTCAGGGGCAAGCTTCTCTTCTTCTGCTTTACAGGTCGGGACATCTCGTCCACATTAAGACGGTGGATAAGGACCTCCGGACTGATCCCAGGCATGTCTGAGGCTGACCAGGCGAAGACGTCAGCATTCCTTCGGAGAAAATTGATCAGCTCTAGCCGAATCTCCCCCTTCAGCAACGATCCAATCCTTATGGTTCGGTCAGGCCGAACTTCGTCCAAGTGAACACGTCGCCGATGAACCCCATTAGGGTGGAGTCCATGGCTCGGAGATTCTCTATAAGAAGCTTCATCTTCACAAACACGTCGAGGTACAAAACATTGACGGAGCTTCCACTATCAATGAGAATCTGGCTTACATCATAGTTGTTCAAGTTTAGAGATACAACTAATGCATCATCATGTGAGAACTGTACCCCTTGAAAGTCATCATTGGAGAAAGAAAGCTCGTCGGGGTGTGCCTTCTTCGGCGCTGGACCTTCTTCGTCGTCCCTCCCGCCTGAAGGACCACCGACCGCCTCAATCACATTGATGTGGCCAGCAACTGGAGGATTTGGAGGGGGAGGAGGTTGCTGGTGGGGCTCAGGCCGACGATCGCCCCCGTTCCTTGGCTCGGGGGCTCCTCTGAACCGATCTAGTCTACCCCGCTGGATGAGCCTTTCAATCTCATTCTTAAGCTGCCAGCACTCTTCAGTGTCATGGTCGTGGTGGCGGTGGTAGCGGCAATATTTGGTGGGATCTCTTCGGGCTGCATTCCCGCGGAGAGGAGGAGGTCGAGGGAGCTGGCGCTCGATCTCTATGAGGATCTCCGCTCTTGGGGCAGTGAGCGGAGTGAACCGGTGGAACCTCCTAAGCGGGCTCCGAGAGCGGTTCCTCGACGGAGGCTGGGGAATCCTCTGGCGATAAGGCGGACTTGGCCGGCGGGCAGGTCGGTGCCTATCGGAGCCCTTGGGCTCCTTCTTCGTTAGCTCGTCTCAGACAGCTCTCCGCGACTCCTCGACTCTGGCATATTTGTCGGCCAGGGCCATCATGCCGGAGAGGGTTGGCGGGTAGCTGACCTCCAGCGCCAGGTAGAAGTCGCTCTCCTTCAGTACCCCACCCGCTAGGGCAGACATGGCCACCTCATAATTAAGGTGGTCCACCTCTAGCATGGCCGTATTAAAACGGCCGAGATACTTCTTCAGGGACTCCCCCTCTCTCTGCTTAACTTCGGAGAGGGAGTCGGATCTTCGTCCGTGGCGGCAGCTACTGACGAACTGGCTGATGAATAGGCAGCTCAGCTCATCAAAAGAATTAACGGAACCTGGTTTCAAAGTATTGAACCAAGTTCGGGAAGATCCCCTGAGGGTGGAAGGGAAAGCGCAGCAGAGGACCGCGTCTGATGCTCCATGGAACATCATTATTGATCGGAAGCTGCTGAGATGATCGTCGGGGTCGGAGGAGCCATGATAAGGCTCGATGGCAGGCAGCTTGATGTGGGAGGGAATCACTTCCTCCATGATTTTCTTAGAGAAGGGGGCGCCCTGCTCCACTTTATTCTAAAGCGGATGGGCTTGCTTGGCGGCGTCAAGCTCTTGACGCATTTCTTGGAGTTGGCGTCGGATCTCCTCGTCAGGAAGAGCAAGAGGGGGGCAGGATGAGGAGGATACTAAGACGGTGTCGAATCATGGCGAGAATACATCAGGAAGAGAGATCGGGCCCGCCGAGATCTGGGGAGATCTTTGCCACGAGCTCACTGGGGAGCTGGCTTAGCTTTTCTGGGACGGCGAGGGGGTTTGCAATCCCGTGCAGACTGAAAGAAAAGATCGCCGGATGAGCGGAGGCCGCATCCTCCTCAGGAGGGTGAGGAGCATGAGCAGCCGGACGAGGGGCTTTGGAGCACCCCTGGATCAGGTGGGCTAGAGCCTGAACCTGCTAGGCTAGTAAGGCGAACTGGTCCTGAGTCACCGGGGCCGCCGGCGGCAACGGAGTCTTAACTGGCGGCGGTGGCAGCGCGACATTGCTCACTGGATCAGGCCTTTGAGAGGCGACCTGATCTCGAACTTCGGAGGTGGCCTTTCATCGGTTGGCCATGGGAGGAATCCTCTTGCAGACTGAGACCATTGTCTCCTGGATCACAAGTTTTAGGGACTTGAGGGCCCCTCCTTTAGCGCCAATCTGTTGCTGCTGAAATCCGTCCTCCAACTCGGACGCGGCGGGGCTTTGAGACGGGCTTCCTCCTGGGCGGACCTATAAGACAGTCCTCACGCGAGAGGCTTTGGGGGTGGCCCTCTGCGGAAGACCCTCCGACGCTCAAGTCAGTAGAGATCGACAGTCAACAGAAATGAGGAGAAGGCTCTCACCGAAGAGTTCCTCTAGAGGCTTCGAGTGGAGCGCTAATGGCGGAAGTGAAGGCAGAGAGAGAGAGAGAGAGCCAGTGAGAAAGTGTGTGCACGGGAGATTGCGTACCTGAGGGGGTCCGAAGCTATGGTATTTATAGAGGATCACCTGGTTGTTTGGGAGCGTCGTGGGTTCGAAAGCTGTTGAGATTCGAATCCAGTTTGTTATGAGATAGGTAGGATTCATATCTGGTTAGTTAGAGGATCAACGGCTGGGATAGCTTGTTGATGTCTTGAGATTTGGCTGGAGCATAGGCCCCAGGGGCCTAGGCCACTCTTAGATATGATTCCTGTTTTGAATCTTAAGGATTTAAGCTTTCCCGCGTCGGATTCCGCAGAGGTATGGGGATCACTCGGGTTAGGCCGAGTGATCGGAAGGAACCAGCTAGAAAAGCCGGGTGGTGGGATGGTTCGGCTAGAGCCAAGGGACGATAGCTCGGCCGGGGCCGAGAAACGGTAGACGATAGCTCGGCCAGAGGGGCCAAGAGACGATAACTCGGTCGGGACCGAGAAACGAGGGCTCGGCTAGGGCCGAGAGATAAGATAGCTCAGCTGGGACCGAGAGATGATGGCTCGGATGGGGCCGAGAGATGATAGCTCGGCTGGGGCCGAAAGATGAGATAGCTCTGCTGGGACCGAGAGATGATGGCTCGACTGGGGCCGAGAGATGATAGCTCGGCTGGGACCGAGAGACGATGTAGGCTCAGATGGGGGTGTGGAAACGCGGTCCGCGTCTTGAGAATCTTTAGCATGGTAAGGGGCTAAGGCGCCCCGACCTACCGAGGCTGACTTATCCCTGGCGGGTGTCGCACAGCAAGCAGGAATCAGGGCTAGCCTTAGCCACGTACATGATTATTAAAGCGTGGTGATTTTACCCCTCAACAGGAACCATCAAAAGCCTTAGTGTAAGATTAGAGCCAAGTCAAGGGTTAGAGTTTTCTTTTCTTTTTTTTCTTATTTATGAAGGAATGACATAAAGATCAAAACTTAAACAAAATAGGGGAAATGAAGAAGAGAGGATAAGGAGTAAAGAAATAAAGATGCGAGGACTCACGTAACCAGTGAGCTATAAAGGAAAGAACAGAAGAGAGCTTTTAGATTTTTCTTCTTGCTTCTTCTCGTTGCTTAATTTTATGGTGCCGGCTGGATGATAATTGCTTCTAAATATCATTCTCTCGTATCCCATCAAATAATGGCTCTCATTTTACTACTAAAACGCTAACAAAATAGTGCTGTCTAACTCCAGATTAACAAAGAGTTTTATATGCAATAACTAAAAACGTCTAGATTTATTTGGCATTTTTCTAATTTTAGGATTTAAGTTGATCTTTGGGTCCAAATTATAATTATCTTTGTTTTTAATTTTAATTTAGTACAGAAGATGGTAGGCTATGGTTGATGGATTGGCAAGCTACGGTAATCCCAAATTCAAGCCATTGGTTTTAATGAAAGTGTTCGTACTACTTGCACTGTGGATCAAAGTCTAATTCGACACTGAGATCTAATAAATTCTTTCGGACATTATTTTTATACAACATATTTGATGTTTATTTTTTCCTCTCATTCAAAGTAGGACTGAGTCTTGTACTCCCAACTTTTTGCGTTTAGGACTGAAATGAGCCTACAAGATGATGGTTCAATATAATACTAGCTTCATTCTATACAGTAACAAATGATCGTTAAAATGTGTTCGAAATAAAGGGTATAGTAGTTAAGCTAACGATTCTGGGTTATTTAGTTCTTTAGACTCGATTATAAAAGTTTCGATTTCTATTTATGGAAAGAAAAAGCGTGATGAGGGAAGAAAAGCATGACATAGTATTGCATGTCTTTCTTTTTATATACAATGTTAGAGAATCATCATTTTTGTGCTCAATACAATTTTTATTTTATTTTTTGGAATAGTAATTATGTTATTTATAAAATTGATATATTAGAGGAAACTAAAATTAATAATTAAATTTGTATATGAGTAAAATGAAATGTTGGAAGATGGTTATTAGAAGCAGAATGGATAAGATTTGTAAAACATTACAAATACGTTAGTAAATCAAATTATTTAATTTTTTTAAAATTAACCTTTGAAATAAAATAAATGAAAAATATAGATATAAATTACTAACCTTCAAATCTTTTTTAGCTAAATATCGTATATTTTTTATTTTACTAAAATGAATAAATTATACTCATATATATATATATATATATATATAATACATTATAAGCATTTTTTATGTAAGAGAAAAAGGATATATAAATAGTTGAATAATATCGAATTGATTTGTCCTGTGTTTATAGCTATTTAGAATAATGAAGTCTTAAATTTATTTATAGGGGTGGTGGCTATAAAACCGGAAAGAAGGCACTGTATATTGTCATTCAAAAACACTTTTTTTTAATTTAAAAATAGAAGAGGGCTAAGATCATGTGATATAATTTCATTTAAACAATTGAATTTTTAATTTTTAATAGTATATTTTTAAAAACTATTTTTAAAATAATATTTTTCAAACTATTTCATATTTGGACAATTGCAGTAATATAAGTTATAATTTTAGGATGGACTAAATCAATAGCACCACATCGAATTATTCGTGAGCTGATGATTTTAGGCTAATAATATATCCTCACAAATAATTCCATTATTTTTTATTTTTATTTTTTTGCTAAATTTAAAATGAAGTAAGCTAATGATTTGCTGACTTCATTTAAAAATTAGTAAAAAATAAAAAATAAAAATATAGAAGGGATGATTTCCTAAAATTATTACTCCGCCTCGTTATCAATAACTTGAATTTTAATTTTTTTTTCTAGATTTGACTAGTTTTGAACTAAATCATAATCTATAAATGGTTAGCATGAGTATATGTGATATGATATGTCATACATTTCTAATTCACATGAATCTATTCATTTACTTACTAATTCTACAGTTTTTTAATATAGATTGATGGGTTACAGAAGATGAATCAACAAATAAGCGTCAAGACTTGATTATGCATGTTTCTTGATATTGTTAGGATGATTTATTAATATCAATGTTTAGACGTAGTATTGTTGAATATGTATATGTCAGGCCATAATAATGGGCCCAATGTTGCACTCTTTAAATGTATGGAATCAAGAAAGATCGATGCTGCAATTGAGATGTGATATGGTCGGTTTCGATATGTCAATAAGTTTAAAACTATCTTATTTAAAAAATGAAATTATATCTTTTAAAAATATAATTGATAGCACTTAATAAAATGATAACTTTCTCTGTATACCACATATCTTTGAAATAAAAAAATGAGAACAAACATTAATCCAATCCTATAAAAACAAACCAAATTTCTTACAATATGCGATTAAATTGATTCAAACTAAATTATTTCAAAAAATTGAATCAACCAAACTGAATTATGCTAATTTGGTTTAATTAGTTTTTGCTAATTCGATTTAATTAATTTTTTTTTCGAATCATGGGCCCATTTTTGGGCTTCAAGCTCAAAAACCTGAAATTTTTATTATTTACCCATGTTTGAACTTTTGGACTGAAAATCTTATTTATAATCAATTTTTTAAGGCTTTTGGACTAAAAATTTTATTTTTTATTCTATATTTTGGGCTAAAAATTTCAGATTTTAAGTTGACAGCGAAAAATTTTGTTTGCCTCTAATTAAATGGATCTTGTACACAAATATATAAAATAAGGTGGACTGGGAATTCGTAAACTTAAATTCTACTATACAAATGCTGCAAAATAAGCCTTTGTTATAATATTACCAATAATATGGATGTCCATTGGTATTTCAAGAGGAAGTTATTCTAAGAGAAGGTTATGTTTATTTGCATTACCTATGTAAATGCTTATTAATGTTGATGAATATAACATCTTTTTCTATGTCTATAAATAGATAGCATGGAGTTGTATTTGAGATACCTAGATGGAATGAAAGAAAACATATTCCAATACTTTCTTAGTCTTTTTGTTCTATTGTTACTCTTTAATTATTTATTTATGTTTATGCAAGTTATTTGTATATCTAATTAATTATTTTCTCTTAATATTTTCACTCTTAGTTTCAACTTATCACTTGTTCATTTTTATATATACGATTAACTCTAGTCCTTGATAATTTTGAAATAATTTTCATTCTAATAAAAAGTTGTGTACTAATTTATTTGTGCGCTTTGAAAGTATTATTATGGCAAATTTGGTAAAACTTGATTTTGTGGCACTAGATATCACGGGCAAAAATTATCTATCATGGATACTTGATGCTGAAATCCATCTGGAGGCTAATGCCCTTGGTGATACAATTAAAGATTGTAATGAGGCATCCAACCAAGACAAAGCAAAAGCAATGATCTTCCTGCAACACCTAACAGTAAAAGATCCTCTTGTCCTTTGGAATAGCCCAAAAAAGCATTATGACCATCAAAAAAATAGTCATTCTTCCCAAGGCTCGTTATGATTGAATGCACTTATGTTTACAAGATTATAAGACAGTAAGTGAATACAATAGCTATGTTCAGAATTACTTCCCAGTTAAAATTATGTGAAGAAAAAGTCACTGATAAGGATATGCTGGAAAAAACTTTTTTGCACTTTTCATGCTTCCAATTTGCTCCTACAATAGCAATATCATAAAAAAGGTTTTAGAAAATATTCTGAACTAATTTTCTACCTTCTTGTGGCTGAATAAAATAATGAACTTTTGATGACAAACCATGAAGGCCATTTAACTGGCTCTGCACCATTCCCTGAAGTGAATGCGACTACGTATCAATTTTATAAACAAAGGCATGGTCGTATATGTGACCATAGACACGGATGTGGTCGAGGACATTTGGTTATCATGGTGGTCATGTTAAAACTCCTTCTCATCGCTTGAAGCGAAAAAAAAGAGAAGAAAATTAAGAAAGGCAAAGGGGAGTTAAGTAAAAATTTGATGAAAAACTCATGCTATCGTTATGGAATGAAGGGTTATTGGTCACGTACCTATCATACACCAAAACACCTTGTCGAACTTTATCAGAAGTCATTGAAAAAGAATAAAAAAAAGATAGAAACAAATTTTATTTCTGAATGTAGCCCTTCTGATACTGGATTTGATGATCTGGATGTTGCTGACTTCTTTATCCAACCAGAAAAAAATAATGCTTGTCTAATTGATAGAATGAATGTATAAGGTTAATTTTAAGAATGTCTATGTTATCAAATAATACCATGCAATAAAATGATATCTTATTATACATATATTTATTTTAAAGAAACTGATGCAATAATAAATTTTGACTTTTTAGTTTTTATGCCTTTATATACATTGTATTCTAATTTGTATTTCACTACATGTTATTCTTTCCATGAAGAAAATGAAATTATCTCAAGTAAGATCTTTTATCAACAACAACAATTTGTCCCTCGTAGACAGTGCTACAATGCACACTATACTTAAAGATATGAAATACTTCTCCTACTTAAGAATGCAGGCAACAAATGTCAATACAATTTGTGGTAGTGCAAAATTGATTGAAGGCTCTAGAAGAGCCCATATCATTTTGTTTGGAGGAATAAAATTTATAATTGATAATGCCTTATATTCTGAAAGGTCTCAAAGAAATTTATTGAGTTTTAAAGATATTCGCAGAAATGGATATCACATTGAGACAACTAATGAAGGCCTGCATTTTTCTCTGATTTATACTACATAAATATAAGCACAGTTGAAGCATATGCTGTAGTAAACCAAAGGTTTACTAATCAAAATAATTTTATAATTTAGCATAACTGGTTGGGTCATCCGGTTCAATTATGATGCAAAGAATTATAGAAAATTCATGTAGACATTCATTGAAGAATCATAAAATATTACAACCAAATGAATTCTCATGTGCTGCTTGGTCTTAAGGCAAATTAATTATTAGGCCATCACCGGCTAAAATTAAGACTGAATCTCTTGGATTTCTAAAACACATACATGGTGATATTTGTGGGCCTATTCACCCACCAAGTGGACCATTTAGATATTTCATGATTTTAATTGATGCCTCAACTAGATGGTCAAATGTATGCTTATTATCAACTCGTAACCTAGCATTTGCGAGACTACTAGCACAATTAATTCAACTACGCACTCATTTTTCAGATAATCCTATTAAGGCAATACGCCTTGACAATGCTAGTGAATTTACTTTTTAAGCATTCAATGATTATTGTACGCTATAAGAATCGCTGTTGAACATCCTATAGCATATGTTCATACTCAAAATGGTCTTATGGAATTGCTTATCAAACGATCCAACTGATTGTAAGACCATTACTTATGAGAGCAAAACTTTCTTTATCTACATAGAGACATGCTATTTTATATGTAGCAGCACTTATTCGTATCAGGCCAATGAATTATCATAAATTCTCTCTCAAATATTTCTCATCTAAGAATTTTTGGATGTGCGGTTTATGTTCCAATTTCTCAACCACAATGCACTAAGATGGGACCTCAAAGAAGGTTAGGGATATATGTTGGGTATGAATCTTCATCTATAATTAAATATCTTAACCATGTACAACATATTTATTTACGGCATATTTTGCCGATTGACATTTTGATGAGTCTATTTTCTCAACATTAGGGAGAGAAAATAAGTAGTTGGTAAAAAAATTAGTTAAAATGAATTATCATTGTCCCATCTCGATCCTCGTACAAAATAACATGAACATGAAGTTCAAAAGATAATTCACATGCAAAAACTAGTAAATCAACTGCCAAACACATTTGCTGACCTTAAAAGAGTAACAAAGTCACATATACCAACTGCAAATGCTTCAATCAGAATTATTATTCCTGAAGGACAATCTATCATTACTAATGAGATAAAGGGACAAGTAAAGCATGGTAGACTAGTTGGTTCCAAAGATAAAATCCTCACAAAAGAAAACGAGCAAAGCATTTAGATGACCAGATTGAAGATACTGTGACTCGAGAAAAGATTTTCAGTATAATAACAGAAGTAATTGAGACTCCAGATGAGTCTATTCTAAAAGAGAATAAGGTACCTAAAATCAAAGAATATGAAGAGATCTCTATCAATTATGTTATGACTGGAAAAAGATGGAACCGATATAAGATGATCATCGATGATAAGTTTGCATATTATGTTGCGCAAAATATTAAAAATGAAAATGAGGCTCATGAACCAATGTGTATGGAAAAATGTAGACAACGACAAAATTGGCCAAAATAGAAGGATGTAATCGATTCTGAATTAAAATCGCTAGCGAAACATAAAGTTTTTGGACCGATTGTCCAAACACCTACTGGTGTAAAACTTGTAGGATATAAATGGGTATTCGTAAGAAAGCGAAATAAGAATAATAAAATTATGAGGTATAAAGGACGACTAATTGCTCAAGGGTTCTCACAAAGATCTGGTATTAATTATGAAGAGACGTATTCTCCTGTGGTGGATGCAACAACTTTTTAATATTTGATTAGTCTGACAGTGCATAAAAAACTTGAATTGCATCTTATGGATATATTGATAGCTTATCTATATGGCTCACTTAACAATGATATCTATTTGAAAATCCTAGAAGGATTACAATTGCCTAAAAAGTGTAACTCTAATTCGAAAGAATTTTATTTGATAAAATTGCAGAAGTCTCTCTATGGGTTAAAACAAGTAGGACGTATATGGTATAATTATTTGACTGAATACCTATTGAAACAAGGCTATAATAATATTCCATATGTCCTTGCATCTTTATAAAGAGATCAGGATTATAATTTGTGATCATTGCAGTATATGTTGATGATTTGAACATAACTAGAACTCCTGAAGAGCTTCAAAGGGCAGTAGATTGCCTAAAACAGGAATTTAAAATGAAAGATCTTGGAAGAACAAAATTTTGCTTTGGCCTACAGCTCGAGCATCTTAAGAATGAGATTTTGTGCACCAATTTGCTTATATAGCAAAGATACTTAAAAGGTTTTATATGGATAAAGCACACCCATTGAGTACTCCAATGGTCGTAAGGTCATTTGAAATCGATAAAGATCTTTTTCGACCTAAGAAAGATGATGAAGAACTACTTAGTCCTCAAGTACCATATCTTAGCGCAATAGGTGCATTAATGTATCTTGTGACTCAAACTCGACCTGATATATCTTTTCTAGTAAACTTGTTAGAAAGATATAGTTCTTTGCCTACAAGAAGGCATTGGACAAGTGTTAAGCATATATTTCAATACCTCAGAAGTACAATAGATATGGGTTTGTAGATGCAGGATATTTATCCGATCCTCATAATGGTCGATCACAAACAGGTTATGTCTTTACATATGGTAGCACTGCTATTTCATGGCGTTCTACAAAGTAACAATTATGGCTACATCATCTAACCATGCCAAAATTTTGGCAATTCATTAAGCAAGCCGAGAATGTGTATGGCTTAGATTGGTAATCCAACACATTCAGAAGATATGTAGATTATTCTCTCAAAAGAAGGTATTAACTATTTTGTATGAGGATAATACAGCCTGCATAGCTCAACTGAAAGGAGGGTATATCAAAGGTGACGTAACAAAACATATATCCTCAAAGTTCTTTTTTACCTATGACTTTCAGAAGAGTGGTGCTATTAATGTTCAACGAGTTCGATCTAGTGATAATCTCGCTAATTTATTTATGAAAGCACTATCTACAAAGAGATTTGAAGAGTTAGTCGGAAAAATTGGACTACGACGACTCAAGGATCTCGAATGATAATTTTAAGGAAAGTATATCAAGAGATACAGTCAAAAGATAGAGAAAATACTGTACTCTTTTTTTCTTAGCTATAATTTTTTTCATTGGGTTTTTCTGGCAAGGTTTTTAATGAGACAGCAGTATCCCCTCTCAATAAAAAAAACATAAATGATATACTCTTTTTCCTTCACTAAGAATTTTTTATGGGTTTTTACCTAATAAGGTTTTAATGAGGTATATGCTTGGTTAAATAAATGGACATCCAAGGGAGTGTTATAATACTACCAATAACATAAATGTCCATTGGTATTCCAAAAGAAATTATTCCAAGAAGAGGTTATGTCTATTGGCATTACCCATGTAAATGTTTATTAATGTTGATGAATGTAATATCTTTTTTTATGCCTATAAATAGATGGCATGAAGTTGTATTTGAGATATCTAGATGAAATAAGAAAATACATATTCTAATACTTTCTTAGTCTTTTTGTTCTATTGTTACTCTTTAATTATCTAACCGTGAAGCAATTGAACAATATGGAATAGAGATAGAAGCACACGTTAACTAATAATATATTTAAGGTTTGGACTTGGTTAAGTTAAAGTTAATAGGGCTTGGGTTGGGTTGGTAAGTAGAGTATATAAAAAAATGATTTTTTTAATCTTGAAAAATCAAACTAAAACCAAATAATTATTTTTTAAAAAAAATTAAAATAAATTATAAAAAAAAATCAAGTTGACTGAATTGCATCATTTCAATTTGAATTTTTGGTTTAAGCTCACATTAGAAATTGGGCTAATCTGGCTCATATAATAAGTGTTTGATATATTATATTATATCATCTTAGCTCAACTAGGTCTAAATGCTTAATTCATTTGATCCATACATTCTGTTGCCGCCGAAATCTGTCCTCTGACTCGGGCGCGATCGGTCTCCTGATCGAGCTTCCTCCTGGGCGGACCTGCAAAGAAGTCCTCACGCGAGAGGCGTTGGGGGTGGCCCTCCGCGGAAGACCCTTCGATGCTCAAGTCAGTGGGGATCGACGATCAACAGAAATAAGGAGAAGGATCTCTCTGGGGAGTCCCTCCAGGGATGGCCTATTGGGAGCTCGTGTGGAGCGCCGACAGCGGAAAGGAGAAGGGGGAGCAGTGAGAGAGAGAGAGAGAGTGATGCTAAGATTGAGCTAGGAGTTGTGTACGGGAGCTTGCGCACGTACCTGAGAGAATCTGGGAGTGTCTTATTTATAGGCAATCACCTGAATCTTGAGCGCCTTATGGAAGGTTCGAAGGTTGTTGGGATACGGAGATGATTCGAATCAAGCTGTTGTGAGGCCGGTGGGATCCGTATCTTGTCCGTTGAAGGATCGACGGCTGGGAGAGCTCTTTGATGGCCTGAGATCCGATGACTGCGTAGGTCCTAGGCTGTTATTGCAGATCCTAGGCTGTTATTGTAGATCCTAGGCCACTCCTCGATATGATTCATCGTTTGCGATTCTGTTACACTAGACTTGGGCTCTCCCGCGCCAGGTTCCGTAGAGGTGCATGTCGAGCTATGAATTGCTCGGGGGTTGCTCGGGGGAGCCGAGCTATGGATTGCTCGGGGAAACCGAGCTATGGGTTGTTCGAGGGAGACGAGCTACGGATCGCTTGGGGGAGCTGAGCTATGGATTGCTCGGGAAGCCGAGCTATGGGTTGCTCGGGGGAGCCGCACTATGGATCGCTCGGGGAAACCGAGCTATAGATCGCTCGGGGAAGCCAAGTTATGGGTTGCTCGAGGAAACCGAGCTATGGATTGCTCGGGGAAACTGAGCTATGGATTGCTCGAGGAAGCCGAGCTATGGGTTGCTTGGGGGAGCCGAGCTATGGGTTGCTCGGGGGAGCCGCGCTATGGATCGCTCGAGGAAACCGAGCTATGGGTTGCTCGTGGGAGCCGAGCTATAGATTGCTCGAGGAAACCGAGTTATGGATTGCTCGGGGAAGCTGAGCTATGGGTTGCTCGGGGGAGCCGAGCTATGGGTCGCTTGAGGAAACCGAGTATGGATCGCTTGGGGAAATCAAGCTATAGATTGCTCGGGGAAGCCGAGCTACGGGTTGCTCGATCCGTCAGATCATATTAGCTAGCTCATTCTTTATGGGCGCAACGTAGCAAGTGGGGGCCAGGGCTGATCTTAGCCCCTTCGCACGGTTATAAACGCAATGACAATTTTACCCCTCAACACATGCCTCCCACTCCCTAGTTCGAAGCGTAGGTTCGGGCATAGGGAGTATAGACCTAGGTGGCATGATCCAAACGGGGGGATGTTGATTTGACAGCCCACGCAATGATGCCCTAATTAATGCAGCGTGGCCGTCCTGCCTTCTCTAGGTGGATCCATCGTTTCTTAGGAGCAAAGGCAACGGTTGGGGAAGCGCCATGTAGGAAATCTCGATCTTCACGGCGCCTGCAGTGGTTTCCGGACGTCTTGGTTGAGACGCCTTATCTTCTCCCTGAGGCGGTTTCTTTTGGAGAAAACGGAGTCGAAGCTGCGCTCTCCCCATTCGCAGAGCTCTTTCGTTTTTTTCTCGAAAGATTTTATTCTTCTATTTCCTTTGTGACCTCGTTCAGTGCCTCTTTTGATCGAAAGCATGGTGAGTCCTAGTGATCAGGCTTCGGAGGTGACCCTGGCAGATCTGGAATGGATACGCCGCCTATACAAGATTCCTCAGGATGTTACCCTGCTGCTCCCGACGGCCGACGATAGGGTGACATTAGAATTAGGAGACGGAGCATTCTGTTATGAGGAAAGTTTGAGGGCATGCCTCAGGTTTCCTCTTCATCCACTGGTGCGGGAGGTTATGAGGTTCTACAACATATGCTTCACCATGGTGTCTCCCAATAGCTGGCGCAACCTCATTGGATTCATCTCGCTGTGCAGCCGCGTTGGGGTAACCGCGACTCTCCCGATGTTCAGGGTATGTTATAATTTGGTTTATGGGAGGGCTTCCAAGTGGCCCTACATTGGTCCTCGAAGGTCTTTCAAGATGATTTCAGACAATCTGTCGTCGATAAAAGAGTGGAAATCACGATTCTTTATAGTCGAGAGGAATATTGGCTCGGATTTTTCCTGGGTGTGGGGGCGATATGTAAAGGATCCAGAGGCGCATCCGGAGTTATCCGCACAGGAGAAGAGGGATTTGATCGTATTACGCAATAGTCGAGTGCTTTCAGCCAGCGCCCTTCTATCAGAGGACGCTCTCTTCGCAGCTGGATTGAGTCCCGTGGATCATCGTGGTAAGCATTATTTTGTAGCCAGTAAGTTAATGTGATTTTAGCTTTGATTTTTGTGCGAGCTACCAAGCGAGTCGCATTACTCCTGCAGCCGAAAGGTCGGCGTTCGTAGATCAGGTGAGAGAGGAATTGGGCAAGCGTCGTAGGAGGTCTGGCTCCAGTAGTAAGCATAGGGCTGAGAAAAGGCCTTGCCCTTCCGGTCCCTGCCCTGGGGGGACCAGGAGAGATGGTGATGACCGCCGTTCCTCGTCGCTGCGGGATGGAAGTATCGCGGTTCCGGCAGCGCGTGGTCCTTCGGTGGCGGAGGAAAGTCTATCAGCGGGGAGAGATCAAGACGCCGCGGGGGTTTCGGAGGAGGCTGCCGAAATTTCCTCCCCACCTGTTGGCGTTTTGTCAGATGATGGCGAGGGAGCGACGTCAGTTCACTCGGAGACCCCCGTGGTCGGGGTTGCTCGGTCCCCCTCATTGGAGGCCGGTGGCCCGGAGAAGTCACAGGCGGAGGCAGGAATGGTCTCCGCTTCAATCGAGGTGGGAGAAGCAATCGTAGTCGCCGAAGTTCAGCCCAGGTTGTCCACGGAAGAATCGGCGGAGGGCGAAGGGGCAACCGAACCGGTCAAACAAGCGACCGAACCTCGCGGGGCGTCTTCCGGCGAAAGGCCTTCTGTTGAGGCGCCGGAGGCCCCGAGAGGAACTGAAGTCCAGGACGAGTCTGCCGGGGGCAGAGAAATGTCCGGAGGAGTGGAAGAAGAAGAAGAAGGAGAAGGAGAGTAGCCATTGAGCGAAGGGGAAGTTCGGGCTGGGGCTTCCCTTGCCGAAGCTGAGATGCCTGAGGCCTCTCAAATGAGGGCTTTGGTGGAGGAGGTTGGCCGGACGAGGGCCTCAGGGGCCGTGGGTTCCCAAGTTGGCTCCCTGAGTATTGATTTCCACTCACGCGATCCGGAGGTGAGTGCCATGTTCTCCGCTTTGATGTGGTCTGCGTTCCAAGGGGGAGAGAGTTATTCAACAGGAGGGAACGATCCGAAGGATCTTGTCGAGGTGGCCTTTAGGCAAACTGGAGTGCCGAACGAAGCTTTCCTTCTCGCCGAGATTGATGACCTTGCCCTCACGAGGATTGCTTCGGATTATGTGTGTCAGGTAAGTCATCACACCAAAGCAGGGTTTTCGGTCGGTTAGTTTGACTGTGTTTTCATGTGTGATCCTTTTCGCAGAATGCCTTGATCATGAGGGCGTTGAAATGGCATTTGTATCTGGTTGTCGGAGCTTGGGCTCAGGCCCGCAAAGAAGTCGATCACCTCAAGGAGAGGGTGAATTCAACAGCCAGCCTTTCTCGAGCCTTGGTGGTCTCCCAAAGGGAGTTCGAGGAGACTCGTAAGGTCCTTACAGCTGAGAGAGGAAGAGCCTCTCAACTCGCAACGTAGGTCAATGAGCTTCAAGGCTTTCGTGAGCAAATCGATAAGGCTAGTCTGGAATTATCCCAGACTAGAGTGGAGCACGAGGACAAGGTCAGGGCCATGCAGTGGTTTTTCGATAAGAGATGGGATCAGCTGAAAGCCAGCCACGCCGAAGATAAAAGCAGCTGGGACAAGAGGCTCGAGGAGGAGGAGCTCAAGTGCCGGCGGCAGTAGGACCAGCTCACCTGTTTGGACAAAGAACTTTCCGAAATGAAGGATTGGCTAAAAAGGTCGGACGAGCGAGCTGCTCGACTCTCCGACGAACTCGACTACGCTCACCAGGAGATCAGGGACAGACAGTCCTGGGTTGATGAACTCCAAGAGAGTCTTCGCCAAAATCAATCGGCTAAATCGAAGGCTCTCAATAGGGTTCAAGCGCTGAGTAATGAACTAGCTCAGCGGGATGAGCAGGTAGGGTGTTTCCTATCCCGTCTGTTCTGGCCTTTCGACCTTCTTC
This sequence comes from Calamus simplicifolius, assembly GCA_900491605.1. Classification (NCBI taxonomy): domain Eukaryota; kingdom Viridiplantae; phylum Streptophyta; class Magnoliopsida; order Arecales; family Arecaceae; genus Calamus; species Calamus simplicifolius. The sequence continues at coordinate 1,187,214 of UESW01003975.1, read as the reverse complement.
TTACTCGACTTTTTGTCGGCAGGTAAACAAGATGAGTTTGGAGTTCCAGCAGCAGTTGACAGCCTTTGGAGAGGAGGCGGCTTCGAGGCACCGAAGGATTTTCGAGTTGGAGAAACAACTGGCTGAGGCAAACACGCGGGCCTCTTCAGTGGTGGAGGAGTATAAGAGTTCCACCCAGTTTGCCGAGGAACGCAGGGCGGCCTGTACCGATGCATTCCGGTTCGGCGAGGAGGAGGTGCGAGCTAAGATCACCCAAGCTTATCCCGACCTGGACTTGTCCTGTTTGGAAGCCGAATATTATGAGACCCGCACCCCGAGGGCCAAGGAGGACGAGTATGAGGAGATATCAGACGTCGATCTCGAAGCTATTCTGGGCGTCGACGCTGCCACCGAGGTGTCTCGACGGGACTCCATCGAAAAGGGGGAGCCAAGCGATGCCCCTGCTGACGCCGCTGCAGGAAGTGCAGGGTCTGATCCCAAGCCTTGATCCCTTGAGGGGCCTCCACATGTATTTTCTGTTTCTTTTCTTTTGTAGTTCAACCGGAAATTAGTAAACGGATCAGTTGTTTTCGTTTGTTCGCCTTTCTCGGATGATTTCTCGTCTTAAGTTTTATCCCAACCGCGAGCAACCTATGGCTTATTTGTGCCGCTTGGTTGGTTTTTTGACTCGAATTTGAGGGAATATCTTGGTCGAGGCCAAGGCATAGGGATAGCCCCGACGAAGGAGCCAAGAGACAACGCGGCTCGGTACGAAACGAGGTTGAGAGACGATTCAGTTTGGCTTAAGCCGAATGACGCAAAGGTTCAGCTAGGGCCGAAGGACGAAATAGCTCGGCTAGGGCCGAGGAACGAAATAGCTCGGCTAGGGCCGAGGGATGTGATAGCTCAGTCGGGGCCGAGGGATGAAATAGCTCGGCTAGGACCGAGAAATGAAATAGCTCGGCTGGGGCCGAGAAATGAAATAGCTCGGCTGGGGCCGAGAAATGAAATAGCTCAAGAAATGAAATAGCTCAGCTGGGGCCGAGAAATGAGATGGCTTGGCTAGGGTCGAGAAATGAGATGGCCTGGCTAGGGCCGAGAAATGAGATGGCTTGGCTAGGGCTGAGGGATGAAATAGCTCGGCTGGGGTCAAGGGATGTGATAGCTCGGCTGGATGGGACCAGGAATCGCAGAAGCATCCTAGCTAGGACCGGGGTAGTCCACCTTATCAGTAGCGAAATCGTGGACATGCCTTCGACGAAAAGAGGGGAGTCTATTCCCGAGCAGGGGGTTTGTTGAATCCTCATTGTCATCCCTTTATTCTTTTCGGTAAAGAGAGGATGACTCCTCGCTTCCCGCGAGCGGTCATTGAGGTGATGACGCGTAGCAAGATTTTATGTCAGCGGCACTGGGGCTGATGGCTAGGGCGATTAGGGCTCTCGCCTGGAGCGGTTTAAATACCGATAGGTGATAGGCCATCGTTAACCATTTTCTTCACTGATCCCCGCTGGTCCATCCGAGCTTGCGATAGTAGGGTGGCTTCCAAAGATGGAGGGGGGGGGGGTCGGCCAAAGCATAGGGTATCGAAGCGTCCCTATCGAGGAATATTTGGCCCTCGCGTCTCTTTATTACCCTCGTCAGTGCTTTATCTTTTCCAAGGCAGGTCAATCTTCATTTTGCCGAAGTAAATAGTACGGCTCTGCAGCCGGCAAAAGGTCACCCCGGCACTTTCCGAGGGACCTTTGCTGTATCGATTTTTTCCAATGCATGTTGCTTTGGCGTGTGGTGTAAGCGCTTATTTGCCATTGTAGGACGTCATTTTTGCGGGACGATCTCCCAGGTCTGCCAGTACCTGTAAGATTGGCGGACGATTTTCTGCATTTAAAGCTCGTGATCCGAGATCAGAGAAAATCTTTTGGCATGCATCATGGTTCGGGCAACGCGCTTGGCGCGCAACGAGGGGCACTGTTTTCATCTCGAGAGGCCACGTGGTGGCGTGGGTCAGGCGTTTTGAATCTTGGGGCTTTCTGTTCTAATAGCTATTCCCGGTTCATCTTCGCCTATAAAAAGGGAAAAGAGGGTTGTGTTGTGCCATCCCAGAGTTCTCTTCTCTGTGAATTGCGAAGGTTTACATGATGCCTGTCTCTCTAGGGCTTACAGCGGGAGGACCGGGCTTTCCTTTTGCAAGTCGTCGCCCTCCGGACAGCTGGGGTGATGAAGGTGTTAGTAATAGTGCCCTAGGCCTATTGTATGGACATGGTATTTTAAATATTTATGAACATTTACTATTATCATAATTTGCATATTTATTATATAATATTCTTGAATAATATTATGAATTATTCTAAATGTTCCTAATCGGTTATTGTTGTGGGAATAACAATAAATTAAGATTAGTATGAAATTTGATTGATATTCATGGGATGAATATGTGTATGAGATACAAATCAAATTTATATGTATTTGCTGAGAACAAATATTGGACAAGACCCGCCTGAGATTAATACATGGATCAAAGTCATAAGTTAATCTCTAGTAGTTGTGTCATTAAATCCTTAGACCTGAGATTGCCATAGTTCTCAACATGAGGAATATTATGTTTTGACATAATCAAACGTTGTGTTTAACCGGATGATTATAAAGATTATGATTGAACATAATAAGAATCATGTAGTGAGATATGAGTGATTAAGATAAAATTTGTCCCTCTTATTATAAGAGAGATATCTCTGGGCCCCTCGATGATTGAGACTGAGAAATGCATGGTCATGCTCAAATGAATTGATGGAGATCAATATCATTTGTTTAGTCAGTCTAATTGGGTTTCGAGAAATTAAAGATAGAGAGATATAAGGTTGACTTTATCCATGCCTTATATTCTATCAAGATATCATGTGACAAAAGGATTATGTTAATAGCTACTTTAAGTTTGTCTCAGAACATGAGCTTTTCATTTAACTTGGGTAGTCATAATGTCTTGCTAGAGGCCGCTTATGACTTGTAGGTTCTAAATGTGATTTAGGCCTACTGCCAACGTTAATTGAACCTATAGGGTCGCACACTAAGAACGGACAATAATGATTACGATTTGTTACTCTCTATATAATTTAAAATGATGGGATTATTTTAAATTACAAATAATAATTAGTTGTTATTTAGATTCGAGTTTAATTTTGAGAAATTTAAATTCATAATTTAAATTGTGACAAGTAATTAAATTGTTACATTTTCTTATTGGATAAGGAAATAATCCATAAAGTTTTTTTTTTGGTTAAAAATATATTTTCCTTATTTTGTAAGGAAAGGATTTAAATTGTTATTATTTAAAAGGAGTTTTAAATAAATATCAATTAAAATCTTAGTTAACCAAAATTCCTAGCAGGCTTGTATATATGTTCGATATATACATTTTAGAGTCTATGGGGGCATTTGAAAGGTAACATCGATTGGAGCATTTGAAAGGTCACGTCAATTGGGGCTTTTGAAGTGTCATATCTTTTGCCTTAAAGTTGAAAAAAAAAATAGAGAGTTGTATACAGGGGTTCATTTTTATGAAAAATGGAATGGTTGAACTAGCATTCAAAACCATTTTTGTGTCCGTTCGTGTGTGGATACTTGTAGAGGGTGATCGTCTTTCTGAAAGGCAGCACCTTTGAAGATCCGAGAAAACCCAACACAAGAACAGAAGGATTACATACTGATTAAAAAGGTAATAACAAAAGGTAATATTTTTATTTATCCTTCTTTCAGTTTTTATGAAACGCATGTGATTCTTGGTGGGTTATAAATTTATTTTGTTTCCTCTGCAATTTTATTCCAATTAGATTGGGATTTTTCATTCCATAACCCAACAGAAGGAGCCGCCGGAGAGTGGCTCGTCCTCAAGAAAGGAGTTCCGAAGATCGTATGGAGAGTGCACAGGAGGTTCGCAGAGATCGCATGGAGAGCGCATATATACGCTTCATGTGTGTCCTTTGCGATTCGCCTTGGGGGATGCAGGGTAGGAAGTGTACGCGTGCTCCCCATGACTTACATGAACTTCGCCTCCTCCCCTGATCTGGATTCCTGGTCTCGTTCGCCCGGGAAATCTTTTGCCACGCGAGGAGGGGGTGATGGTGTGTTGTCCGCTGGTACGTTGCCTTTTAACTTGCGCAGTGGCTAGCGGTACACACTCGATTTGGGGGAGTACCCCATTATCAGAGTCCGCGAGCTTTCTTCCCACCCGTTGGAGGGCTCTACGGATGGGTGGCTTGGGATAGGCTCATCCACCCTTTCTGATTTCTCTGATATCTCGGGCCGGATGCCGAGATATCATTATTAACTGAAGCTAGTCGCAACAGTCGGGCCGAGTCATTTGCTTGTTATCAGCGCGAGCTGACTGGTTCATGGTTTGTCTGATTTGTTGGACCAGATGCCGAAGTATCATTGTTACCCGAAGCTGTCTTGGAGCAGTTCGGCCGAGCTATGTACTCGTCTTCATTTTCTGTGCTTCGACGCATTTGTAATGCCTCTTAGGTGGTTGTAATTCGTTTCGCTGGTAATGAAATAAAGAAAGTTTTGTCCTTTCTTCTAGCTTCTGTTTCTTTTTGTGCCGAGAGTTGTCGCTCCCGTGTCGTAACATACTTTGCCACTTTGTTTTTTGCCAAAATCGTAGCTCGGTTCTCAGTAGGAGAGACCGTTTGTTCCTGTTCGAGTTGAAGGGAGACCTGGGCGGTCGTGCGGACTCACGCGGTAAGCACGATTTTGTTTGTAGAACGAAACAGGTGTTTCTTCGAAAAGAGAGCTTGTATGTCTCTTTTGAGTAGAGGGAGGTCCTTCACCTCTACTGAAGTACCACGAGGCGCTAACCTCGTCTTGGGGTGTTTAAGAAGCTGCTCGGCTCGTCCGAGTTTTCAGATAGTATCTTACTTGGCGTAGGATAAGGCACGGAGATATCGCTCGTTCTTGGCCGAGGATTTTGCGTTACCTGATCCGGTCGGGGCTTATAAGCTGCCCGAATTTGGATGGAACTTTGGAGATTGCTTGGTTTGGTCGGGATTTGTGATAACGAGAGATGCGTTTTGGCTTTAGGCTGGGGCTTTGATAGTGGGAAAAGCTCCTCGGCCTTTGCCAGGATTCTTAGTAGTAGAACATATTCCTTGACTTTGGCCGAGGTTTGGAGATTTGTTGTTCGGCCCAGCCAGGTTCGGATATTTGTTGCTCGGCCCAGCCGAGGTTCGAAGATTTATTGATCGGCCCAGCCAAGGTTCGGAGATTTATTGCTCGGCCCAGCCGAGGTTTGAATATTTATTGCTCGGCCCAGCCGAGGTTCAGAGATTTATTGCTCGGCCCCGCTGAGGTTCGGAGATTTATTGCTCGGCCCAGCCAAGGTTTGGAGATTTATTGCTCGGCCCAGCCGAGGTTCGGAGATTTTGTTGCTCGGAGGGATAACTCAGTCGTCTCAGAGACTTCTGATGTTGGTTCCTGTGAGATTTGGCGCGGACTGCCAAAGTGAAACGGGCGGTGCATGGGGACGTTCGATATTTATGATTTGGTGATTTCCGAGGAAAGCGAGTCAGCGTCAGCTGCTGACGCACCTTTTCGTTTCTTCGCATTCTCCAAGGGCGGCCGATTCGAGGAAATCCGGTGGGGTTTCGAGAATATTTACTTCGTAAGGGCCCGGCAGATCGGAAGGAACCCAGTTCCTAGAGAAGGAGGGGGGTTCCCGAGCAGTTCGTCGATGCTTACCGATTTTCCTCGAGAGGGGGCGCGACTCTTCGCTTCCCGTGGGCGCCAGCCGAAGTAGCGACGCGTGGAAGATTCCCATGGGTCGGGATTAATGACCCGACTGATCGGGATACTCACCAAGGCGATATAAATATGGATGAGAGGGATGCCAGTGCTTGTCATCCCCTCAGCTAGCCTTCCGATAGCTCCTAAGAGCAGGTATGGCCTCTCATGGTGAAGGGAAATCGATCGAAGGGCCGAATGTCGGCAGCAACGGCCACAGGGACTTCCAGGGGAGTCGCTCTTCCGTGACCGTTGATGGGATGGCCTTGGCATCAGCTCTAGCGGGCCATGAGCAATCAAAAAGACGATCGAGGAGTTTCTTGCTGTCTCTACGAGGGAGGCCAAGGCTCTTCATCGGGTAATTGACCGGCAGGAGGGGGTGATAGCATCCCTCCGTCAACAAGTCGTCGAGCTGACTCGACACAGGGAGGACCCGGCAGCTCCTGGGGGGGCAGTGAGCCTCTGTGAAGGCTATTTTTACTTTTTCTTTTTCTCTTTGTATTTTTCCTTATAATGAATAAAGAGGGAAGTTCTTTTTTGGCAATCTTTTATTTTCTGCTGAGATCGTCGTTTGGTTTGTAAAAAAGAAAAGGGGGGAGCCGTTTGTCCCTGTTCGAGCCAAAGGGAGACCTGGGCGGTCCCGTGGGCTTATGCGGTAAATCATGGTCTGGTTTGCGGAACGAGACATGTGCTTCTTCGGAAAGAGATGGCTCGTATGTCTTTATCATTGGGCAGAGAGAGGTTTTTCACCTCTGCTGAAGTACCGGAAGGTGTTCCCGTTATCTCGGAAGTCGCTCGATTTGATCGAGGCCTTAGGTCGTGGTTAGAGCATGGAGACTTTGCTCGCTTGGCCAGGGATTCGAACATTAGGCGCGACTAAGGCGTAGGGATACCACTCGGTTAGCCCGAGGATTTAGTAGTAGGAGAGGTTCCCCGACTTTGTTCGGGGTTCTTAGGCGGCCGTGTAGGGCCTGTCGAGGCCTTTAGAGATTACTAAAGGTGCGGAATTTGTACTCGCTGACGATATTGCGCGATGTGTATTCTTCGAACCGGCCGAAGCTCTAGGGAATGTTCGGAAGTCCTTCAGTTCCGGTCGAGGTTTGCGCGCTTCGATTTTTGCCAGGACTTATGCACTCCGATTTTAGCCGGGGCTTTATGCACTCCGGTTTTGGCCGGGGCTTTAGAATTCATCGCTCGGCCCAGCCGAGGTTTGGAGATTCGTTGCTCGGCCTAGCCAAGGTTCAGAGATTTGTTGCTCGGCCTAGCCGAGGTTCGAAGATTTATTGCTCGGCCCAGCCGAGGTTCGGAGATCTGTTGCTCAGCCCAGCCGAGGTTCGGAGATCATTTGCTCGGCCTAGCCGAGGTTCGGAGATTATTTGCTCGGCCCAGCTGAGGTTCGGAGATTATTTGCTCGGCCCAACCGAGGTTCGAAGATCTGTTGCTCGGCCCAGCCAAGGTTCCGAGATTTGTTGCTCGGCCTAGTCGAGGTTCGGAGATCATTTTCTCGGCCCAGCCGAGGTTCGGAGATTTGTTGCTCGGCCCAGCCGCGATTCGGAGATTTGTTGCTCGGCCCAGCCGAGGTTCGGAGATTATTTGCTCGGCCCAGCCGAGGTTCGGAGATTATTTGCTCGGCCCAGCCGAGGTTCGGAGATTTCCTGCTTAAGCAGATAACTCGGTCGTGCCGAGGATTGGTAAGCAACATCTGTTTTCTTTACGATTTTTGGTGATATAATTTGTGGTGATTTATGCCATGAATTATGAAACAATATGTCAACAAAAATTTAAGAAGGCGAGCCTGTAGAGGGCGTACCCTACTGATGATACTTGCGGAGGTTGTCTGAATTGCACGTCCAAGGGATGGATCTTTCGCTTAGATCTTGCAGCTTGTAGGTACCGGGTCCGATGACCTTTGCTACTTGGTAGGGGCCTTCCCAGTTTGGAGCTAGCTTTCCTTGCTCCAGCGGTTTGGAGACAGATATTTTTTGGAGAACGAGGTCGCCAGGCAAGAAATCTTTCCCTTTGACCCTGGAGGTGTGGTAACGGGCTACTCTTTGCTGGTAGACAGCTATTCTGATCCGAGCTTTTTCTCTAATCTCCTCTACCAAGTTGAGGTTGGCGCGGAGCTGCTCGTCACTGGCTTCCTCTGAGTAGCTTTCCACCCGCAGGGAAGGGAGTCCTATCTCCACGGGGATGACGACCTCTGTGCTGAAGGCCATTCGAAATGGGGTCTCACCCGTGGGCACTCTCGGGGTGGTGCGGTAGGCCCATAGAATATGGTGCAACTCGTCTGCCCATCTGCCTCAGGCTCTGGAGAGCCGAGCTTTGATCCCTTGAAGCAAGGTTTGGTTGGTTACTTCGGCTGCTCCGTTAGCTTGTGGATGCCCGACCGAGGTAAGGCAGTGATGGATCCCATGCTCCTTGCAGAACTGACGGAACTTCGGATTGTCGAACTGTTTGCTGTTGTCAATAATGATGGTGTGTGGGAGGCCGAAGCGGCAGATGATGGATTTCCACATGAAGTCCTTGGCTCGAGCCTCAGTTATTTGAGCAACTGCTTCCGCCTCGACCCATTTGGTGAAGTAATCGATGGCGACGAATAAAAACTTCCACTGCCCCGTGGTGAGTGGAAATGGGCTAAGAATGTCCATTCCCCACTTGGCAAAAGGCCAAGTGGAGGAAATGGGGACCAGTCTAGCGGAGGGGAGCCTCTGGATACTGGAGTGTCTTTGGCATGGGTCACAAGCTCGGACGAGGTCGTCGGCATCCTTTTGCATGGTTGGCCAATAGTAACCTTGACACAACACCTTGTGGCATAAAGACCGACTCCCCAGATGGTTGCCGCAAATCCCTTCGTGTACCTCCCAAAGGGCATAATCAGCTTTAGATGGGCGAAGGCATCTGAGCAATGGCATAGAGAAGGACCGCTTGTAGAGCTGGTCATCAATCAACACATAGTGGGTGGCTTGCAGCTTTAGCCTTCTAGCTTTTCTTCGATCGGTCGGGAGCGACCCTTCTTTAAGATACTTCAGGATGGGGTCGAACCATGATGGTTCGCCCTCTACTTGCATCACTCGGTCAGCTTCCGCGATACTAGGTCTCTTCAAAATCTCCAGATAAATTTTCGTTCAGCGTCCATTGATTCCGCAGTCGCCAGCCGAGATAATAGGTCGGCATGGGCATTTTTGGATCTAGGAATCTGAATAATCTCAAATTCAGGGAAATGGGAGAGTAGGCTTCGAACCTCTTGGAGATATCAGACCATGTTCGGTTCCCAGGCCTCAAACTCCCCCCGCACATGACCTGCCACCAGCTGAGAGTCGGTGAAGGCATTCAGCTTCTCTACCTTAAGGTCGCGGGCGATTCGGAGCCCGGCGAGTAGAGCTTCATATTCGGCCTCATTATTGGAGGCCGGGAAGGAGAAGCGGACGCCATATTCGAAAGTCATCCCCTTCGGGCTGGTGAGGACCAAGCCCGCACCGGAGCAATGGGCGTTGGACGACCCATCGACATGGAGGAGCCACCGAGCGTCAGATTTTGGGCGCTCGGGGAAGTTGGGAGTTGAGCCATCCTTCGGGATGGTACATTCGAGGAGGAAGTCGGCTAGCACCTGAGCTTTGATGGCCGGGCGAGGCTGGAATCGAATGTCATGCTCGCTCAGCTCGACGGCCCATTTAGTCATTCTCCCCGATGTCTCCAGGCGGTGGACCACCGCCTTGATGGGTTGGTCAGTCAGGACCGTCACAAAATGTGCTTGGAAGTATGGCCGCAACTTTCGGACTGAGGTGATCAAGGCCAACACCATCTTCTCAATCCGGGTATACCTCGTTTTCGCGTCTCGGAGCAGTTTGCTGACATAATAAATTGGCTTCTGGGCCTTATTTTCTTCTCTAACCAACACCAAACCAACGGCACCTTCCGAGACAGCCAGATACAGAAATAATGTCTCCCAAGGATTTGGACTGCTGAGGAGAGGGGGAGAGCCGAGGTACTTCTTGAGATCTTCGAATGATTTTTGATACTCGGAAGGCCATTGGAAATTCTTAGCCGACCGGAGAGTTTTGAAGAAAGGGAGGCATCTTTCGGCAGACCGAGCCACGAAGCGGTTAAGGGCTGCTATTCTCCCAGTTAGGTGTTGGACTTCTTTAATAGATGTCGGGGGCGCCATCTGCTGAAGAGCCTGGATCTTCTGGGGGTTAGCTTCGATGCCCCATTGGGAAACCATGAAGCCGAGGAACTTCCCAGTGTTAACGCCGAAGGCGCACTTAGTTGGGTTGAGCTTCATCTGATATTTGCGGAGCATCGTGAAGCTTTCCAAGAGATCCTCGACGTGCTGTGACGCTTCTTTGCTCTTGACTAGCATGTCGTCGACATATACCTCCATGTTCCGGCCGATTTGCTCTTTGAAAACTTTGTTGACCAGCCTTTGGTAGGTGGCACCTGCATTTTTAAGACCGAAGGGCATAACACGGTAACTGTAAGTACCTCGATCGGTTATGAAGGCGGTCTTCTCTTCATCTTCGAGGGCCATCCGGATCTGGTTGTAGCCCGAGTAGGCATCCATGAATGTCAGCATCTGGTGACCCAAGGTGGCATCTACAAGTTGATCAATTCGGGGGAGAGGGAAACTGTCCTTCGGGCATGCTTTGTTGAGGTCGATGAAGTCGATGCAGATCTGCCACTTGCCATTCGACTTCTTTACCATGACAATATTTGACAGCCAACTTGGGTAATTCACCTCCCGAATGAAGTTCGCCTTGATAAGTTTATCAACCTCCTCTTCAATAGCTTTCTGCCGCTCTGAGGCGAAGCTCCTTTTCTTCTATTTGACGGGTCGATACATCTTGTCCACGTTAAGGCGATGGACGAGAACATCAGGGCTGATTCCTAGCATGTCGGAGGTGGACCAGGCGAAGACATCCATGTTGCTTCGGAGAAAGTCGATCAGCTCCTGCCGGGATTCGCCTTTCAGCAGTGATCCGATCTTTATGGTTCGGTCGGGACGAGCTTCGTCCAGTGGTACTTCTTCCAGTTCCTCGGTTGGTTCTCCCCGTTGCTCGGCAAAGTCCTCCCGAGCATCCAGCACATCAACTTCAGGCATCCTGGACTGAAGGCTGGTGACAAAACACTGCCAAGCCATAGTTTGGCTTCCTTGGACAACACCAACTCCCCGTCCGGTGGGGAATTTCATAGATAGGTGTGGGATGGAGACGACGGCTTTGAGGGACATCAGGCCGAGTCTCCCAAATATCGCATTGTAGGGCGACCTAAGCTTGGTCACCAGGAAGTCCGTGTGAACAATGGCCACAAGGGGCCAGGTTCCTGCCCGAACCGTTAATGTTACGACCCCTTCTGGGATGATAACATCGCCGGTGAACCCCATTAGGGTGGAGTCCACGGCTTGGAGGTTTTCCATGAGCAATTTCATCTTGGCGAACACATCAAGGTACAGAACATTTACGGAGCTTCCACTATCAACAAGGATCCGACTTACATCGTAGTTATTTAAATTGAGAGATACAACTAATGCGTCTTCATGTGGGAATTGTATCCCTTGGAGATTGTCGTTGGAGAAGGAGAGCTCACCCGTTCATGCTTTCTTTGGCGCCGAGCCTTCACCATCATTTTTGGAGCTCAACGAAGTCCACGGCTCGGAGGTTTTCCATAAGCAATTTCATCTTGGCGAACACATCAAGGTACAGAACATTTATGGAGCTTCCACTATCAACAAGGATCCGACTTACATCATAGTTATTTAAATTGAAAGATACAACTAATGCGTCGTCATATGGGAATTGTATCCCTTGGAGATTGTCATCGGAGAAGGAGAGCTCACCCGTTCGTGCTTTCTTTGGCACCGAGCCTTCACCATCATTTTTGGAGCTCGACGAACTACCGACCTCTTCAATCACGTTGATGTAGCCGATCACGGGTGGATTTGGAGGAGGAGGAGGCTGCTGAAGCTCGGGCTGGCGGTCACCCCTTGTCCTGGCTCGGGCGCCCTCTTGAACTGGTTCAGTCGGCCCCATTGGATTAGCCTCTCAATTTCGTTCTTCAACTACTAGCACTCCTCGGTATTGTGGCCATGCTCCCGATGATAGCGGCAGTACTTCATAGGGTCCCTTCGAGTTGGGTTCCCTTGGAGAGGAGCTGGTCGGGGGAGCTAGCGCTCTATCTCCATGAGGATTTGCGCCCTAGAAACAGTGAGTGGGGTGTACCGATCGAATCGCCTGGGCGGGCTCCGGGAGCGATTTCTTGGCGACGGTGGGGGAGCTCTTTGGCGATGAGGCGGGCTTGGCTGACGGATAGGTCGGTGCCTGTCCGAACCTTTGGGTTCCTTCTTCTTCGTCAGCTCGGCACGGGCAGCCCTCCGTGATTCTTCGACCCTGGCATATTTGTCTGCCAGGGCCATCATATCGGAGAGGTTCGGAGGGTAACTGACCTTCATCACTAGGTAGAAGTCACTCTCCTTCAAGACTCCTTCCGCTAGGGTGGATATAGCCACCTCATGATTAAGGTGGTCCACCTCCAGCATGGCCTTGTTAAAATGACCAAGGTAATTTCTCAAGGACTCCCCATCTCTCTGCTTAACTTCAGAGAGGGAGTCGGATCTTCATCGGTGACGGCGGCTACTGACGAACTGGCCAATAAAAAGATGGCTCAGCTCGTCAAATGAATCAACAGAACCCGGTTTCAAGGCGTTGAACCAGGTTCGGGCAAATCCTCTGAGGGTGGAAGGGAAAGCGCGACAGAGGATCGCGTCTGATGCTCCGTGGAACATCATTATTGACCGAAAGCTACTGAGGTGATCATCCGGATCATAGGAGCCATGGTAGGGCTCGATGGCGGGTAGCTTAACATGGGAGGGAATCACTTCCTCCATGATCCCCTTGGAGAAGGGGATGCCCTGCTCTGCCTTAGGCTGAGGCGGATGAGCCTGCTTGGCGGCGTCCAGCTCCTGACGCATCTCCTAGAGTTATCGGCGGATCTCCTCTTCAAATATAAGAGGAGGGGCCGGGCGAGGAGAGCGCGGGGATGGCGTCGAATCATGGCAGGAGGACTCCGGAGAGAGGGATCGGGCCCACCGAGATCTGGGAAGATCCCTGTTGCAACCCCCTTGCGGGACTGGTCTGGTCTCTTTGGATCGATGTGGGGGGTCTATGGCTCTATGCGGACCAGAAGAAGAGGTGGCCGGAGAGAAAGGGGCTGCAGCCTCCTCAGGGAGGCGTGGAGCAGGGGCAGCTGCAAGGCATTCCTGAACCAGATGGGTCAGGGCTTGGACCTACTGGACCAGTGTGGCGAACTGGTCCTAGGTCACTGGGATAGCTTGCGGCGACGGGGTCTCAACTGGTGGTGGCTGCGGCGCCACGCTACTCATCGGATCAGGTCTCTAGGAGGCGACCTGGTCTTGGGCTTCAGATGTTGCTCTTCTCCGATTAGCCATTGGAGAGGTTCTCTTCCGGATCGAGATCCTTATCTCCTTTCTTCAAGTTTTAATGGGACTTAAGGCCCTTCCTCTAGCGCCAATCTGTTGCCGCCGGAATCTATCCTCCGACTCGGGCGCGATCGGTCTCCTGATCGGGCTTCCTCCTGGGCAGACCTGCAAAGAAGTCCTCACGCGAGAGGCGTTGGGGGTGGCCCTCCACAGAAGACCCTCCGATGCTCAAGTCAGTTGGGATCGACGATCAACAGAAATGAGGAGAAGGATCTCTCTGGGGAGTCCCTCCAGGGGTGGCCTATCGGGAGCTCGTGCGGAGCACCGACGGTGGAAAGGAGAAGGAGGAGCAGTGAGAGAGAGAGAGAGTGAGTGAGAGAGAGTGATGCTGAAACTGAGTTAGGAGTTGTGTATGGGAGCTTGCCCGTGTACCTGAGAGAATCTGGGAGTGTTTTATTTATAGGCAATCACCTGAATCTTGAGCGCCTTCTGGAAGGTTCGAAGGTTGTTGGGATATGGAGATGATTCGAATCAAGCTGTTGTGAGGCCAGTGGGATCCGTATCTTGTCCGTTGAAGGATCGACGGCTGGGAGAGCTCTCTGATGGCCTGAGATCCGATGATTGCATAGGTCCTAGGCTGTTATTGCAGATCCTAGGCCGTTATTGCAGATCCTAGGCCACTCCTCGATATGATTCATCGTTTGAGATTCTGTTACACTAGACTTGGGCTCTCCTACGCCAGGTTCCGCGGAGGTGCATGTCGAGCTATGGATTGCTCGGGGGTTGCTCGGGGGAACCGAGCTATGGATTGCTCGGGGAAACCGAGCTATGGGTTGTTCGAGAGAGCCGAGCTACGGATCGCTCGGGGGAGCCGAGCTATGGATCGCTCGAGGAAACCACGCTATGGATCGCTCGGGGAAGCCGAGCTATGGATCGCTCAGGGGAGCCGAGCTATGGGTTGCTCGGGGAAATCGAGCTATGGGTCGCTCGGGGGATTCGAGCTATGGATCGCTTGGGGAAACCAAGCTATAGATTGCTCGAGGAAGCCGAGCTACGGGTTGCTCGATCCGCCGGATCATACTAGCTAGCTCGTTCTTTGTGGGCGCAGCATAGCAAGTGGGGGCCAGGGCTGATCTTAGCCCCTTCGCATGGTTATCAACGCAATGATAATTTTACCCCTCAACACATTCTTTTCCCTGTATGATTTGATCCCTAACCTTTTATTTTTATTATTGGTGGGGTATCACCTATTTTAATTAAATAAATATCATATTACCTTCATTATAAGTTTTCCAAAATAGGGGGAAAATATGGGGTCATATATGAATTTGTAAACCTAATCTAACAAAAGGAGATAATGGGAAAGAGATAAACAAAAGATTAGCATTGCTAACAATTAAGGTTTGCATATGCTTGTGATTTGACCATGCTAAATCTACAAAATAGATGTTAGGGCATGTTTGGTTCAAAGTATGAAGATGAAAGAATGGAAATGAAGACCATCCATCCCCATTTCATGCATTCGATTCATAATTTTTTTTTTTTTTGTTATTTTAGTGGGAATGGAAAATTAACGTTTTGGTGGAATTGACATTCCATCCAATTCTCTAAAAGTGATTTCCATTCCCATGCACCCATTTTCTAAAGTTCACTCTCTATAAAAGCATGTAAGACATCACTTTTCTTCTCCCTCTCTCTCTCTCTCTCTCTCTCCATTTCTTTCTTCACAGATGCCGAACCAACTCCACCCCTTCCTCTCTTCTAGTGCTTAAGGAGGTACTAATGCCAAACGGTCGAGAGATAGAGACCCTCTAGCTGAAATCTTTGATGAAAGAAAAACTTCAACCGATAAGATCTTCCATATAGATATCGCTCTCAAGATCCTTAACAACACCCCGTTCGATAACTATAAGGTACTTATTATGCCTTAGACTTGGTGGATCTAGGACATAATCTACTTATAAGAATCCACTTACAATAATCTACTTATAAGAATCTATAAAAATTGATCAAATCCAAATATTACATCAATAACTCAATAATAGAAAGTCCAAATAAAATTCTAATATAATAGCTGAATTATTATCTTGAATCAAAAAGTACATCAGTTTTCTAACATATCTTTGACTAAAATCCATGGGCCAACTTTTATCCGAATCCCTCTTATGATTCGGTCACAGAAAAATTAAGAATTTTTGTGAGTTAAGTAAACTTTAATCATATATACTTAGAAGAATTAAGTAAGCATAATGATGAAATTTAAAATACATGTGCATTACAATAATGCTTAAAATATATTTATATATATACTTATAATCAAATAATTTACAAAAACTAATGTTTACAAGTTTTACAAAATATTTATTGTTTTAATGAATAAGGCTTTATTTAAATTTCAAATGATTTGATAACAACTCTTTAGCCAGTAAACTATATCTATATACAAACCTTATAGTAGAACCACAAAACAGAAACTACATATAACCCTACTGCATGGGTCACAAACAGAAACCATATATATTCTTTGTGCAAAGGGTACTAGTATCACAAGTCTTTGTATAAGCCCTAATAAGCTGGGTCCATATAAAGGAAACCATAGCTTGACTAAGAGTTAATAATGTATGCATATTCAAAATAACTTATTTCACGTACACATAATTTGCAAATTTACTCAGCTATTTTTTAGTATCAAAAACAATTCAAATCTAATTTTTAGCAAATCTCACTATAAAGTTTAATGTATAAATTAATCACATAAACTAGATGACATAACATACTTACTTGATCTAGTTTTTTTATATAAACAAAATATTTAAAGTAATTTACAAAATATGAAATCATCTTTCACGACAATATATATTATAATATATTTTCAATTGAATACTAGGCATAAAAATTTCAAAAAAAAATATTGTATAATTTATCAAATATAATAAAACCAGACATATGGTTTTCAAAATATAATAATATCTTAATAACTTATTTAATCAATATCTTATGTAAATAAATAAATAAAATATTTTAATAACCCATGAATATTTTAATAAAATACTCTATATGTAATTAGGTTATTACAAAATTCTGAAATTTAAATTTTATATAATTTTAGAAAGTACTCTAAATATAATCAGGTTACTTACATATTTTGAAATCTAAATCTTATAAAATTTTAGAAAACACTTTAACTATAATCAGATTACTTACCAAATTCCAAAATCAAATCTTACATAATTTTAAAAAATACTATAATTATGATCAAATTTACTTACTTGTTTCATTATCTTAAAAGAACTAATCTTTAAATTTTGATGCTCAAGAACTTCGTTATCCTTCTTGATCTTTCAACCTTACTTTCTGCACTATTGATTTAATATTAAAGAATTTTAATTGAGTCCTATTTATAGAGATTTTTTAAAACTAAAAGGTTTCTAACTCTTCATAAGATACTAATCTTTTGTAAATAATAGACTTCTTGGTTTTTAAACGGCAATGATTTTTTAAGAAAATCAAAAAGATAAATATTCATTAAATATTTAAAATAGATTCTTAACTAAAAATTAACTTTTAACTCATTTAATATGATTTTGAGATAAAACCACCAAAAGTCACACTAATCACTAGTAATAACATTTTTTTAATTTATCAAAAGTTCTTTAGCACTAATGTATATTCATAAAATTATTTTCAACTTATTTAATTAAATTTTGATTTGAGTAATTCAAGATACATTCGAAAAATAACTCAATTCATATCAAGCATCATGGATATAAATTCAATAAAAATTTTAATTAAATATTTTTTATTATTTTTAACTTAATCCAGTCAGATTGAATCTTAATTTAAAGTGAGCTAACTCAAAATGACTGACTCTCACAATCCGATATCTCCCACTCTTCTCCCTACTCTCCAACATTTGATGCTTGTTCAAAGCCCTTGCCCTTGCCCTTGCCCTTGCCCATTATTCAAATAAGTCCTCCTCCTCTACCATTATAGTCACCATGAAGTCCTTCAAGCATTTTGCCAATTTATTCTATTTCCTCTATGGTGCGGGCACCAGGATCAGGCAGAGGATTCTTAACCCTCTTTGGATATCTTAGTTTTGATTCAAGTCTTAAGTTAAGAAATTAGATTTAGTTTATTTTAATTTGAGTCTCATCCAGTTTAGTTTATTTTAATTTGAATCCTGTCCAGTTTAATTTATTTTAATTTAGTCCTATAGTAAGTTTATTTAGCTTACAAAAGAAGACACTAGTATGAAAGAAGAAGACAAGGCCTACACATAGAAGCTGTGAAGGGATCCCAAATGCATGTCGTCCATATTTGAATTTTTAGTCCTGAATTATAGCAGTAAAGGATGCCCATATTGCTGCCCAATTCTTTTGAAAATTTCAACCCCGAATTCAGCCCAAAGAAGTAAGTGAAGGATGCCCAATATGGCCACCCCAAATTATTGAATTTTGAATTTTCTTTCATGTATTCAAATTCAACGGGCGCCAATTAATCTACATTTTAAGAAAAAAGTGGGCACCAATTTTGAAATTATTTTAAATTTTCTTTCATGAAAAGGGGTGCTTCTTTTTATTTTCATATTTGTATTTACTTGGGCCTCAAGTCTCTTATCCTATAAAAGAGTTCCTCTTGTATGAAAAAAGGATCGAACCTTTCAATCAATCAATACAATTAATCAGTTATTTTGAGTCATATTTTCCTTGGTGTTCTTGTATTCTTGCTCCTGTGCATGCCTGCATCCAAGCCGCCCAACCTTAAACCCCAGCCGCCTTCTTGCTATCCACCATTGGATGCCCCAAACCCTAGCCGCCCCTTGCACCCCTTCAAGCAGCCGCCTAAGAGCCCTAGCCGCTGCCTTGCCCCATCCAGGGGATGCCCAAGGTGTTGGAGAGTTAATCCCCGAGGCATGCATATTTTAAAATTTGATAACAATTATCAATGCGAAAATTTAAAGATTACATATTAATCTTTCTAACATGCATCAAGATCATATCTTTGCCTTATATTATAAGATCGTTTGATCTAAGTATTGCATATAAATTAAATAATTAAGATCATATCTTAATCTTCAAGATGAGAAGTCATACTACTCATCTTGAAGCCTGCCTTAAGATCTAAGGATCAAATCACTCATCTTAAGAACAGTAGGTAAATACTTTGTGCTCTGCAGCCGTTCAATCATCCGGCCTCTAGTATTGTCCACGCGAAGCCCTCGAATGATCGGATTCCCGAGAGTGCTAACTCGCGAAAAAATAATTTTGCTGATCTTGAATTCTTCCACTTTTCTAAAATCACACCAGAATTTTCTTTTCTAACTCTTAGAACTGTAACACTTGGTTCTAACTGTTTAGAATTTTTTGATCTCTTTTGATCTTGTGTTCTTTTATCTGGTGAGGGATGTCCTCTATTTATAGTTTCATATTAGCCAGCCTATTGAATTCTAACATTTAGAATTTCGCTGTTTTTGTGAAAACCAAAGAGACATATTAAATTCACACACTTATCAATGCATGAAGAGTTGTGTGGAGTGCTCTTCCAAAGAGGCACATTAATTCACACGCTTGTCAATGCACAGAGAGTTGTGTGGAGTGCTCTTCCAAAGAGGCACATTAATTCACACACTTGTCAATGAACGGAGAGTTGTGTAGAGTGCTCTTCCAAAAAGGTACATTATAGCAAAATTTATTTTTCTTGAACATGGGAATCATTTGAAGAAGACTAAAAGTTATAAATTAAATTCTGCATGAGAATTTAATTTCTCATGAGATGAGATTTTAGTTATCTCATCATGCGAGAAAACCTTTTTCACACATGGGGTTTGAATTTTTGGTTTTAAGCTAATTTGAATTTATTGGATTAAACCAATATAGATCATGGTCCTAGCCCAAATCAAATTTGGCTAATCCTGAATCTATTTAAATCCAAATCAAATCTAATTTCAAATCAATATTTGAAATTGATTAGTCCTTCTAATAGACTTAAACCAAATTAAATCTTATTCACTTGTACTTAATCCAATTGAGATAATTCAATCAATCAAATTGATTAATTAAATCATATACGATTCTCAATCGTTGATCAACAAATAGATCATCCTAGGAAACTTCTATGCGTGTGACTCTCTAGGTTCGAACCTAAGCCGGTAGCATAGAAATAATTTTTTATACTAATCGATGTGCCCATCTAGCAATGGAACCCGATATCCGGATAGGTCGAAGAGTTGCCGAGCAAACTCCAAGAACCCTAAGAAACAGTTACCGTATAATTCATCCTCTTGACCACAAATGCTAAGGATGGCTTAAGAGCCTGTCAACTCTAAATAGCAAATCCATAAAGTGATTTCAATTTTAGTGATCATGTGACTTTCACATAAAGTGCCTTGGCCAAGGTCTTGCTAAATTGAAACACAAGCATTTCTCCTTTTAACGGGATAGGTCAAATTCCATCTTGATCCATAACTGACTACCACAAGTACTTGACTGCACCCAGTAACATTTCGTAGCTGGATTAGAAATCCAGGTGGTCCGGCACCTAAGTACAATGAGTTTCTTGTAAGCCACTGGTTGTGATCTTCAGGTCTGAAGGATACTTATACCTATAACTTCTCGGATTAACTCTTGACAGTAGAGTATCCGAAAATGAGTCACGTTCGGTGAAATGTACTCCTACACTTTCACCTGTATGTCATACCAGTGTCTCTACACTCCTTGGTTAAGAGGACAACCAACAAATATGATATACAACATCCTATAATTGATAGTACTATGGCCCTGTCATAGTATATCATTTGGTCGCGAACTCTTTTAAGGACCTTCAAAGATAAATCCTCCTTTATCGTGAAGGAAGATCCTGAGGGCTTCATTACTATTAGGAGTTTTAAGAAGATGTTCTTGTAATGAATAAACTGCCAAATAACTTTTATTAATATATCAATTTATATACAATTTACATCAGCACAATCATCAAATGATTGGCTTTAGGATACAATTCCCAACAAACTCCCACTTAGCCTAAAGCCACTCATTACAGTATCTAATACCCATCTTCAATTTATAGTCATCAAACTCCTTGATGCTGAGTGCTTTAGTAAATGGGTCACCTAGGTTTTTCTTTCCATCAATCTTCTGAAGATTTATGTCACCTCGGTCTACAATCTCTCGTATAAGATGAAACCGATGCAGTATGTGCTTGGTGCGCTGATGTGCTCGTGGTTCCTTTGCTTGAGCTATGGCACCAGTGCTGTCACTGTACAACAGGACTGGTCCATCTATGGAAGGTGCCACTCCAAGCTCGGAGATAAACTTTCGCAGCCACACAGCTTCTTTCGCAGCATCTGATGCAGCGATGTACTCTGCCTCGCACACCGAATCTGCCACTGTATGTTGCTTGGAACTTTTCCAGCAAACAGCTCCACCATTTAGGATAAACACGAAACCCGATACACTTTTGCTATCATCATGATCTGATTGGAAACTGGAATCAGTATATCCAACAAGTTTCAAATCAGACTCTCCATAGACTAACCACTGGTCCTTAGTATTTCTCAAATACTTAAGGATTGTCTTAACAACTTGCCAGTGTTTTTCTCCTGGATCAGATTGGTATCTACTCACTACTCCTAGTGAGTATGCCACATCTGGTCTTGTACATGTCATGGTGTACATAATCGATCCTACTGCCGAAGCATATGGAATTCGACTCATACGTTCTCTTTCATTAGGAGTTGTCGGACAATCCTTCTTAGAAAGATGAATTCCATGGCCTATCGGAAGATAGCCTTTCTTGGAATTCTCCATGCTAAACCTCTTTAGCACTGTGTCAATGTACGTAGATTGGGATAAACCAAGCATCCTCTTAGATCTATCTCTATAGATCTTCATCCCTAGGATGTATGATGCTTCTCCCAGATCTTTCATGGAGAATTGTGATGATAACCATGTCTTTATTCCTTGTAATGCAGGGATATCATTCCCGATTAAGAGAATATCATCCACATAGAAATACAATAACGAATCGTTAGCCCATTTATAAATGCAAGGTTCTTCTTTATTCTTAATAAAGCCATAAGATTGATCACTTTATCAAATCGTATGTTCCAACTCCTAGATGCTTGCTTAAGTCCATAAATAGACTTCTGTAGCCTGCACACTTTAGACTCGTCTTCAGATATAAAACCTTCAGGCTGTATCATATACACATGTTCTTCTAAATCACCATTTAGAAAAGCGGTTTTAACATCCATCTGCCAAATCTCATAATCGAAGTGTGCTGCTATAGCTAGCATAATCCGAATGGATTTCAGCATTGCCACAGGAGAAAACGTTTCGTCATAGTCAATACCATAACGTTGACGATACCCCTTGGCAACCAGACGTGCTTTATAGGTCTCAACCTTTCCGTCTGCGCCTCTTTTCCTCTTGAAAACCCACTTACACCCTATGGGTTTTATCCCTTCGGGTGGGTCAACTAATGTCCATACATTATTGTCCTTCATGGAATCAAGTTCGGATTTCATGGCATCAAGCCATTTATTAGAGTCAGTCCTTTGCATAGCATCCATATAGGTGATCGGATCCTCGTTGTTCTCATCGAGTTCAACAGGATCATCGTTCTGGACCAAGAAACCTAAGTATCTGTCCGGTTGATGTGGTACTCTACCAGATCGCCTTAATGGTGCATCTAAAATGGGTTTTGAGTTTGATCTAATCAACTCAGATTCTAAGGGTTCACTGGTTTGTGTTGTTCCTTCTACTTGATGAACTTCCTCAAGTTCAACATTAGAGCTATTTGTTCCTTCACTAAGGAACTCCTTTTCAAGAAAAACTGCTCTATTACTAATGAACAACTTTTGTTCTTCAGTATTGTAGAAGTAATATCCTTTGGTTTCTTTCGGATAGCCGATGAAAAAATATTTGTCAGATTTGGGTTCAAGTTTGTCTGATTTTGCACGTTTCACATAAGCCGGACACCCCCAGACTCTCAGATAGGTAATAACCGGTTTATGTCCATACCACATCTCATGTGGAGTTTTAGAAACAGACTTACTTGGAACCTTATTAAGAATATGACAAGCTGATTCTAATGCGTATCCCCAAAATGATATTGGCAAGCTTGCAAAACCCATCATGGACCGAACCATGTCTAACAGAGTTCGATTCCTTCTTTCCGACACACCGTTATGTTGCGGTGTTCCAGGAGGAGTCCATTGGGAGAGAATCCCATTCTCCTTAAATATGTCACAAATTCATTGGAAAGGTATTCGCCTCCTCGATCTGATCGAAGGGTCTTAATACATTTTCCTGTTTGTTTTTCTACTTCTTTATGATATAGTTTGAACATTTCAAACGATTCAGATTTATGTCGCATAAGATAGACATAACCGAACCTAGAAAGGTCGTCTGTAAAAGTAATGAAGTAGTAATATCCACCTTTGGCACAAGTGCTCATTGGTCCACATACATCAGTATGTACTAGACCCAATAGCTCTTTGGCTCTTTCACCTTTTCCAGTAAAAGATGACTTGGTCATTTTACCAAGAAGACATGATTCACAGGTAGTTAATGATTCACAATCATCAACTCGAAGGATGCCCTCCTGAGTTAACCTGTTTAATCTGTTCTTATTGATATGACCCAGCCGATGGTGCCAAAGATAAATATCTGACATCAGTTGTTCTAGGGCGCTTACTTGATTTGTACACTACATTCACAGGCTGTGATAATATATAAATGCCATTAGATAAATGCCCAGTCATTACAGTGACTCCATTCATAATGATATTCAAAGTAACATCCTTTATTGAAATTTCATAATGACTTTTGGCCAGAAGGCCTACAGAAATTACGTTCAACAAGAACGTTGGGCAAAAATGACAATCATTTAGTATAATGACATTTCTATTGAAAACTATTTCAAGAACTCCTAATGCCAGAACTGGAACTAATCTTCCATCGCCGACATTAAGGAATCTTTCATTGTCCTCAAATCTTCTGTGACCTGTAGTCCCTGCAATGAATTGCAAATGTTAAAAGGACTCCCGGTATCCAATACCCAGGTCTGATTATCATATACAGAAAAATTACAAGGTGTTATCATATAAATACCTTGTTGAGCAACATCTTGCTCCTTTTTCTTCTTTGGCCTGTTTGGATCAAGTGTGGCAATGTAAAGAGGACAGTTCCTCTTCCAGTGCCCTTGCATCTTGCAGTGAAAGCATTCAGCTTGACTTTTATCAACTTTCTTCTTCTGCATCTGACCCCTTATAGATGTCCTAGCATGTTGCACCTTTTTATTATTCTTTTTCTTCTTCCCTTTCCCAAAGGGTTTACGCCCTACCTTAGATCCTTCAACCACATTAACCAAACCCTTAGAGAGCTGGTTATCCTTCTCAAAGTTCTGTAACAACCCCAACAAACCGTGGTAGTTGACTGCAGGCTTTGTCATTCGAAAATGAGTAAGGAAAGGTCGGAAGGATGGAGGCAAGGAATTCAGGATCGCATCTTTTCCCAACTGCTCATGTAAGGGAAAGCCGAGCTTGCTTAGGAGTTCTATCTTCTCGATCATGTACAATACATGATCAGTGACAGGAGATCCATCCCTCATTCGAGCATTGAAAATAGCACAACTAGTCTTGTGCCTTTCAACATCGTCGGTGTGCCGAAAGATTCATTCAACGCTTGAATGATTTCTTCTGGCTGAGCATTCTCGAACCGGCGACCGAATTCATCGTTCATTGCTGCTAGCATGATACAACGCACGCTAGTTCTATCATTGAGCCACTTCTGATAAGTGTCTCTCTCAGAACTTTGGGTGTTTGCATCAGGTATCTTTGGTGCAGGATTATTCAGAATATATAGAATCCTCTCATGCTCAAGGACGATCTTAAGTTTTCTGAACCAGCTATTGAAATTGGAACCATTCAACTTGTCACTATCCAATAGGGACCTTAATGATAAATTAGTGGCCATGTTCTGCATAAGGAAAAACTAAAGTTTATTAGTATATAAATTGATTCAGTCTAAAGACTTGGACTTTAGTCTAAAGATTCTCCACTATTTTGTTCAAATTGGCAGCCTCTACACCCCAATTCGAAGAATTATTCTTAATTCTTTAGCGGGCACTAAGATCTACATAAACTACATACAGGCCCAAGTGAAGCTTGGCTAACCCATATGCATCTAAGAGTAGGTTCAAAACCAATTGTTTCCCAAAACAATTCTTAGTGTTCAGTTTTGCCCCATGTACCTCTTCAGCAGGCATGAAGTGCCTCCACTGAAAGTTCTGGTTAGGTCCAACCATTAAATGATATAATCAGTGTAACCTATCAATAGACAACCAAGCCCGAGTGAAGCTCGGCTCACCTGACTGTTATTTAATAGTTACGCTGACTTATCATATAATGAATGATAATTCCGATGGTTGACAAGCACCAGGCATGGAGTGCCTCCAATGATTATCAAGACATCGGACTCATTATCACCCACCTTAATGGGAGGCTATGATCTAGTTATCATATAACTATTTCATTTTAAGGACCTAATAATTTTAGAGGATTTTAATAATATGAAGATAAATTGACTAATCAAGTTCTCCCACTGAATCTATGAAATCGGTAGAATGAAACAAGATTAAGTCAGGTTAAGTGGCACCTAAATCAGTCAGACTGATTTCCTTACAGGCATGGGTCAACCCGAATCAGGTAAATGATCTGAATCATAAATGGTTCACCACATTGACCAGGTGAGTGAGATCGATGGGAGGGATATGCCATTAACTCGTTAAAGACGCATCAATACGAGTAGCTCCCAATTAAAAACCATTCGATCGTTGATCCTAGAGCAACTTGCCAACCACCTTGACATCATATGGTTAACCAATTCTGATTTGACCATCTAAGAGATTCATGCTCAACCACGGAGCCTAATCTACTTCCATTTGGTTTAATCAAAGAGAAGGACATGATCAACTACAACTATTGTTTGATTTAGAGCATTCTTAACCTAATCTAATTAGATTTGATCAAATACTCTTTTAGTCCAGTTGATTTAAACCTTAGGGTCTAACCCTTTATGGACCCGATTTAGCTAACCCAAAGATTAAATATATTTCATGTTTACATGTCATATATTTCAATCAAGCATCAATGTATTATGTTACTACTCATAATTCCTATATTTAGATCATATCTAAAGAGATTATGAATTAATATTTGACATTCAAATAAAACTCTCATAAATATTTGTATGTTTCATAACATAGACATCATGCCATCATATATCATATCTATGTTTTATACTAAACATGCAAATATCATGTTTTATACAACATCAATATGTATCAAATATAAAACATCTTTTGAGAGTGTGTGTAATCTATGTTTTGATGCCAAAGCTCAATTTAAATTATCTTTAACATCAATGATAAAACAATCGCACGGCAATATGTCACAGAATACCTCATTGAATGGGTAATTTGGATTTTCAATCCATCTGTGACCATATAGCCTTGTGATAGTTTTAGCCATAATTACACAATTAATAAGAACATTAATTTACATGCAATAAATTAGATCAATAACGAAACCATGCTCTGATACCATTTGTAGGGAGAAATAATCTCCGAGGCATGCATATTTTAAAATTTGATAACAATTATCAATGCGAAATTTAAAGATTACATATTAATCTATCTAACATGCATCAAGATCATATCTTTGCCTTATATATAGGATCGTTTGATCTAAATATGCATATAAATAAATAATCAAGATCATATCTTGATCTTCAAGATGACTAGTCATACTACTTATCTTGAAGCCTGCCTTAAGATCTAGGGATCAAATCACTTACCTTAAGAACAGTAGGTAAATCCTTATTGCTCTGCAGCCGTTCAATCGTCCGGCCTCTAGTATCGTCCACGCGAAGCCCCGAATGATCAGATTTCCGGGAGTGCTAGCTCGCGGAAAAATAGCTTTGCTGATCTTGAATCCTTCCACTTGAATCTTCCTCCAAGATCCACCAGCTTCCGCTAACACCAGAATCACCAGGATTTTCTATTCTAACTTTTAGAATTACAAATCTCTTTTGTCTGTGTTCTCTGGTGAGGGATGTCCTCTATTTATAGTCTCATTTAGCCAGCCATTGAATTCTAACATTTAGAATTCGAAAACCAAAGAGATGCGCGGGGTAAAATGTCGTTAAAAGAGGGGAACCGATTGTTATAAATTAAATTCTGCATGAGAATTTAATCTCATGAGATGAGATTTTAGCCATCTCATCATATGAGATCCTTATTCGAGGGGTTTGGGTTTAAGCTAATCTGAATTTATTGGACTTAAACCCACATAGATCATGGTCCAAGCCCAAATCAAATTTGGCTAGTCCTGAATCTATTTAAATCCAAATCAAGTCTAATTTCAAATCAATATTTGAAATTGACTTAGTCCTTCTAATAGACTTAAACCAAATTGAATCTTATTCACTTGTACTTAACCCAATTGAGATAATTCAATCAATCAAATTGATTAATTAAATCATATACGATTCTCAATCGTTGATCAGCAAATAGATCATCCTAGGAAACTTCTATGCGTGTGACTCTCTAGGTTCGAACCTAAGCCGGTAGCATAGAAACAACTTTCTATACTAATCGATGTGCCCATCTAGCAATGGAACCCGACGTCCGGATAGGTCGAAGAGTTGCCGAGCAAACTCCAAGAACCCTAAGAAACAGTTACCGTATAATTCATCCTCTTGACCACAAATGCTAAGGATGGCTTAAGAGCCTGTCAACTCTAAATAGCAAATCCATAAAGTGATTTCAACTTTAGTGATCATGTGACTTTCACATGAAGTGCCTTGGCCAAGGTCTTGCTAAATTGAAACACAAGCATTTCTCCTTTTAACGGGATAGGTCAAATTCCATCTTGATCCACAACTGACTACCACAAGTACTTGACTGCACCCAGTAACCTTTCGTAGCTGGATTAGAAATCCAGGTGGTCCGGCACCTAAGTACAATGAGTTGCTTGTAAGCCACTGGTTGTGATCTTCAGGTCTGAAGGATACTTATACCTATATCTTCTCGGATTAACTCTTGACAGTAGAGTATCCGAAATGAGTCACGTTCGGTGAAATGTACTCCTACACTTTCACCTGTATGTCATACCAGTGTCTCTACACTCCTTGGTTAAGAGGACAACCAACAAATATGATATACAACGTCCTATAATTGATAGTACTATGGCCCTGTCATAGTATATCATTTGGTCGCGAACTCTTTTAAGGACCTTCAAAGATAAATCCTCCTTTATCGTGAAGGAAGATCCTGAGGGCTTCATTACTTTAGGAGTATTAAGAAGATGTTCTTGTAATGAATAAACTGCCAAATAACTTTTATTAATATATCAATTTATATACAATTTACATCAGCACAATCATCAAATGATTGGCTTTAGGATACAATTCCCAACAAACTCCCACTTAGCCTAAAGCCACTCATTACAGTATCTAATACCCATCTTCAATTTATAGTCATCAAACTCCTTGATGCTGAGTGCTTTAGTAAATGGGTCACCTAGGTTTTCCTTTCCATCAATCTTCTGAAGATTTATGTCACCTCGGTCTACAATCTCTCGTATAAGATGAAACCGATGCAGTATGTGCTTGATGCGCTGATATGCTCGTGTTCCTTTGCTTGAGCTATGGCAGTAGTACTGTCACTCCAAGCTCGGAGATAAACTTTTGTAGCCACACAGCTTCTTTCATAGCATCTGATGCAGCGATGTACTCTGCCTTGCACACCGAATCTGCCACTATATGTTGCTTGGAACTTTCCAGCAAATAGCTCCACCATTTAGGATAAACACGAAACCCGATACACTTTTGCTATCATCATGATCTGATTGGAAACTAAAATCAGTATATCCAACAAGTTTCAAATCAGACTCTCCATAGACTAACCCCTGGTCCTTAGTATTTCTCAAATACTTAAGGATTGTCTTAACAACTTGCCAGTGTTTTTCTCCTGGATCAGATTGGTATCTACTCACTACTCCTAGTGAGTATGCCACATCTGGTCTTGTACATGTCATGGTGTACATAATCGATCCTACTGCCGAAGCATATGGAATTCGACTCATACGTTCTCTTTCATTAGGAGTTGTCGGACAATCCTTCTTAGAAAGATGAATTCCATGGCCTATCGGAAGATAGCCTTTCTTGGAATTCTCCATGCTAAACCTCTTTAGCACATGTCAATGTACGTAGATTGGGATAAACCAAGCATCCTTTTAGATCTATCTCTATAGATCTTCATCCCGAGGATGTATGATGCCTCTCCCAGATCTTTCATGGAGAATTGTGATGATAACCATGTCTATTTCTTGTAATGCAGGGACATCATTCCCGATTAAGAGAATGTCATCCACAAGAAAAACAATAACGAAACCGTTAGCCCATTTATAAATGCAAGGTTCTTCTTTATTCTTAATAAAGCCATAAGATTTGATCACTTTATCAAATCGTATGTTCCAACTCCTAGATGCTTGCTTAAGTCCATAAATAGACTTCTGTAGCCTGTACACTTTAGACTCGTCTTCAGATATAAAACCTTCAGGCTGTATCATATACACATGTTCTTCTAAATCACCATTTAGAAAAGCGGTTTTAACATCCATTTGCCAAATCTCATAATCTAAGTGTGCTGCTATAGCTAGCATAATCCGAATGGATTTCAGCATTGCCACAGGAGAAAACGTTTCGTCATAGTCAATACCATAACGTTGACGATACCCCTTGGCAACCAGACATGCGTTATAGGTCTCAACCTTTCCGTCTATGCCTCTTTTCCTCTTGAAAACCCACTTACACCCTATGGGTTTTATCCCTTCGGGTATGTCAACTAATGTCCATACATTATTGTCCTTCATGGAATCAAGTTCGGATTTCATGGCATCAAGCCATTTATTAGAGTCAGTCCTTTGCATAGCATCCATATAGGTGATCGGATCCTCGTTGTTCTCATCGAATTCAACAGGATCATCGTTCTGGACCAAGAAACCTAAGTATCTGTCCGGTTGATGTGGTACTCTACCAGATCGCCTTAATGGTGCATCTAAAATGGGTTTTGAGTTTGATCTAATCAACTCAGATTCTAAGGGTTCACTGGTTTGTGTTGTTCCTTCTACTTGATGAACTTCCTCAAGTTCAACATTAGAGCTATTTGTTCCTTCACTAAGGAACTCCTTTTCAAGAAAAACTTCTATTTACGAACAACTTTTGTTCTTCAGTATTATAGAAGTAATATCCTTTGGTTTCTTTCGGATAGCCGATGAAAAAATATTATCAGATTTGGGTTTAAATTTATCTAATTTTGCATGTTTCACATAAGTTGGA
This sequence comes from Calamus simplicifolius, assembly GCA_900491605.1. Lineage (NCBI taxonomy): Eukaryota > Viridiplantae > Streptophyta > Magnoliopsida > Arecales > Arecaceae > Calamus > Calamus simplicifolius. Next base: position 1,157,631 of record UESW01003975.1, on the reverse strand, counting down.
CACCCCCAGACTCTCAGATAGGT